>JACVVK020000045.1:12500-42500 GCA_018292915.2 Batillaria attramentaria | reverse complement strand
TTTTCTGATCTGAAAAAAAAAAGATGTTCAGACAGGATCATGCTCAACACAGCTGCGACACGCCAAGCTATACCCGGACTGGACTGAATCAAGACGTTTAGAAAGTGAATTTCCATGCAACTATGGCCGGATCAAAAGGATACAAAATCTAAATCTCGAGTAACTAAACCCGCTAACCTACAGCAACAATAATCAAACAAAACGCGAGTGTCATAGTTGTGTACCTGTGCTGTCATTTCTGACTCTCTGTCTCGAAGTATCCGGGCCTGTTCTGTCAATGTCTCCCGCTCCTGTTTCGCGATACTGGAGATGGACTTCACACCAGTACACTCTTCGTGGGAGGATGAAAAGCACTGAAGACAGATAAGGCTGAGATGCTGAGATGCTGAGGACAGTACAGGTCGGCCGGCCTGTCAGGGTGACTGCTGCACGGAGAGCGCCGCCTAAGGGCCAGACGTTCTGCTGTCAGGGTCTTCAGGTCCTCTAGCACGTGATCACGAAACGTAGGGAACTTGCTGTGACCTTTAGCGCAAGACGTACAAAGCTTCATGTTACAATCAGGACAGAATGATGTGGCGGCGATGTCGTTCTCACACACGCTACACACGTGACTGTCAGCCAGCGCCCTCTTGCTCTCCACTAGCGCCATGGTGGCCAGGTCAGTGGGCAGCTTGTCCACCAGGCTGATGACGTCACCCTGACCTGTCTGACTGCTGGGGAGGATGGGGGCACGGCACAAGGGGCACCCTCCCTGTCCTTTGGTTGACAGCCATGAGATGACACACTTGCGACACACCACGTGAACACACGGCAGGAACTTGGCTTCAGTGAAGTCTTCGTGACACACTGGGCACTCTAGGTCAATTTGGGGATTTGCTGTGGCCATTTTCACACTGAAACACACACACACACACACACACACACACGAGATAAATCAATCGCAACTCAAACTATGATTCTTGAAAGTGTTCTGTTTTTGTACTTGTTCTTTTAAGCGATCAGTTGTCAGCATTTGTGATAATGAAGGTTTATTCTGTTGTCAAAGAGGCATTTCGTTTATCCTCTTCTATGACCGTAGAGGAAAGACGATTTAGAGTGTCTAACACCCCCCCCCCCCCCATCCGGCAAACACACAGACATACATCGTGGCGTGCGCGCGAGCGCGCGCGCACACACACACACACACCGCGGCACACACACACACCGCGGCACCGCACACACACACACACACACACACACACACACACACACACACACACACACCGTGGCACACACACACACCGTGGCACACACACACACCGTGGCACACACACACACACACACACCGCGGCACACACACACACACACACACACACACACACACACACATATACACACCGTGGCACACACACACACACACACCGTGGCACACACACACACACACACACACACACACACACACACACATTTAAGGCTGAAGCTCAGTTTTGAAAGCCGGCCGAGTTTTGGCCTTAAGCTCGGTTTTAAAACCGAGCTTAAGTCAACGCCGGTTTGGTGCAAACAGCGCCCCACAATGGCCGACTCGGGAAGCCTCAGCCTCCGAGCGGCAGTCCCGGCGTGTCCGAACTGATGCGTCTTGTTGACTCAAAACTCGGTCCAAACGACATACCTGTTGTGTAACTGTGAGGGTCACACTTCACCCTTGTTATGCTGGAATCTCTCACTATGAAAACACCACGGTACAGACAAAGAGAATGATGTTTCTCGAAGTAGTCGCTGCAGCGTGAAGCCTGTCAGTTGCCAATGGAGGGAAAGTATCAAGGGAGAGTACGCTACTTTCAGTAACCTCGATTCGGTCGTGTTTACGTCCCTTGTTATCTGACCTTAGGGTGCCCTGCTTCCGTTTCTCGGTGTTATCGCTCATGTTGAAATTAAAAGCATTCACCGCTATAACTAAATATGTAGTCATTTGTCGATCAACTAACGAAAAGAAAATTGGCCTAAACTAGATGCAGATCATTTATCGTAATGGAGCGGTCGGTGGTCTAGTGGTTAAGAGACCTGTCACCAATGCGAGAGGTCAAGGGTTCGAGTCCCACTCCCACTCGGGGCAAAGAATTTTTCCTTCTCGCATGTGGCACCGTTCATTCGGGCCGATTGTCGGGGGTTCTCTCCGGGTACTCCGGCTTCCTCCCCCTCTGCTTTGGAAATGTTCAGCCCACCAAATTTGAAAAATAAATGCAATTCTGAATTCCGAAACTTAAATAGCTGAGCTGACCCTTCGCACCACGTGATTGTAATGTGTTTATGTCCGGTGTGTGAGAGAATGTGTACGTGTGTGATTCACGTGAGCGTGCGTGTTGGGTTCAGTTCGCGGCGCTTTCAGCCGATTCACTAAATCAGTTGGGTAAAGCGCCTATACAATAATAATAATAATAATGAGGATTATATAGGCGCTTTACCCAATTTCCTGAATCTGCTCAAAGCGCCGCGAACTGAACCCAACACGCACGCTCACGTGAATCACACAAATGTGTTTATGTCCAGTGTGTGGTGCGAAGGGTCAGCTCAGCTATTTAAATTTCGGACTTTAGAACTGCATTTAGTTTTTTTTAAATTTATCAGCGTGTCAAGTGAGTTATCCGCTGTGAACACTGCACACCCACACACACCCACACACACACACACACACACACACAGCTGCCGACTGACCTGACAGTAAAAAAAAGGTAAAGCCATGATTATAAATTGTGTGACTGTACAAGCTGGAATGGCATGCTTTCTTATAAATAATATCATAAAAAACAACAACAAAACAAAAAACAAACAAACAAACAAACAAACAAACAAAAAAAAACCCCAACAGATGACACTGAAATACAAAAGCAATGTCCATGTAATTCTTTTTGAATTATCACCGTCTCTGGCTCTGACAAGTAACAGAGTGACGTTTGCACGCCGTTGGCTGACAAAGGAAAGCTGTACTACATGAACTTACGGAGTGTCTCCTCCGAGTACACTTCTGATCACGAATGACAGCTGAAAGTCTCCAGTGGCGGTATGACACGGCAACGAGAATGTCAATGTTCGTGGATGTCCGTGTTTCTACAACATTACCATAACGACGGGATGATTGGGTTTACATAAAAAATAATGTGCACCTAATTGTCCTTGTAGAGAAACTGGTACCTTTCCATTGATAGCTCTGTTGACTGAGCCACTGCTGACCCCTGGAAGACCAGTTCCTGATCCTAGCGGCCCTCACCACACAAACTGTAGTTTTTCCTGCCTGCAGCATCCCACTGGGCCATCATCCAGCTGGGCAAACATCTACAGTTATGAATAGTCTGCTATTCTGGGATAATTACACAGTTGGTTCGATTACAGTGGTAACCTAAGTAACTAAGTAACGCTTTGCTTAAAAACAAACAAGCAAGCCGTGACAATTCCAAGTGTTCGCTGGTGTGCATGTTCATATGTATTATGACGAGTACCTGGTTACTAATAAAGTAATTCAATCAATCACTCGCATGTGTAGTGAAGAAAAGAAAAACCTGCAACACAACCGACTGAGTCACGTGTACTGTTCAGTCACTTCTGACAACGTGTTCAGACCAGTTCCAGGTCGTAGCAGCTCTCAGCACCCATGCGGTACTGGTCACAGCCTCCAGCATCCCACTGGACCCGCACCCAACCAGCATATCCAGTCTGATCTGTTGAGACAGTACCGGGTCCCGGTGGTGATCCATCCTGTACACAATCAACATGGCGTCTAACTTTACTGATGCTGCCTTCACCTGTGTACCTGCTGTGTGCACTAATCAGCCTACAGGTACAAGGATCGAGTATGACAAAAACTAGTGGTTTCTTTTCTTGTTAATGTTACACGTATATTTTTTCTTTCTATTTTTGGTTTGTTTGTTGGTTTGTTTTGCTTAAACTGTTTTCTTTCTTATCATTACTGCTTTTTCTGTTGTTGTTGTTGTTGTTGTTATTGTTGCTGTTGCTGCGGCTGCTGTTACTGCTGCTGATATGTTGTTGCTTCTGCTGCCGGTTTTGTTTCTGTTAGTGTGGCGCTTGTTTGGGTGTTGTTGCAATTCTCACTGCTGAAATTTTGTATTTATTCGCTGTATTAAATACATCAAACCGAATACAATCATCACAAAATGAACGGCTTACAGTAGTACAAGAAATAAATGTCAGCTTGAATGTGACCACCGAAGAGACTGTAATATTATAGTCATCATATCTATACTCCCAACAAACAAATGGACGCTTGACAGCAGCTAAAGATCGTTACCTCGTCGTCCCACTTCCAGTCCTTGCCCCGCTTGACACGGTCTCCAGGCTTCAGGATTTTGGCGAGTGCTGCTCCTGTAGGCTTCGGAAACGCTGGCACGTGGAAAAAGCAAGCACCATCAAGTTTAGTTCAAACTGTATTCAGTAAAAGTATGGCTGGCACCCTTAACTTTAAATCTGGAAATATGGAAGGATGAGAGCCTCAAAGTATAATAATGTTTTTAATTCAGTCTCGATTATTGTTCACATGTTTCTCAGTAGTGCTCGTACTAATTCCTTCCCCTCCTCCCCCCCCCTTCACCCCCCCCCCCCACACACACACACACACACCACACACCATACACACACCACCTGTATCCATCTTCATTCGCTACAGAT
This sequence comes from Batillaria attramentaria, assembly GCA_018292915.2. Classification (NCBI taxonomy): domain Eukaryota; kingdom Metazoa; phylum Mollusca; class Gastropoda; family Batillariidae; genus Batillaria; species Batillaria attramentaria. Next base: position 37,844 of record JACVVK020000045.1, on the reverse strand, counting down.
GGACAGGGCAAAAAGAATTTAGAAAGGTTTGGTTACTAGGATTAACACTCAGTTCTGCACCGCATTCAGTCAAAAATAACGTACATCAAATTATCTTAACTAGTACTTACTGGATTCGTCATGGCCACAAACCAAACACTTCTTGTTTCCACCAACCGCCTGCACACACATACACACGAGACACAAATAACGTTTTCCGTTAGTTCACTACAAAATTTAATGGCAAGTTCTGTTCGCATCAGTCTCAAGTTACAAATGAGTCTAAAAGTTGAAAATATATTGAGAGTATTAATTACAACTCACAGGATTTGCTACCTGCATCAAAATTCCATCGATTTCACACGTCCGCTTATGACTGGCAAACAAATATCAAAACTGTATGTATCTGGATATATTGCGTAACCAAGCACTGACTGTGAAGTAATGTTAATATTTCTTACCGTGCCAGAAGCTGTTCCTCCCTTGGTAGTCACCACACCAAATACTCCAAAGGCTTCCTCAAACCGCTTGACCACGTCGGAATCAAAGGTGAAGGATGCCAGCCTGACGTCCTGACTGTCAGGAGAGAGCTGAGTCTGTTTCTCCAAGTCATCCAGTCGCGTCCTCAGTTTCTCCAGCATCCCCAGCAGGACGCTGTCGGGTGAAGGAACGACCAGGCGCTCCACTGAGCCAGCGTGAGCCGCTACCGACACCCTCTGTTCTTCCAGTGAAGCTTTCTTGTCTTGTTTTGGAGTCACCACGCTGTTTTCTTCTTCTTGTAACTTGGTGTTGATCTCCTGACGTCGTTTCTCCACCATCTGATGTAAACCATCGAAGGTCGCCTTGACCTGGGATCGCATTGAGTTGAAGTGCGTCTGCGCATCAAGCACCTCACGTTCAAGTTTTCTGATCTGGAAAAAAATCAGACAGGATCATGCTCAACACAACTGAGACACGCCAAGCAAGAGCCCAACTGTACTGAAACTAGATGCTTGGATCAGCAAAGGACACAAAATATCGAGTAGCTAAATCCGCTAGACTACATCAACAATAATCAAAACGAATCGCGTGTGGCATATTTCTGTACCTGTGCCGTTAATTCTGACTCTCTGTCTCGAAGTCTCCGGGCCTGTTCTGTCAACGTCTCCCGCTCCTGTTTCGCGATACTGGAGATGGGCTTCACACCAGTACACTCTTCGTGGGAGGATGAAAAGCACTGAAGACAGATAAGGCTGAGATGCTGAGGACAGTACAGGTCGGCCGGCCTGTCAGGGTGACTGCTGCACGGAGAGCGCCGCCTGGCGGCCAGACGTTCTGCTGTCAGGGTGTTCAGGTCCTCTAGTACGTGATCACGACACGCAGGGATCTTCGTATGACCTTTAGCGCAAGACGCACACAGCTTCATGTTACAATCAGGACAGAGAGACGTGGCGGCGATGTCGTTCTCACACACGCTACACACGTGACTGTCAGCCAGCGCCCTCTTGCTCTCCACTAGCGCCATGGTGGCCAGGTCAGTGGGCAGCTTGTCCACCAGGCTGATGACGTCACCCTGACCTGCCTGGCTGCTGGGGAGGATGGGGGCACGACACAAGGGGCACCCTCCCTGTCCTTTGGTTGACAGCCATGAGATGACACACTTGCGACACACCACGTGAACACACGGCAGGAACTTGGCTTCAGTGAAGTCTTCGTGACACACTGGGCACTCTAGGTCAACTTGGGGATTTGCTGTGGCCATTTTCACACTGAAACACACACACACACACACACACACACACACACACACACACACACACACACACACACACACGAGATAAATCAATCGCAACTCAAACTATGATTCTTGAAATTGTTCTGTTTTTGTACTTGTTCTTTTAAGCGATCAGTTGTCAGCATTTGTGATAATGAAGGTTTATTCTGTTGTCAAAAAGGCATTTCGTTTATCCTCTTCTATGACCGTACAGAAAAGACGATTTAGAGCGTCTAACACCCCCCCCCCCCTATTTCCCCATCCGGCAAACACACAGACACACATCGCGCGCGCGCACACACACACAAACACACACACACACCGCGGCACACACACACACACACACACACACCGCGGCACACACACACACACACACACACACACACACACACACACACACACACACACACACACACACATTTAAGGCTGAAGTTCAGTTTTGAAAGCCGGCCGAGTTTTGGCCTTAAGCTCGTTTTTAAAACTGAGCTTAAGTCAACGCCGGTTTGGTGCAAACAGCGCCCCACAATGGCCGACTCGGCGAAGCCTCAGCCTCCGAGCCAGTCCGAGTCCGGACTGATGTGACTTGTTGACTCAAACCTCGGTCCAAACGACATACCTGCTGTGTACCTGTGAGGGTCACACTTCACCCTTGTTATGCTGGAATCTCTCACTATGAAAACACCACGGTACAGACAAAGAGAATGATGTTTCTCGAAGTAGTCGCTGCAGCGTGAAGCCTGTCAGTTGCCAATGGAGGGAAAGTATCAAGGGACAGTACGCTACTTTCAGTAACCTCGATTCGGTCGTGTTTACGTCCCTTGTTATCTGGCCTCGGGGTGCCCTGCTTCCGTTTCTCGGTGTTATCGCTCATGTTGAAATTAAAAGCATTCACCGCTATAACTAAATATGTAGTCATTTGTCGATCAACTAACGAAAAGAAAATTGGCCTACACTAGATGCAGATCATTTATCATAATTGGGCGGTCGGTGGTCTAGTGGTTAAGAGGCCTGTCACCAATACGAGAGGTCTGGGGTTCGAGTCCCACTCGGGGCAAAGAATTTTTCCTTCTCGCATGTGGTACCGTTCATTCGGGCCGATCGTCGGGGGTTCTCTCCGGGTACTCCGGCTTCCTCCCCCTCTGCTTTGGAAATGTTCAGCCCACCAAATTTGAAAAATAAATGCAATTCTGAATTCCGAAACTTAAATAGCTGAGCTGACCCTTCGCACCACGTGATTGTAATGTGTTTATGTCCGGTGTGTGAGAGAATGTGTGTGATTCACGTGAGCGTGCGTGTTGGGTTCAGTTCGCGGCGCTTTCAGCCGATTCAGGAAATTGGGTAAAGTGCCTATATAATGCTCATTATTATTATTATTATTATTGTATAGGCGCTTTACCCAACTGATTTAGTGAATCGGCTGAAAGCGCCGCGAACTGAACCCAACACGCACGCTCACGTGAATCACACAAATGTGTTTATGTCCACACACTGGACATAAACACATTACAATCACGTGGTGCGAAGGGTCAGCTCAGCTATTTAAATTTCGGACTTTAGAACTGCATTTAGTTTTTTTAAATTTATCAGCGTGTCAAGTGAGTTATCCGCTGTGAACACCGCACACACACACACACACACACACACACACACACACACACACACACACAGCTGCCGACTGACCTGACAGTAAAAAAAAGGTAAAGCCATGATTATAAATTGTGTGACTGTAGAAGCTGGAATGACATGCTTTCAAAAATCACACGTTTTTATTATCATAAAAAAAAACAACAACAACAAACCAAAAAAAAAAAAAAAAAAAACCCAACAGATGACACTGAAATACAAAAGCAATGTCCATGTAATTCTTTTTGAATTATCACCGTCTCTGGCTCTGACAAGTAACAGAATGACGTTTGCACGCCATTGACTGACTAAGGAAATCTGTACAGCATGAACTTACTGAGTGTCTCCTCCGAGTACACTTCTGATCACGAATGACAGCTGAAAGTCTCCAGTGGCGGTATGACACGGCAACGAGAATGTCAATGTTCGTGGATGTCCGTGTTTCTAAAACATTACCATAACGACGGGATGATTGGGTTTACATAAAAAATAATGTGCACCTAATTGTCCTTGTAAAGAAACTGGAACCTTTCCACTGATAGCTCTGTTGACTGAGCCACTGCTGACCCCTGGAAGACCAGTTTCTGATCTTAGCGGCCCTCACCACACAAACTGTAGTTTTTCCTCCCTCCAGCATCCCACTGGACCATCATCCAGCTGAGCAAATATCTATAGTTATGAACAGTCTGCTATTCTGGGATAATTACACAGCTGGTGCGATAACAGTGGTAACCTAAGTAACTTCAAAACGCTTTGCTTAAATACAAACAAACAAGCCGTGACAATTAAAAGTGTTGGCTGGTGTGCATGTTCATGTGTATAATGACGAGTACCTGGTTACTAATAAAGTAATTCAGTCAATCACTCGCATGTGTAGTGAAGAAAATAAAAACCTGCAACACAACCGTACTGAGTCACGTGTACTGTTCTGTCACTCCTGACAACGTGTTCATACCAGTTCCAGATCGTAGAGGCTCTTAGCACCCATGCGGTAGTTTTTACAGCTTCCAGCATCCCACTGGACCCGCACCCAACCGGCAGCACATCCAGTCTGATCTGCTGAGACAGTGCCGGGTCCCGGTGGTGATCCACCCTGTACACAATCAATATGGCGTCTAACTTTACTGATGCTGCCTTTACAAGCGTACCTGCTGTGTCCACTATTCAGCCTACAGGTACAATGCTCGAGTGTGACAAAAATTAATGGTTCGTTCTACTGTTCACTGCTACGTACACATTTTTCTTTGTTAGTTTATTTTGCTTAAACTGTTTTCTTTCTTGTTATTACTGACTTTTTATAACCAGTTTCTTTTCTCTTGTTCTTTTTGTTGCTGCTGCTAATGCTGCTGAGTTGTTGTTGGTTCTGCTGCTGATGTTGTTTCTGTTAGCGAGGAGCTTGTCATTGTCATGGCTAAAACTGTGTATTAATTCCCTGTATTAAATACATCAAACCGAATACAATCATCACAAAATGAACGGCTTACGGTAGTACAAGAAATAAATGTCAGCTTGAATGAACATGTACGTGTGACCACGGAAGAGGCTATATACTATTACTAGTCTACAGTCATCATATCTGTACTCCGAACAAAAACAAACAAACAAAAAAAAAAAAAAAAAACGAGCTTTACAGCTTCTGAAGACCATTACCTCATTGCCATAAATCCATAAATCTTTGCCCCGTTTGACACGGTCTCCGGGCTTCAGGATTTGGGCGAGTGCTGCTCCTGTAGGCTTCGGGGGAGACACTGGCACGTGAAAAGACGAAAAGCACGATCAAGTTTTGACAAGTCTGTATTCAGCGAAAGTATGGCTGGCACCCCAAACTACTGTACAAATGGGAATAATGGGCAACAGCCTCAAAGTGTAAAAGAGTTATTGATTCTCGATTCTGGCGAACACGTTTCTAGTCCTAATTCCTTCCCCTCCTCAACCCCCCCCCCCCCAGCCCACCCCCCACAACCCCCCACCACATTCAGTCAAAAATAACGTACGTCAAATTATCTTAACTAGTACTTACTGGATTCGTCATGGCCACGAACCAAACACTTCTTCTTTCCATAAACCGCCTGCACACACATACAAACGAGACACAAATAACGTTTTCCGTTAGTTCACTACAATATTTAATGGCAAGTTCTGTTCGCATCAGTCTCAAGTTACAAATGAGTCTAAAAGTTGAAAATATATTGAGAGTATTAATTACAACACAGAGGAGTTACTATCTGCATCAAACTTTCACACGTCCGCTTATGACTGGCAAACAGATATCAAAACTGTATGTATCGCGATACATTGCATAACCAAACACTGACTGTGAAGTAATGTTGATATTACTTACCGTGCCAGAAGCTGTTCCTCCCTTGGTAGTCACCACACCAAATACTCCAAAGGCTTCCTCAAACCGCTTGACCATGTCGGAATCAAAGGTGAAGGACGCCAGCCTGACGTCCTGACTGTCAGGAGAGAGCTGAGTCTGTTTCTCCAAGTCATCCAGTCGCGTCCTCAGTTTCTCCAGCATCCCCAGCAGGACGCTGTCGGGTGAAGGAACGACCAGGCGCTCCACTGAGCCAGCGTGAGCCGCTACCGACACCCTCTGTTCTTCCAGTGAAGCTTTCTTGTCTTGCTTTGGAGTCACCACGCTGTTTTCTTCTTCTTGTAGCTTGGTGTTGATCTCCTGACGTCGTTTCTCCACCATCTGATGTAAACCATCGAAGGTGGCCTTGACCTGGGATCGCATTGAGCTGAAGTGCGTCTGCGCATCAAGCACCTCGCGTTCAAGTTTTCTGATCTGGAAAAAAATCAGACAGGATAATGCTCAACACAACCGAGACACGCCAAGCAATAGCCCAACTGTACTGAAACTAGATGCTTGGATCAGCAAAGGACACAAAATATCGAGTAGCTAAATCCGCTAGACTACATCAACAATAATCAAAACGAATCGCGTGTGGCATATTTCTGTACCTGTGCCGTTAATTCTGATTCTCTGTCTCGCAGTCTCCGGGCCTGTTCTGTCAAAGTCTCCCGCTCCTGTTTCGCGATACTGGAGATGGACTTCACACCAGTACACTCTTCGTGGGAGGATGAAAAGCACTGAAGACAGATAAGGCTGAGATGCTGAGGACAGTACAGGTCGGCCGGCCTGTCAGGGTGACTGCTGCACGGAGAGCGCCGCCTGGCGGCCAGACGTTCTGCTGTCAGGGTGTTCAGGTCCTCTAGTACGTGATCACGACACGCAGGGATCTTCGTATGACCTTTAGCGCAAGACGCACACAGCTTCATGTTACAATCAGGACAGAGAGACGTGGCGGCGATGTCGTTCTCACACACGCTACACACGTGACTACCAGCCAGCGCCCTCTTGCTCTCCACTAGCGCCATCGTGGCCAGGTCGCTGGGCAGCTTGTTCACCAGGCTGATGACGTCACCCTGACCTGCCTGGCTGCTGGGGAGGATGGGGGCACGGCACAAGGGGCACCCTCCCTGTCCTTTGGTTGACAGCCATGAGATGACACACTTGCGACACACCACGTGAACACACGGCAGGAACTTGGCTTCAGTGAAGTCTTCGTGACACACCGGGCACTCTAGGTCAATTTGGGGATTTGCTGTGGCCATTTTGACACTGAAACACACACACACACACACACACACACACACACACACACACACACACACACACACACAGAGCCTCCACTGATCAGGAATCATCCTTCGAAGATTCTATCGTTAACAATTCTTTCGTAGACTGAGACTGACGCATTTATGTCATTGATTAAACTTCTAATAAAACTAAAAAGGACTCTCTCTCTCTCTCTCTCTCTCTCTCTCTCTCCGGCTCTCCACCACTGAGCTCACCATGAGTCCCACCTCCCCCCCCCCTCGCCCCCCCCCCCAACACACACACACACGACACAAATCAGTACACATCAGTGCACACACAGGGAGCATAAACACTACCACAACTGCGTCTAATACATCAAGAATCGCTTATAAATGAAACCGAAAGTACAAAGTCGTCTGGCCCCACCCAGTTACTCAGTCATGAAATAGTGACTGACGTATCTTGGCGCACTGGCACGAACTTGAAAATCGGCCTAAATACATACCTGTTGCGGACAGATCAGGAACACACTTCGCCCTTTCGGTGATGGATTCTGTCAGTATGACAATACTACATAGTACACACCACAGATGTTTCTCGGTGTCGCCGCTGCACTGAGAAACCGCCTCTCTCGTAGTTACGATGCCAACACGGAAGTGGGCGTATCATGGGATAGTACTCTACTTTCAGCGGTCTCGATTTTGCGTGTTTACGTCCCTTGGTGTCTGTTCAGATGTCCCATCGGTTGATAAATCTGCCTCGGTGCTTTCAGTGTTTGCGCTGTGATTACAGTGACACACACACACACACACACACACACACACACACACACACACACACACACACACACACACACACACACACGGCACTGGCACCGGTACAACAACAACCGTTTGACACACAGTGAAACTGACGAAAATAAAGATTCATAAAATAAACAGCAATATAACCACAAAATAATGGTTGTCGAACCCAAATGTTGCCATCGAAGGATAACTCACAACATAGGTTGGTTGGGTGGGTGGATGGGTGTTTAACGTCCTTTTCCACCACATAGAGTGATATCAAAGACAGGGCAACGATGAAAAAGCCAGCACAAACAATTATTTGGCTCCAGCCGGGATACGAACTCACGACCCGAACATTGAGAGTCCAACGCTCTACCATTCGGCCACACCGGCTCCACCTCAAAACATAGTTTCAATTTTTAACAGGAACGTATAGCACAAAATAATGAAGTCTCAATGTTTGGCAGCAAAGTAAAAAATGTGCCTCAGGTTTCAACGCCAATGGAAACAAATAAAAGCAATGAGCAATAAGCTTCAAATGTTAACGACAAAGGAGAATATTCATTGATAGTACACCCATTCTTCTAACACAGGCTCACCTTATCAGAGACAATCAAAGAATTATTTTCCCTTCTGTCTGTGTGGGACATTGTTTTGTTCAGACAGGTATCAGTAAACCATCTCAAATCCCCGTTTGGTCATGTCATTGTAAGTTTCCTTTGCATGCGCCCCACCCCCCACCCCTCGCTTAATACCACCCCCCACCCCCACCCCCGCCTCCAGCCCCAACAAGGTGAATTTTTGAAAAAGGAGATTAAAATGTGTGCAGTCTGGTGCATTCTTACTCACAGAATGGTCCAGAACGCCGCTGAGATGTAAACCTGCTGCTGTCGAAGCTCCAATGCTGTTTGCCAGATAGAAGGATGTTTCATTTGGTCATTGCGACCGTTTTCGTGACTTTGTGGCTTCTGATAGTAGAGAAATACGACAATCTTTGAGTCAGTCTACGGTCCATTCCTGAACAGACTGGGACTGGACAAAGCTGCTAAAACTAGCCACCTATCAGCGCTGTCTGGCTGGTCCTCAGTCCGCAACCAAATAATGTCGACTGCTCAATACGCGGTACTTTCCAGAGCAACTTATACGTCGGCCAGTGTCATAACAATGGTTTCAGATGCTATATTGTGACCCACGTGACTGATTCTGATGCACAGATTGATCGCATTCGATGACAAGTTTCCCACACGCTGTTGTACTGTTATTCTGATCGAGACTTTGAGCAGAAACTTTTGCTTTTTGTTTGCGGATTACTGGGGTTACAGTTTGGCTGAAATCAGCCAGATGGCTGACAATTGCAAGCTCCGGCCTGGCCCTAAAAACAAGTTCTTCTTGCTGTTTGTATTTCTGAAAGGACAGTTCTCTGTGATCTGCACCTGGATTTTTTTTTTTCAGTCTCAGTACCTCATGTCTCGAAATCTGCCCATGTCTTATTATTCCATTTTATTCCATATTAGGAGCCTTGCTGGTTGGGTACGAACAATAATTATACGCGCGCGCGTGCGTGCGTGCGTGCGTGCGTGTGTGTGTGTGTGTGTGTGTGTGTGTGTGTGTGCCCTATCTTGATGATTAGTACAGCTCTTAATGCGATGCAACGTTGTTTACACTTTGCGCGAGCGGTCGGACATTCAAAGTTTACGACTGTTGATACACCACTGGAGCGTGTGGTCGCCACGTCATCGAGTATGATCCTCTTGTGTGTCAGCATTACAGACGCTGTCACTGTCCAGGTGCCAAAGTGGCCGTCAGTGTGATGATAGAATCACGAAAACGCCTCAGGACGATCTCCGATCATGCACATGGTAGCACTGGCCCCATTTATTGAATGCTAATCCGCACAATACAAAGTGTGTAGGTCAAGTCAAGTCAAGTCAAGTTTATTATTCCAACTTTCTGGGGCTCAACCAAGGTGTGCAATCAAGTGGTGGATTTATTAGATGGTTTCCGACAGAGGCTTGCAGAATGTCATTGGCAGGACGGGAACTACCATATCAGTATCAGTGATAGGTTTTATTTCTATTACTCATTTAAGTCTACCTCCGAACGTGAACCGTACTTATATCGCTTGATATGAATAGATTTATTAGAACAGCACTTGAGCGTTTTAGGTTTGGCCTATCAGATATCGCTGAACATTCCTCCCGATATGTAAGAGATAATGCTACAAATATGGCCTGTCCTATGTGCCAAGCATCCGTAGAAGATGAGTGACACTTTATCCTATGTTGCCCTAGTCTCGGTGACAGCATATTCCCAGCATATTCCAAGGAAGTTCTATAACTATCCTAGTGCATTTGGATTGTCATTGTTAATGTCGTCTAGAAACACAAATGCCATGAGAAACTTAGCGATTTATATAATAGAGAGAGCTCTGACGCGAAGGGATGCTCTGACAAGTTAGAACTAGGCTTCCATGCCTGCATTTACTGTTGATGAATCTTACCAATATTTCTTCTTCTTTTTTTCTTTTTTTTTTTACAAATCGACAAAGCAAACATTACATACATGCTCAAAGACAGAAGTACATCGCAATACATTCTACCAATATTTCGATAAGACCAACTCAAAACATGTAATACATGTATATAACTGATTGTTCAAACATCTTTGAACGGGCCTGTGGCCTACCAAATAAAATTTCGTATTCGTATTCGTGTACACACACAGAGCTGGCGACCTGACAGTAAAAAAAGGTAAAGCCATATAAACTGTGTGACTGTACAAGCTGGAATGACATGCTTCCAAAAATCACACATTTTCTTATCACAATCAACAACAACAACAACAAAACAAAGAAAAACAACAAACAAACAAACAAAAACAACAGATGACACTGAAATACAAAAGCAATGTCCATGTAATTCCTTTTGAATTATCACCGTCTCTGGCCTAGACAAGTAACAGAGTGACGTTTGCACGCCGTTGACTGGCTAAGGAAAGCTGTACTACATGAACTTACTGAGTGTCTCTTCTGAGTACTAGTAGACTTCTGATCACGAATGACAGCTGAAACTCTCCGATGACGGTAAGACAAGGCAACGAGAATGTTCGTGGATGTCCGTGTTTCTACAACATTACCATAATGGCGGGATGATTGAGTTTACATAAAAAATAATGTGCACCTAATTGTCCTTGTAGAGAAACTGGTACCTTTCCATTGATAGCTCTGTTGACTGAGTCACTGCTGACCCCTGGAAGACCAGTTCCTGATCTTAGCGGCCCTCGCCACACAAACTGTAGGTTTTCCTGCCTCCAGCATCCCACTGGACCATCATCCAGCTGGGCAAACATCTACAGTTATGAATAGTCTGCTATTCTGGGATAATTACACAGTTGGTTTGATTACAGTGGTAACCTAAGTAACTTCAAAACGCTTTGCTTAAAAACAAACAAACCAGCCGTGACAATTAAAAGTGTTCGCTGGTGTGCATGTCCATGTGTATAATACGAGTACCTGGTTACTAATAAAGTAATTCAGTCAATCATTCGCATGTGTAGTGAAGAAAATAAAAACTTGCAACACAACCGCACTGAGTCACGTGTACTGTTCAGTCACTGACTCTTGACAACGTGTTCAGACCAGTTCCAGGTCGTAGCAGCTCTCAGCACCCATGCGGTAGTTATTACTAGATCCAGCATCCCACTGGACCCGCACCCAACCGGCAGGACATCCAGTCTGATCTGTTGAGACAGTGCCGGGTCCCGGTGGTGATCCATCCTGTACACAATGAACATGGTGTCTAACTTTACTGGTGCTGCCTTCACCTGTGGTCCTGCTGTGTGCACTAATCAGCCTACAGGAACAAGGCTCGGAGTATGACAAAAACTAATGGTTTCTTTTCTTGTTTACTGTTACACGTAATTTTTTTTGGTTCTATTTTTGGTTTGTTTGTTGGTTTATTGTGCTTAAACTGTTTTCTTTCTTATTATTACTGTTGTTGTTGTTGTTGTTGTTGTTGTTGCTGCTGCTGCGGTGGCTGCTGTTACTGCTGCTGATATGTTGTTGCTTCTGCTGTGGGTTTTGTTTCAGTTAGTGTGGCGCTTGTTTGAGAAAAGTGTTGTTGTAATTCTCACTGTTGAAATTTTGTATTCTTTCGCTGTATTAAATACATCAAACCGAATACAATTATCACAAAATGAACGGCTTACAGTAGTACAAGAAATAAATGTCAGCTTGAATGTGACCACCAAAGAGGCTGTAATATTATAGTCATCATATCTATACTCCCAACAAACAAATAGGCGCTTTACAGCTTCTGAAGATCATTACCTCATTGTCATACTTCCAGTCTTTGCCCCGTTTGACACGGTCTCCAGGCTTCAGGATTTTGGCGAGTTCTGCTCCTGTAGGCTTCGGAGGAGACACTGGCACGTGAATAAACGAAAACCACTATCAAGTTTAGTCAAGTCTGTATTCAGCGAAAGTATGGCTGGCACCGTAAACTACTGTAGAAATGGGAATAATGGAAGACAGCCTCAAAGTGTAAAAGTGTTATTGATTCTCGATTCTGGCTAATAAGTTTCTAGAAATCGTCCTAATTCCCTCCCCTCATGAACCCTGCCCCCCCCCTCCCCCTTTTCCACCATCCCTTCATACACACACCACCTGTATCCATCTTCATTCGCTACAGATGCACAGGGCACAAATAATTAGGATTAAGAAGGATTAACACTCAGTTCTGCACCGCATTCAGTTAAAAACAACGTACATCAAATTATCTTAGCTAGTACCAGAGACATAGATAAGAGAGACTGGAAGCTCCTTCTCTGCCACGCTTGCAATGCTATGCGCGACCTGTGCGTCATCTAAGGGTGCTAACTCTGTATGGAATAGGCGCTCTTCTTCGTCAGAGGGTATGAACGGTATCTCTTCCGCCCATGTGCCCATATGGTTTTTGCGTTTCCAGGGGCAGCAGCGTTAGGTTCCGGCTGAATTTCGAGTGTCTGTCGTCTTCCACAGTGCACAGAAAATGTCTTCAAATGATTTTCTAAGTTGGGATGAAATTCCAGCAGGCTATTTTTCATGGGAATACACGGAAGAAGAGATACAAAGCGAATCGGGAGCAGATTCAGACAACGACGTTTGTGTTTCCCCACGCAGAACAGCACCAGCAGCTGCAAAGAAAAAGCATTTCAAGTGTCCTGACTGTTCAAATATGTATTCATCGGTAAGCGGATTCAGAGGCCACGTGCTGCGGAAACACAACAAGCCATACTTGAAAGGTTAGTACATGCAAACTCTTTTGGGGACATTTCAGTGGTCTCAAAGGAATTACGTGGTCTCAATGGAATTTCACATTCACAGATTGCAATATGACAAGAAATCCCAATAACAAACTTCTTCTAAAATATTGCAAAGCCTGAGACTAAATTCACATGGAAATAATTTTTTTTAAAGCATGGAATTTGTTACGGTCATGGACTGAAAAAGGCGCCTACTTCTGACGTTTTCAAAAACTTGGGAATCCTAATTTATTGCAACAGTTTGTTGATTTTGACGAGTAAATTTGCACTCATCAACATGGCATATATGCAATACAGTCCAACGAAGTTATTTATCGGATGAGACATGAAAAGGTCTCAGGTGGGTAGTAAAATCTAGACCTAAATGAAAAAGGTCATGAGGCCTAGTCTTTAGCCAGTCCCTCCATACTACTACTTCTACATTTTTTGCCGGAACCAGACAATGATTGTGTCTGCTAGAATGTGCAGCATTGGTCACATGTGTATGTGTAGTAACAGGTTCTCATTTTCTTTGCAGCAAGTGATCACCGAGTTGAGGTGGAAAGTGGCAGTGAGCTACACACAGATCAAGGCTCGTCATGTTTACAGGAGTCTGATTTGCATAACATCATCAGGGATGCCATCAACTCCATGCTGGAAGATCGGTTTCTTCATATGTCGTCTGATGGTGTTGAAATCCAGATTTTAGGAGAAGACATCCTCTCAAGTGTGAGTACTATTGCAAGGATAGGAAAGGTCCAGTTACCGGTGGTGTCAGCCCAGAGAAAGGCACTACTGGTAGGCCTGCACGAACAGATGTGGATTGACTTTCATCAGGCCGTTACAACGGAACGGCTAACAGAAGATTTGAAAGCAGCTGTGTGTAGAGATGGAACGTGTGCTGGCACAGTGGTTCATTTCTTTGCTGTAAACCTGTGCGACGCAGTGGCAAAGAGCACTATAAAACAGGAACAGCGCAAGACAGAAACAACTGTGAAAACACATGCTGCGGGGATCAACATGCATGACAAATCTGTCCTGTATTATATAGCAGGAAATTTGATCCACAGCCTGCTGAAGAAAACCAAAAGAGAGGACCTACTACGTATATTAAAGGAGATGTGCACTGAAGGGGGTGTCGGTGATGTTGCTCCAGGCATAAAGGAATGGATGAAGTCAAAAGACAGAGGTGGCCTCAAGGCATGCACAAAAGATTTTTTTGAGCTGGTTCAGGCCTTTGAAGTCGTTCTGCGAAAGGTTGTCGATATTGAACACCTAACAGTCTCAACACTAGCAACAGACAAACTGAAAGAGGCCGTGCTGTCAGATTGTGTTGTCCAGGAGCTCTGGCGCATTGCTTCAGGATCATCTAACCATCAGGTCCTTTTGGAGAAACTTATTACCCAGTTTTTAACAGTCCGGGGTTTTGCCATTGCAAAGCACATTCAAAGAAATGTTCAGGAAGCCCTTCGGCGAGAAAAGCTCGGGAAGAAAAAGTCGGAGAGCAGGAAAGGCTCATCACTGAGGAAAAACTTGAAAAGATTGTAACATCACTTTTGATGCTAGTGATAGTGCTTTTGTTTCTGAACTTTTCCCATGGATAAATTTCTTAGAACAGTGATATTGATCCTGCGTGATTTCTTACAGAATATGTATATATATATATATGTTCTTAATCAGCACAGTGACAATGGTGATGCGCATGTGGTCTCTTGTCTCATCAAATATGATAATCAAACACTTGTGTGGAGTGTTAATTGACTGAGGTGAATGTTGGTCCTTGTACGGTGCATCACTTGAAAAGAAGTTAGAAAAGAATATATTTGATCAGTGATTGTACAGCATTGGCAGGGTGTGTAGCACTTTATGTTCTTGATGGCATTTTTTCCCGCTACCTGCTACTTTGACTACTACAGTTTGAGCCCGTGTGCTCCGACTTGACTATGCCATGCTATCTCAATTGCTGGAAAAATGTTATCAGTAATTTCTGTCTTTTATTTGTATGTCCATCTGTTTCATCCAACTTGCTGGTGGCAGTCGCATTAAAAACCACTTTTAGTTCAGCCACTGTCTTTTAAATCTTCACATCTTATGCATGAAAAGATGGTGTGATTGATGATGGTTTGGAAATGGGGTATGCACACATGTATACATACTGATGCCAACACAGCAACAAAACACTAGGCTGACTGCACAAATAAAACTTTTCTGCCTCAGGGTTAATTTCTGCCTAATCATTTCATGTCAAATAATGAAAACCACTTTAAAAAAAAAAAAAAACACACACACACACAAAACAACAACAGGATATTGATACCACGAGTTTTGCTGGTCTATAATTTTTAATGTTGAATTCGAAGGTGCGACGTCAAACTGATTTTTGGACACCCCCTATTTGTTGTGTATGTTGTGAAAAGTTTCATCCATGATGAAAGATATTGATGGAATAACTCATGATGGTTGCTCAAATCTCAGGGTTTAATTTTCCTTCAAAGCACACTACACACAGAAGTAACAAAACATGCAAGTTCAATCATATTAAAATTAACAAGAGCAAGTGGCACAAACTTAAATTTCCAACCATCGGAGGAGGAGGGGGGTGATTACAACGCAACATCATAATTATGAACCTAAACAGTTGATTAAACAATCTAGGAAATCTCAACTGAACAGGTGGCAAGATTTTATGCTCTAGTTGTAGAAACAGCAGCACACAACCACTCAACACTCAGGTCAGCCATGGTGTGCAAGACAAAGTCTATAGATCTATACACACATAGTGATCAAGATGTGGAAGATATTTCAATCCAGTGTACATAGTGAAACAATTTACATTAACACTCACAGTGAAGAAAATTCACAAAAATACAGAGGAATACTGCCTACAAAGAACAGTTAGGTTAACCGTTTCCTCTTCTGTAAGGGAGTACTGTCTACCACTCTGTCTTCACTACCTCTCTTACAGTTTGAGATGTTTCCCTTAATGGGAGCGAGAGCTGATGAGCCAATCACACGCAGTTTCGTAGATGCTTTCAATACATCATCCACAGTAGGGTTACTATTAGCACCCCCCCCCCCCCCCCTCTGTCTGCACTGAGCAAAATGTTCCTCAAGGGGGTCCTGATTAAAATGGTGAGTCAGAACAAATGGAGCCCCTTGGTTCAGTAAAAATCTAACCATCTCCACTATGGAACGGACACTGATGTCTAGCCCTGTTAATGTTTGATGGCTTAGCATCATTTTTGCTTTTTCTGATTTACTAAACCCAGGTCGAGCCTGTACACTTGCTGTCCATGCCTGAAAGTATCCCAGAAAATCAGTAATGAGATATGTCAGCCTTGGGTCATCTACACTGCGGTACTCCGCCAGGTCTGGGTTTGTAAATTTCTCTCTCAGGTTCCTGCTATTGAGGCAATCAAAAAATTTGTTCATGTGATGAATGAACTGGACAGTTTCTTTAACCTCATCCCCATAGTTTTGTTCCAGGGCATTTGCGACTGTACGGCTCAATATCTGGGCCGCAAAATTAACTTTCATCTTTGAAAAAGCAGATAAATGCACATGGTTGGCTGTCAGCTTGTTAGCCTGGGCAAATATCCCACCAAGAACATTGTCTTGGTACAGTTGCACTATGTGTGACCAACTGGTCTCATATCCATTCTTCCAAAGCAATCTACTTCGGGAATGGCCGTTGGAATTAGCGAAACAGTGTCGCGTGGTTTTCAGCAGGTGTGGCACGTCAGATACGAAATACAATTTCCTTCTTGGAAATGAGTATCTGTTCCATGTCCAGTAACTGTTCTGTTCATTTTCCTGGCTGATTCTGAAAAAGCGCCTGTTCCCAGATGCACCGTCACATGTCATGAACAGCACTTTGAGTCCACACTTTGTCTCCAATAGCCGCACAGCTTCCCACATAATGGGGTATAAAAAGTCTGCTGAAATTCCCCTTGTAGGAAACGCTGCTAAGGGATACTTCAGGCTAGAGGTTGCCCCTCTGACCATCAGAACCAGCATGTGTGTGGCAAGCTGGTTTTCTTGTGTGCCCTTCTGGAAGCTGCTTAGATGCTCTGCTGAGCCCTGAAGATCAGTGTAACCAATGAGCTCACCAGTGTGCTTGCTGTAGATGAGCCCTTGGCATACACTAATCTCATCCTGGAGGATGCCTACATACGAGTTCCATGTATGCTTGTACATTCCTGCTTTGCCAGCTTCAATTTTTAAATGAGTCAGTGTCTCTGGGAGAAACCCAGGTTTGCTGGGCAGAATACTTGAGTAGTCCTGCAGGATCCTTGTGCTTGGCAGACTAATGAACCCACTTTTGCTAATCGCATCGTAGGCTGCCGCCCCCTTATGTCTGAGGTAAAGACACCAACGAATGATCATGGGGTGCCACCGCATACCACTTTTATGTTCAAGTTTGGCATACTTTAGCTGTTCTTCACAAAAGAGGCGTGGGAGGGATTCCTCTTGGAACTGCTCCTGTATATTACTTTTGTTCTCCTCCAAGAGTGACAGCATGTCTCTGTCATCTGCCTCACTTAGTTTATGTCCTTTTACTTTAATCTCCTTGAAAACATCCTTGCGGAGCCGGGCTAACTCTCCTTGCAGTGTATACCTCTCCTTTCTGCTCTCCTCTAACTTTGCACACAACTCTTCTCTTGTCATGTTGTTGTGTGATACCCGGGCTGAAGTGAGACACCCCTTTTTCTTCGAACACTGATTCACCCGCTTGAGAAGTGTCTTCCTGAACACACCGCATCCTCTGCACCGGGCGTGTCCATCTTCCGGTTGTAGCAACATCGAACATTTCACTGAGCGGATGGTGGAAACGTATGTAGCTCCCATGTTGGGTTCCCGGAATGCAACAAACTGACCCTGATTGTCACTGAAGGCTGCCCTCTCTGGGACCAGTTTCTGCATTTGCTCGTCAGTGTTGCCGGGGCATACTTTCCATGTTGCTAGTTTGTTCAGTACTTGGCAAACTGCTGTGATGCTGTTTCCATGACAGGGCAAACCAGACCAAAACTTACGCGTAGGAGACAAGATATCCTTGTGTACTTGCACTTGCATTGAGAAGTCTTTCAACACAGTCAGTGCAAACTTTAAACCCACAAAGTGAACACTTGTATAATGCGCTGCTAGATGAATAGAATCCCCAGCCGATCGCACTAAGCAGAAGTCACCTAGATCTTGCTCCCTCAGCTCTGCCTTGAGCTTGTGCAATGTCCGAAGTTGACGGTCTTGCGTAAGACGCGCAGCATGCTCATCAAGATCAAGGATTTCTAGTGGGTCATACGAGACAGCTTCATTGTCAATAACCAGCAGAAATTCCTGAGCCCTGGCACCATCACAGTCCTGCAGCTCTCCTTCGAATTCCTGAGGAATGTTGCCAGGTTGCCCATTCTCTTCCCATCCCAGCAAGAAGTCACTCCAGGTCCACGCAGGTGCATCATATGGCTCTTCCTCCTCAACAAGCCTGGGGAAAGATCACAACCAGTTAATACAGGATTAAACGTATGGTAACCCATGGTAATTTTAATTCAATGAACAGGCATGCACATCTACAGAGTTCCTACAGACCAAGACTTGCATTTTTACAAGTGAACCAGTCGGGTAGGGTGGGGATGATATCAGAGTATCTTTTGACACCCCCCTTCCCCTTTTTGAAACCTGGACAAACAAGGGGTGGGGGGGGGGGGGGGGGGCAAGACGAAGCGAAGGAGAAGAAGCTGTGATCAGTTCATTACAGATTTCTCAGCATGACACAGAAGGAAATATATATATATATATATATATGCTTACATTTGTGGTACATCAGGACAAGAGACTGGTGTTTCAGAGGCTGAGGCAGCTTCAGCTGCCTGTTGTCTTCGTTGAGCCGCCCTCTCTTGTGCCCTCTTTTTTGCCCCCTTGCGAGGATAAGTCAACCCTCCTCGCCGCTGACCTCTGGCTCTAGGCATCGGCATCTGCAATTGCACCCAAATAAATTCTTAAATAAGAAAAAAGATGTGTCTCTTTGGCATGACACTACATGTGAAAACACTAACATTGTGTTGACACACACATATACATATTTCTCTTTGTTTGCTGCCCATGAAATTCTGGCAAAATCATCATTTGTAGTTGTACTATTTAGAACAAACATATTTTCCTCAGAAATTCTGCATATTTTTACTCATGCACTCTTGTAACACACACAAATGGTCAGCAAATGAAAAGACCTTCATTTTGATATATAACATGCCTATAGTCTGCAAACGTTTTGCATACACACCATCAGGATCAGCTGGCATTGCATGAAGCCCAGTCTAGTTAAAATACAGATGACCTTGCAATTTTCCCCATTTTTATGCATTATTTCTAAAAATACACTGTCCATGTGACATTAATGACATATTTCTTGCCTTGCAGAATATCATAAAGATTTAGTGCAGACAGGAATAACCTTTTTCAGAGCAACCAAAAAAATGCTGAACACAGGCAAAATCAGGCAAAACAATAAAAATGTGCCCATATTTGCAATTCCCCCCTACTTTCACACATAATTTTTTAGGGCAAGGTCCATGTGAACAGTAATGTCATATTCCTTGACTTGGAGAACTTCACAAAGTGCCAATGAAAACAAAAAAAACTTTCTCCGAGCAACTTAAATAGTTCCCTTTGACTCCTTAAGTCTGGTACAGCCACGATATGCACCTTCATTTTTCTGCCCAAACCGCATGGTGCCAATTTTTGCAGAGAAAAAAAAACACATTTTTAACGTGCCTAAAACCCCATTTTGTCCAGTAATAAGTAATATCCACAAAGATGTGCAAGAAAAAAAAATCGGTGTTGTGCTGTTCTGCACAATTACTTCATTTAACGCATCCTAAATCCGCTTTGATCGCTAAATTCGTGCTCAAGTCTACAGATAAGAATATAGAAACTACGCGAAACATAAAGCATTACACTTACCGTGTGTTTCAAGTGCAGATTGTTGCTCTTTGTCAGAAACAAAACATGAAATGGTCGCCTGAAACTCGCACGTGTGAAAAGCTGTGTCTGCCGATGCCACGCGAGAGTTGAGTCTGTTCAGCCAGCAAGTCTAAAAATAGTTTTCACAGCGGGAGAGCGCACCGCATTAGGCCGCGCGGCGCGGAGCTTCCAGTCTTTCTTATCTATGTCTCTGCTAGTACTTACTGGATTCGTCATGGCCACAAACCAAACACTTCTTGTTTCCACCAACCGCCTGCACACACATACAAACGAGACACAAATAACGTTTTCCGTTAGTTCACTACAAAATTATATGGCAAGTTCTCTTCGCATCAGTCTCAACTTACAAATGAGTCTAAAAGTTGAAAATATATTGAGAGTATTAATTACAACACAGAGGATTTACTATCTGCATCAAACTTTCACACGTCCGCTTATGACTGGCAAACAGATATCAAAACTGTGTGTATCGCGATACATTGCATAACCAAACACTGACTGTGAAGTAATGTTAATATTACTCACCGTGCCAGAAGCTGTTCCTCCCTTGGCAGTCACCACACCAAATACTCCAAAGGCTTCCTCAAACCGCTTGACCATGTCGGAATCAAAGGTGAAGGACGCCAGCCTGACGTCCTGACTGTCAGGAGACAGCTGAGTCTGTTTCTCCAAGTCATCCAGTCGCGTCCTCAGTTTCTCCACCATCCCCAACAGGACGCTGTCGGGTGAAGGAACGACCAGGCGCTCCACTGAGCCAGCGTGAGCCGCTACCGACACCCTCTGTTCTTCCAGTGAAGCTTTCCTGTCTTGCTTTGGAGTCACCACGCTGTTTTCTTCTTCTTGTAGCTTGGTGTTGATCTCCTGACGTCGTTTCTCCACCATCTGATGTAAACCATCGAAGGCGGCCTTGACCTGGGATCGCATGGAGTTGAAGTGCGCCTGCGCATCAAGCACCTCACGTTCAAGTTTTCTGATCTGGAAAAAAAATCAGACAGGTTCATGCTCAACACAACTGAGACACGCCAAGCAATCGCCGAACTGTACTGAAAATAGATGCTTGGATCAGCAAAGGACATAAAATATCGAGTAGCTAAATCCGCCAGACTACATCAACAATAATCAAAACGGAACGCGTGCGGCATAGTTTTGTACCTGTGCCGTCAGTTCTGATTCTCTGTCTCGAAGTCTCCGGGCCTGTTCTGTCAACGTCTCCCGCTCCTGTTTCGCGATACTGGAGATGGGCTTCACACCAGTACACTCTTCGTGGGAGGATGAAAAGCATTGGACACAGATAAGGCTGAGATGCTGAGGACAGTACAGGTCGGCCGGCCTGTCAGGGTGACTGTTACACGGAGAGCGCCGCCTGGCGGCCAGACGTTCTGCTGTCAGGGTGTTCAGGTCCTCTAGCACGTGATCACGAAACGTAGGGAACTTGCTATGACCTTTAGCGCAAGACGCACACAGCTTCATGTTACAATCAGGGCAGAAAGACGTGGCGGCGATGTCGTTCTCACACACGCTACACACGTGACTACCAGCCAGCGCCCTCTTGCTCTCCACTAGCGCCATCGTGGCCAGGTCGCTGGGCAGCTTGTCCACCATGCCGATGACGTCACCCTGACCTGCCTGGCTGCTGGGGAGGATGGGGGCACGACACAAGGGGCACCCTCCCTGTCCTTTGGTTGACAGCCATGAGATGACACACTTGCGACACACCACGTGAACACACGGCAGGAACTTGGCTTCAGTGAAGTCTTCGTGACACACTGGGCACTCTAGGTCAATTTGGGGACTTGCTGTGGCCATTTTCACACTGAAACACACACACACACACACACACACACACACACACACACACACACACACACACACACACACAGAGCCGCCACTGATCAGGAATCATCCTTCGAAGATTTTATCGTTAAAAAATCTTTCGCCAGTAAAACCGAGACTGACGCATTTATGTCACTGATTAACCTTCTAATAAAACTAAAGGACTCTCTCCCTCTCTCTCTCTCTCTCTCTCCGGCTCTCCACCGGCTACTCAGCTCACCGCGAGTCCAACCCCCATCACCTCACCCCACCGACCCACCCACCCACACACAGACACACACACACACACACACACACATCAGTACACATCAGTGCACACACAGAGAGCATAAACACTACAACAATTACGCCTAATAAATCAAGAATCGCTTATAAATGAAACCGAAAGTACAAAGTCGTCT
Organism: Batillaria attramentaria; assembly: GCA_018292915.2. NCBI lineage: Eukaryota > Metazoa > Mollusca > Gastropoda > Batillariidae > Batillaria > Batillaria attramentaria. The sequence continues at coordinate 15,602 of JACVVK020000045.1, read as the reverse complement.
GGCCCCACCCAGTTACTCAGTCAGTCATGAAATAGTGACTGACGTATCTTGGCGCACTGGCACGAACCTGAAAATCGGACTAAAATACATACCTGTTGCAGACATATCAGGAACACACTTCGCCCTTTTGGTGATGGATTCCGTCAGTACGACAATACTATATAGTACACACCACAGATGTTTCTCGGATGTAGCCACAGATGTAGCCGCTGCACCGAGATATCGCCTTCCTCGCAGTGATGTTGCCAACGCGGAAGTGGGCTTATCATGGGACAGTACTCTACTTGCAGCAGTCTCGATTTGCATGCTTGCGTCCCTTGGTGTCTGTTCAGATGTCCCATTATGATGAAATCTGCCTCGGTGCTTTCAGTGTTTGCGCTGTGATTACACACACACACACACACACACACACACACACACACACACACACGGCACTGGCACTATCATAACTGACAACAACCGTTTGACACTGAAACTGACGAAAATAAAGATTCACAATTGAAACAGCAGTATAAACACAAAATAATGGTTCTCGAATCCATATGTTACCATCAAAGGATAACAAGAGACATAAATAGTCTCAATTATTAACAGTTTCAATTTTTAACAGTTTCAGATTTTAACAGGAACGTATAGCACAAAATAATGAAGTCTCAATGTGTGGCACCAAAGGAAAAAGAAACTGAGCCTCACGCTTTAACAGCAATGGAAACAGATGAAAGCAATAAGCTTTAAATTCTAACAACAAAGGAGAATATTCATTGATATTACACCCATTCTTCTAACACAGGTTCACCTTATCGGAGACAAAGAATTATTTTCACTTCAGCCCGTGCGGGACATTGTTTTGTTCAGACAGGTATCAGTAAACCATCTCAAATCCCCGTTTGGTCCTGTCATTGTAAGTTTCCTTTGCATGCCCCCCCCCCTCGACCCCCCTCCTTCCCCCATCCCCCCCCCCCCCGATCCACCCCCCGAGCCCCCCCCCCCCCCCCCAACTTCCAGCCTCAACAAGTTGAATTTTTTAAAAACGAGATTAAAATCTGTGCAGTCCGGTGCATTCTTAATCACAGAATGTTCCAGAACGCCGTGAGATGTAAACCTGCTGCTGTCGAAGCTCCAACGCTGTGTGCCAGATAGAAGTATGTTTCATTTCGTCATCGCGACCGTTTTCGTGACTTTGTGGCTTCTGATAGTAGAGGAATACGACAATCTTTGAGTCAGTCTACGGCCCATTCCTGAACAGACTGGGACTGGACAAAGCTGCTAAAACTAGCCACCTATCAGCGCTGTCTAGCTGGTCCTGTCCGCAACTGACAAAATAACGTCGTCTGCTCAGTACGCGGTCACGGTACTTTCTAGAACAACTTCTACGCCGGCCAGTGTCATATCAATGGTATCAGATGCTATATTGTGACCCATGTGACTGATTCTGATGCATAGACTGATCACATTCGATGACAAGTTTTCCACACACTGTTGTACTGTTATTCTTATCGAGACTTTGAGCAGAAACTTTTGCTTTTTGTTTGCAGAATTCCCCAATCCCCAATTCTGCAAGCAAAACGCAAAAGTTTCTGCTATTACTATTTGGCTGAAATCAGCCAGATGGCTGACAATTGCAAGCCCCGGCCTAGCCCTGAAAACCGTGACAAGTTCTTCTTGCTGTTTTAATTTCTGAAAGGACAGTTCTGTTTGATCTGCACCTGGATTTTTTTCTGTCTCAGTAAGTTCAATGTGTGGAAATCTGTCCATATCTTATTATTCAATATTACGAGCTTTGCTGGTATGGTACGAACAATGAGAGAGAGAGAGAGAGAGAGAGAGAGAGCACAAAACACGTGAAAGCACTGAGGCAGGCCGATTTTACCATGGGGAGTAAACACGTCAAATCAAGATTGCTGAAAGTAGACTGCTGTCCCTTGATGCGCATACTTCCGTGTTCCGTGCGAGTGTGGAAGAGGCGGCTGCTGCAGCGTCCACACCGAGAAACATCTGTTGTCTGTACCGTGGTGTTGTCAGACTGACTGCAGAATCACAACAGCGAAGTGTACATGTACAGCAGGTAAGCTGTATCAGTCGATTTGTTCGTCTTGTGATCCGCCAGACTCAGACTGACTCCGTCTGACATGCCAAGGCTGACTGCGGGTTCATGTGCCGACTTGATCAGGATCAGTTACTGATAGAAGCCCAGCGCCTTTCCTACTTTCGGTTTCATTTTCAAGTGATTCCAGGTAGGACTGCGTAGACCGTTTTGGATTTAGATATTGTCTCGTGTGTGTGTGTGTGTGTGTGTGTGTGTGTGTGTGTGTGTGTGTGTCAGTGTGTGTGTGTGTGTGTGTGTGTGTGTGGCCAAAGAACACAACTTGCCTGTATATTCCCTATTAGCATCAGACATCATAGTCACCCGTAAAAATGCTTCAATCTATAAACAAAAATTATTAATCACAGACCATTCAAGGGCACGCACCTGAAAGGAGTTTACAGAAAGTTGAGTGTCTCCTTTCCGCTCATGCCTCACTTGAGTAATGCTCGTCTACTTTCTGTTTAGGCCGGAAAGCCGCTTCTTCCGAATATGCATGCGTCGCTTTTGCAGCTCTCCAGCGCATAAGGTCCTAGCTTCACTGGCAGCTTGCCTCTTGTTGCGGCCCCCTGGCATGCACCTCTGCATGGCACACTCGCCGAACAGGGTTCCCCAAATAAACACAGCACATGACCCCACGGTCAATTTCTGTCCTTACACAGTTTTAAAACCGAGCTTAAGGCCAAAACTCGGCCGGCTTTCAAAACTGAGCTTCAGCGTTAAGGTGTGTGTGTGTGTGTGTGTGTGTGTGTGTGTGTGTGTGTGTGTGTGTGTGTGTGTGTGTGTGTGTGTGTTTCAGTGTCAAAATGGCCACAGCAAATCCCCACGTTGACCTAGAGTGCCCAGTGTGTCACGAAGACTTCACTGAAGCCAAGTTCCTGCCGTGTGTTCACGTGGTGTGTCGCAAGTGTGTCATCTCGTGGCTGTCAACCAAAGGACAGGGAGGGTGCCCCTTGTGCCGTGCCCCCATCCTCCCCAGCAGCCAGGCAGGTCAGGGTGACGTCATCAGCCTGGTGGAC
>JACVVK020000045.1:0-7500 GCA_018292915.2 Batillaria attramentaria | reverse complement strand
ATATACTACATACATACGTACTGACTAACGTACATAAATACACAGTCAGAAATATCACAGAGTCAGTGCAGCGGAGATCAGTCTCATAAAATTTGCCCTCCCGCTGTGTTTTACATTCGTCCTTGTACGCATGAACAGGCTCAGACCAGGAAGCTATCGCGTTTCCACATGTGTTTACTCCCCTTTAAAGATTACCAAGGGATACGCTGAGCTCCTGTCGGCTGGCGCAGTGCATACATGCAGATGCTCATATTTCGCATACACTGCCAAACAACCACTTCAGAGGACAGGCCACACCCGCCACTACCCCTCAACCCCCACCCCCAACCCCACCCCTACCCGTTGAACGTCAGTAAGAACATTATGACCTTCACCAGGAACCGCTTAGCAAATAAACACTGTGGTATGCATGGCAGAATTTAACGGGCGAAGTTCCTATGTGTTTTCATCGTGAGTGAATGTGGTTGTGCTTTAAAAAAAAAAAAAAAAACCAAGCACACTTTTATTTTAATATTGTCATTATACTGTATGTATTTCTACTGTCGGCTGAAGTAAAAATGTCTAAGTGCCGAGTCCCTTTTTTCAACACATATTTAATAATAATAATAATAATAATCGTCCAAAGGCCAAGAGAAACATCTAGTCATTTGGCAAACAGTCTTAGAGCTTTGTAAGCAGCAGTCCCCCCCCCCCCCCCCGAATTCGAGTTACGAACATAGTGACTTTAAATGTAGAGAGAGAGAGACACACACACACACACACACACACACACACACACAGAGAGAGAGAGAGAGAGAGAGAGAGAGAGAGAGACACACACACACACACACACACACACACACACACACACACACACACACACACACACACACACACACACACACACACACACACACACACACTGTGACACACACACACACACACACACACACACACACACACACACACACACACACACACACACAGAGAATATTCGTAGGTGGCAATACTGTAGAGCTGAAAAACAGAAAGACTCATTCATGAGTCTGATCGAAGTAGGAATTCGAAAGAAAAAAAAAATGGTTGTGCTCTTTTTGCTTTGACGTGTTTCCCCTGTGTGGGTGGAGGCGAGTCCCAGCTTGTATTCTGAAAGACACCATAAAGTCATTAAACAAAAGGCTACAATGAAACATGAAACAGGTTAGGAGAAAAAAAAACAAACCAGTCAGCATTCATGTTCAGGAAAAAGGAACCACGGCACGGCCACTTACGCGAAGGTACATAAAGTCTCTAATATTCGCCAAAGATCACAACGAACAAAGGGATAATCTACCCTCTACACTAGAGACGTCTTTACATGTTTTTTCGCGTGCATGCGAAACCTGGACTCAGTTTTGCTTGGCCGTTTGCTCCAGGCTTTGTTGTTGATCCGTCCAAAGGACTTAGATAGTTTGACATATACATGGCCGGCGTAAAACACGGGATAAACTCCCCACCATGAAGTGCCCAGGGCCAATGCAGCTTGAGGCTAGAAGTACCCCCGGGTCAATGCAGTTTGAGGTCAAAAGTGCACCAGGTCTATGCTGACTCAGTGAGGCTGGAAGTAACCCGAGTCAATGCAGCTTGACGCTAGAAGTGCCCCGGGTCTATGCAGATTGAGGCTTGAAGTACCCTGGGTCAATGCCTTCACGCTAGAAGTGCCCCGGGTCTATTTAGATCAAGGCTAGAAGTGCCCCGAGTCAATGCAACTGCACGCTAGAAGTGCCCGAGTCAATGCAGCTTGACTGATGCTAGAAGTGCCCCGGGTCTATGCAGATTGACGCTAGAAGTGCCCCGGGTCTATGCAGCTTGACGCTAGAAGTGCCCCGGATTTATTCAGATCAAGGCTAGAAGTGCCCCGAGTCAATGCAACTGCACGCTAGAAGTGCCCGAGTCAATGCAGCTTGACTGATGCGAGAAGTGCCCCGGGTCAATGCAGCTTGACGCTAGAAGTGCCCCGGGTCTATGCAGCTTGACGCTAGAAGTGCCCTGGGTCAATGCAGTTTGACGCTAGAAGTGCCCCGAGTCCATGCAGCTTGACGCGAGAAGTGCTCCGGCTCTATGCAGATAGAGGCTTGAAGTACCCTGGGTCAATACAGCTTGACGCTAGAAGTGCCCCGGAGTCAAACAAGCCGGGCAGTACATTCCGCGTGTAACCGTCGCCTGCATGATTATCAGATAACAGCGTTTCTAAAGGATAGGTTCACAGAAAACTATACATGTACCTTGACAGGACAGTCACCAAGGACAGAACAATGATTTATCACGCACCGTCCCTTTTGTCGTTGACACCCTTTATCAAGCTTCGTTGCTGGGTGAATGTTGAGGTGTTAAGATTTGAATGCACCCCCAGGAGCAGGAGGAAGCAAGTTCGTGCACGTTTGACAGTTTTGCGGGGCAGCCGCGAGTTGGGTTAGTTAGTGACTTAGTTAGTTAAGGCTTAACGCCGCGCAAGCAACAAAGACTATTTCGCGGCTAATCAAGGTCCTTCTTCGCCAGACTAAAATGAAAAGGAAGACAATAAAACAAGGTGTAAATATGATAATTTAAAAAATCTATCCGGTTTGAGGTGTCTGTATAGAACAGATTTGATAAACACGTTTCAGTTCTTTGTACATCGAACATATAGAGGTCGAGGATAATCCGTATTACTTGAGGTGTCTAAAGTTTATTGAACATATTTGACTCTTTTAAGAAGCTAAAGATGCTGTCAGGGGCGGGAGTTAGGAAAGGGGGGAAGGGGAGGGGAGAGAGAGAGAGGGGGGGCGGGGGGCTTGTGTTGATAAGGCATTTCCCTGGCCACTGCTCGTTTTTGCCTGTTCTGTCGGTTTTATAAAACCACAAAGACCCGGTGTGTACACATACGTGCCAGTCTTCCCTCAAAGTACATGTAGATGCATGCATAAAAAAAACAATACCGATCTATGCGTGTTCAAAGCTGTACAACTGTACAAACACAATACGCTAAATTAACCTAACGGTACAATCCCTAAGACCATAAGGCTGATAATTATCGCTAGGAAAGATGCTACCTGATACCCCTAATTTAAGAAGGGGTGGTTGTCACGGGGTCGTATGTAGGTCATAATTATTTGCATGCTGCCATGGTGCCCAGACTGCAGTAATGCAGACAACACGAGAGCTGGCAGTCTTGGGGCCGATCACTTGACTAGCCGTGGGATCACCGGAGGACTAGGTCATATATATGCAGCTGGCCAGCTTTTACATTGGTGAGTTGCTGATGGTGTCTTTGTTTAAGTTTTAGTTTTGTTGTTGTTTTATTGTTATTATTTTTTATATGAGTCTTATTATTTTATTATTGTTTTTCTTGTTGTTATTGTTGTTAGTTTTGTTGTTGTTGTTGTTGTTGTTGTTGTTGTTGTTGTTGTTGTTGTTGTTGTTTGCGGCACATGGTGGTGTAGATGTTGATGAGTCGTTTCTTTTGTTTGTTGTTGTTGTTGTTTTTTTGTTATTTTGCTTGTTTGTTTGTTTGTTTGTTTGTTTGTGTTTTCCTTTGTTTGTTTCCTCTACTTGTTTGAGGTTGAATTTTGGATCGAATTTGTGTCCTTCGATTTGGATTTGCATGTTTTGGTTGGTAAGTTGGTAAGTGATGGTTGTTGTTGTTGTTGTTGTCTGATTCCGCTTGTTTGTTTGTTTGTTTGTTTTGTTTCGTTTTTATGTTGTTTCCATAGTAATGGAAACAACATAATAGGACGGGCTAAAATTTCCACGTTCATAGGCAAGCATCTGTGGTACAAACGCACGTCACTGCCGATCTCCCGCAGAGACGATTTTGCAAGTGTAACTCTGACAATGACGTAAGAAAACTTGCGTCATCGATGCTGACGCGTATGGTGTTCCGAACGCACTTCTCCTCCTCAGTGAGTGCCGTCTGTGCGGATGTGTGTGCGTGTGTGCGTGTGTGCGTGTGTGCGTGCGGCTGTGTGTGTGTGAATTGTGTCCAGGCCCGTTTCTTCGAAAATACTCAACCGAATGGCTTCAAATTTGGGGTATCCAAATATATCAAAATGTTACATTAGACGATTCAAGCGTGTGATGATTGCTTAAGTGATTTGGGAGTTATCGCCCTTTTGAGACAAGTTTGTTGTCTTTCGTGTACAGGCGTAATATTTATTTAAATCACTCAATTTTTTGGCAGTAGATAGCTTGAATACGGACTCTGAACAGAGTCACTACTAGAAAATGGTCGCTCTTATAGTTTTCATGTAAACCGAGCCTGAGTTGACATTGCATGTGAACCCAGTTCAGATGCCTATTTCTCCGAAAATACTGAACCGATCGATTTCAAATTTGGGGTTTCTAAATGAATCAAGATTGTTGAATAGAAGGCCCGATCCAGGTACGATTGCACACATGATTTGCGAGTTATCGCACTTTTCAGAAAAAGTGGCTTTCTGGCGTTTAAAGGCGTAATATTTACCTAAACCACTCCATTTTTTGGACATAGATAGCATGAATACGGACTCTCAACTAAGTGAATTTTGGAGGTTGTCGCTTTTATACTTTTGGCGTAAGCCGTACCTGATGAAAGTGCTGGTGAACACACTTTAGATCTCAAAATCGCTCCTACTATACATAGATAATGAGCCTGGGGTGCCATAAAAAATATACAAAAAAATTAGAAAAATTCACTGCAGCCGTTATCGTCAGTTGACTCGAAAATTTGTACTCACAGCACATTTCCTCTACAAGCCACACGCCTCACAAACATCGAAGAAGAGACGCACGCGCACTGACGTAAAGTAAGTGCGTCATGTTTGATTGACGTGATGCTGTTTTTTCTTGGGGGTGTCTCGCCACTTTCTTTCCGAATTCCTCTGTATTTTACTTCTACTATGTCGCCATCTTCGTGCAATCGCAGAGAAGACACGGGATATAACAGAATACAACTCCAATACTTTATGAACAGAATATGCACGGAGAACAAATTCATGAAAGAAGAAGAACCCAGAACGCTGTGCAGGGCTGCTTACGTACTGAACAGGTCAGATCCATCGCAGAAAAGGCACGCGCGCACTGACGCAAAAGGCAGTATCAGCGTCATTTTTCCTACGTCATGTTTGATTGACGTGATACTGGCATTTCTTGGGGATGTGTCGCCACTTTTTGGACGTTCTCTATGTGTAGACGGGGAAAGCGGGAGTTTCATTGATGTAGTGTGCTTTGTTTTTCCCACTGACTCTCACTCAATAGCATAGTAGAGTGAGAGGACACCACATAGGTCTCAATGGAGCACAAACGCGGCCCGCGCGAGTCTGTGTGTGTGTGTGTGCGTGTGCGCGTGCGTGCGTGCGTGTGAGTGTGTGCGCGCGCGCGTGTGTATGTCTGACATAACACATAGTTAGAAAACGTTCGCCGCGCAGACTTGTCTGTTAAACATATTGGGTCGGTATTAATTCGATCTTTACACTGCGCACGCAGCAGCAACACTTCAATTTTCATGGGCCTGCTTTCATTGCAAGAACTGTATCAAAGTTATTACGCCAAATGTATTATGCGTCATCCCAGTGAGCAAAAACGTCATAGATTTCAAAGAATACAACTTGACGTCTCTCTTCCAAAAACAAGATTGGTGTGACAGCCCGGTCAGTCGTTTCCATTCCGAGAGAGAGAGAGAGAGAGAGAGAGAGACTGAGAGAGAGAGAGAGAGAGAGAGTGTGTGTGTGTGTGTGTGTGTGTGTGTGTGTGTGTGTGTGTGTGTGTGTGTGTGTGTGTGTGTGTGTGGATACATGGCATTACAAAAGAACGACCGTGACGATAGCAGGTGATCAAATGGAAACAACATATTGGGCTGGTGGCCATCTTGTTTTTTTTGTTGTTTTTTTTTTTTTTTTTTTTTTTTTGGGGGGGGGGAGTACAATGGGGTAGGGTTTACGATTACTGGGTTGTTGTTGGGTTTTAGTAGGTTTTGTTGTTGTTGTCCTGAACTGCTCCGGAATGATTTGTGAACCTTGAAATGCTGTGACCAGTATCTTGAACATAATCCGTCGTTCTTTGCAAAGAACACGTACTGTAGGTCTCTTCAGGTTGGCATTTATCATCGTATCTCTAAGAGCATGATTGTCGCGACGAAAACACCTTTTCTCAGGCACTTAAGACCCGATCCCGTATCTATGGAGCCACTTATAGTGAACGACACCTTTCTGTTCCTGTGCTGTTATCAACAGCAGGAAGCCACCCACACAGTACGTTTTGGTGTGTGGTTAGTAATATTCAAATGATAACAACAGATTGTGTCGTTCGGGCATCGATTTGCGTTTTGAGCGTGTGACGCTCTGTAAGTATCTATACTTTAGATTGTTTGGTGCTTTTTTTCTGCGGAGCTGCTGGGCACATAAGGAAATCGCAAGCAAGACCTAGCGCCGTCTGAAAAAGTGCAATGGATTATGGATTTGATGGCCGCTTAGGCCTTTTTCCGGCTGACGGCAGAAAGTTTTCGTACCACAAAATTAATTTGAAAATGTGTCTCAGTGTGACAAGAGTGTCCGTTTCTTCTTCTTCTTTTCTTCTCTCTCTTTTTGCTTGTTTTGGGGGTTTATTTTCTGTTTTTGCTTGTTTGTTTTGTTTTTTCCTTTCTTTTCTTTCTTTTCAGTTTCTTCTGCTAAATTTCCTGCAGGGTGTCCGTAGGTTTACCGTCAGGTAATTCGTTTTGTTCCAGAGAAAGATAATCAGTGATACTGCGTTCTGAAGAAAGGAAGTGATTACCGAACAACAGGTGTAGCAACAGATCTAGATGGCTCAGTATCCCCCACCACCTTCTTACCCCCCGCCAGGTTACCCCCAACCAGCGTACCCCCAGCCAGGATACCCCCCGCCACCACAACAGGTAAGTAAGGACAAAGGACACAAATGCATGAGATCTCAAAGCGCCTATATATTCCGTGCTAGCCTCAGGCATCATGGTCACCCCTAAAAATGCTTGAATGTAGAAACAAAAATTACCATGCACAGACTATATGGAATGTCTCCTTTCCGCTCAGACCCCACTGGAGTAATGCTGGTCTACTTTATGATTAGGCCAGAAAGCCGCTTCATCCACATCCGCCCGCGTCGCTTATGCCGCTCTCCAGCGCAGAAAGTCCCAGCTTCACTGACAGCTTGCTTCTTGTTGCGGCCCCCTGGCATGCACCTCGGCTCCAAAATACAAAAATCACGAAAATCACGCTTTTTGATGACAACAAAAATCATTACAAACTAGCACACTCGCCAAACAGGGTTCCCCAAATAAACACCAAACATGACCCCACGGTCAATTTGTGTCCTTACGCCTAAGGTTTTACGTGTGGGGCGATCGGAATCGTTCACTGAGCTATAGGGACAGCACTACTCTCCGATCTTGGGAAACATAATGAACTTCCCGGTGGTACAGTATTTTCATTGCTGCTCCTGTCCTTAGCAAGCCTAGTAAGTACAAGTATATAGTTCAGTTGTGTAACAAATCGTCCTTGCAGTTATTCATGT
>JACVVK020000044.1:2422500-2459093 GCA_018292915.2 Batillaria attramentaria | reverse complement strand
ATGGAAGACGGGAGGGGAGGGGTGCAAGTGACAGAGCCATATCCCCTCTGATCCTGCTCCGCTGCTAGATTGATTCTTGGGGTCGGGACTTCACTCCCCGGCGCCAGGGCCCCGCGGCCCTCATCCCCTGTCCCGGGGCACCGGGGGTAGCGCGGCGTTGGTGGGGGAGGGGGGGGGGGAGGGATTTGTCCGAGTTTCTACAGCACGATGCGGTGCTATTTCGCCGGGCGCCGTTATGTTTGGGTGGTTTATCCTCTTCGATCCGTCTCTCTCGGGTGTTGGATGGGCATGTACTGCTGGTTTACTCGGCACCGTTCATAAACTGGAGCTGTGGTGCAACAGTGAGGGGGGAGAAGTGGGTCTACAAACCGCGGGTAATTGTGACGTCCAGGATCATCTCCGGTAGTCTGTTCAGATTATCAAGGATACTCGAGCGAATTGTACAAACAGTCGGTTTAGTTCTGTTGTACTGGTGTTTGTACCAGTATTGGATTTGGTATCGGTGGTTTGTAGGTCCGTCCGCTGAGGAAATTGTTGGCTGCCCCCCCCCCCCCCCTTCCGTCCGAACTCCCCTGCCTTCAAGTCAAAACCCTCCAACCAAATTCCTAGCTTCCCTTCCGATGGGAGCTAGTCTCCACGTTTGTTGCTGTTGATAAGTTGCGGGGTTTTTTGGTTGTTTTTTTGCGGCTGTTTGTTTCTGTTGTTGTTGTTGTTGTTGTTGTTGTTGTTGTGTGTGTGTGTGTGTGTGTGTGTGTGTGTGTGTGTGTGTGTGTGTGTGTGTGTGTGTGTGTGTGTGTTTGCACACTACGGCACAGTTTGTGTGCTTTCGCGCACGAAAACAAAATCAGGCACCGTGCACGTGGGCTTTGACCTGATTTAGTGAGGAAACCCTCCAACCAAATTCCTACAAATCAAGTTATTCGAACGTTGCATTCGTGAACTTTGACCAGACTGATCTGGTGAGGGAAAATCTCAAACCAAATTCCTGAACCTGTTTCAAGTCCAGGGTCGTCGAGGTCACAGCGGAACGTCCTTACCACTGATCCACGTCATTTTATATGTCTAAATGCAGCTGGCGTTTGTTTTTATATCACCCACATGCTGAACACACACACACACACACACACACACACACACACACACACACACACACACACACACACACACACACACACACACACACACACCCCTCATATAACCGAATATTATGCAGGCACGTATCGAGGAGTATAGAATCGTAATTTTGTATTGTTGCATAGTATGAAGTCTTTTCTGTGTGTCTTAGTTGTTTTTTGTTTTTTTTGTTTTTTTCCCCGGAGGCATTGCCATCCTTAATCGCGACCTAAGAAGCTAGTTTCCATGCACGTCAGTCTGAAGCCTCTTATAGACAGAGAATGCCAACGAACGATCTCGGACCCAAAATGCGGCTCTGATCAGTATCGGTCGCGGAAACAGTTTCGGAGAGATTTACAACCCGAATCTGCTCAGTAAGCCTTTTATCCCACCTCCCCCCCCCCCCGCCACAGTCCACCACTCCTCCTCCCGTTTCAGAGGGCAAAATTAATGATTGTATAGAGCTCTCCGGAGCACGCGTTGGGTGACCCTTTCTCACGAAATGGTAGATAACGTCACGCCGCCGGAGTCCACGCAAAACACATACAAACTGTTGGGGGTCAGTTTGTCCCGCGTGCCATTACTCGTATGCCACCTTCAACTTTACCACTTTATTCAAAGTTTTAGGAGTATAAATGTCATTCTTGTACCAAATCAACCAGCATTTTTCCTCCTTTTAAATGTGTGTACATGTATATCAAAATTGACAAAAAGTCAACTCAGCCACCGTTTTGGGAGAACTGGGCCCGCATGTAAAAGTCGGGGTTAGGGAGTTTAGCCCCGGGTTAGAGTCTAACCTCGAACTAAACTAGCTCTAGGGTTAAATTTTCTGTTGTTTTTGTTTTAAACCAGGAAGCGGTCCATTCCAGCAAGGTGCCTATGCCGTTATAGAAGGATTTTTGTCTTTCTTTCTTCGCTTCCTTTTTTTATTATTTAATTTTGTTTCGGGGTTTCTTTCGTCCTAGTCTGGGTTAGACCCGTAGCCGTGGGTTAAATTAGCCTCGAGTTTTACATACGGACTCAGATCAGCGTGATGTTAGACCAAACTTCGCTGCTAACTATACTGTCAACCCATGCATGCAGTTTGTGTTTTTGAACACGTTTCATGAAACGATCCGTCAAAAAACAAAAAAACAAAACAAAACAAAAAAACCCTGCCGCATGCAAGGGGAGGAAACGGCACTGCTTGTAGGCCCTGGCAACATTTACTAAGCACTCTCGGAAAGGTCTGTTGGTGGGTCGGGAGATCGGGAGGGGAGAGTAGCGGAGAAGGGTAGAGGGTTTTACAACGCTTTTTGTTTTTTGTTTTTGCAACTCCTTCTGAGAAAGAGGTCTGCCTCAAAACTGGGATTAGGAGCCGATCAGGTGCTGGCTGGCCGGCCAGTTGTGGATCTGCTCCCCAGTTTTTCTGAAATGTCAGAGGCGCAGTCATAACAGCCGGGCGTGCACAGAAAAAAATCTGTCGGTACAAGCACAAAGAGCTGCTGTCATCTGGTGCACGTTTGGGACATTGCTCGGAATGTCGCCCACCCACCTTCGCTGATTCTGCTCAGCGCCCCGCCCCCCCCCCACCCCCCCTCACCTTGGACCACTTTCTTCACTATCCCGAAATTATCATCATCATTAAAGGTTATAATAATAATAATAATAATAATGAGTATTGTATAGGTGCTTACTCAATTTCAATCGGCTTTCAAAAGCGCCGCGAACTGAACCCAACACGCACGCTCACGTGAATCACACGCATTCTCTCACACGCTGGACATAAACACATTACAATCACGTGGTGCGAAGGGTCAGCTCAGCTATTTAAATTTCGTCATCGCTGTTGACGTCATTGTTGTCGTCGTCATCGTCATCATCGTCATGATGCCACCTCAGCCCTCGAGCAGACGACGAGGAGACTGCATTCCTCTTTTGGCCGAACTAGGTCCCCCCCCCCCCCCCCCCCCCAGCATGGTTTGCTCGCTTGATCGGTGTTACTTGAGAACACAAAGCCAGCAAAACACATACGGCGTACTGCGTTCCTTCTCCAGTTCCAAAGGATTTCGTCCTTCCGGGACAAGCTGATTGCCAGGAAATTCTGCCAGGCACGCCAGAAGGGATTTTGTTTTGGGAGAAGTTCCCATGTGTATGTCAAACTAAACCTGGCGCAGTGCAGTATGTGCGGCAATGTATCGTGCAGTTTTTAAAGCCTCTATAGTCGTAACGCCGTTGAGATGGAAAACTGCCGCTTTCGAAGCTGTGAGGTTGTTTGCCAAGTAGAAGGAAGTTTCATCTGGCCATCGCGACCGTTTTCGTGACTTTGCGGCTTCTACTGTTGGAGAAATACGACTTTCTTTGAGCCTACGGTCCATTCCTGAACAGACTGGGACTCGACAAAGCTTCTTAAAACAGCCTCCAATCAAGTCAAATCAAAGTGTATTTCAAAACCCCGTTGGGGGTACATGAAACGAGAAATTAACATATACATCAAGCTCACCACACCGGCCAGCTTACATCATGATCACTCGCACACACGTTTTACAGGACTCAGGCATACATATATACATACATACATACATACATACACACATACATATATACATACATACATACATACATACATACATACATACATACATACATACATACATACTACAGATATACATAATAGAATGGAATGGGATGGGATGTGTCTAATACACATACCTACATGCATACCTACATACAAACATACATACACACATACATGCATACATACATAACATACTGCAACTAAAAATAACGTCATCTGCTCAGCCGTACGCGGTACACTTCTACAACAACATATAATACGCCGACCAGTAGGTGTCACCACAATGTTTTTTGTGTGACGGATTCTGTTGCAAAGATTAAACACATTCGATGAAAACTTTTCCACGTGCTGTTGTATGCCTGTCATACACATGGGGACTTTAAAAGCACTATGATCCAAAGAACAAACCAATACCAGCAGCTGGGCAGTTTCCATGACAGCAAATTATCGTGAAATTAAGTTCTAGGATCTGAAGAATTAGGTTAATGCAAGAATTATACCTTTGCGCGGAACACCAATGCTCAATTAAAAAAAACAAACAAACAAACAAACAAACAAACTACCGCCATCTGGTAAAAGGGGGCAAACACAACTGATTTGAGTTGCACTTAAATTGTTTTACCTATTGGCGGTATACACACGTCAAAGTTCAGGGCCGGCTTTATTCAGTAGACCCCCCCCCCAACCCCCACTACCACCACCCACCACAAATAAATAATTCAATCAATGAAATAAAATGAAATAAAATGAATAAATAAATAAAATGAATAAATAAATAAAAAGAAAAATAAATAAACAAATAAATAAAAGAAAATGAAATGAAAAGAAGGAAGCCTCGTTCTGATGCATGGCCTGCATGGCAGCTTTGATCCTAACAGCGCGCCTGCATGATATTCACTCATCCAGCTTGCTCTTAAGTGACCCTCTTTACCCAAATAAAACGAGTGGAGTGGCCGATTCCAACACTGACACTGGGCCGATAACCGTTTTGTCCTGCACACACACACCACACACACACACACACACACGCCGCGCTCACAGGTAGAGCATCTGGCGTGGGGCATGCAGTCTCCTGAGGCACATACTTATCTGACCATTTGTCGGGGAACTACGACCTCGGAGCATGCCATGGCTGTGATCTGAGGTACCATTAGCGTTGTTGATGCCCTGCGAATGACTCCTATTGTTTGCCGTACGCCGGGGGCCCGGCTAACAGATGGCTATTGGCGGGCTGGCGCGCCGGAGATGCTTGTGGAATGAACCTCGTCTCTCCGACTCTGTGTGTGTGTGTGTGTGTGTGTGTGTGTGTGTGTGTTGCTTGCTGGTAGCGCTTATAGTTCTAGAAAAGTCTTGATTTTGCAAGGACAAGGTGTTGCCTACCGCTTTACGTCATTGGGGAATAAAGTTTCATTTTACCACAGATCGAGAGAGAGATAGAGAGACAGAGAGAGTACTCAGCCAGTTATTGCTGAAGGAATAGCTCCACTAGTAGTAATACACGTTACAGACATGCAGCATTAGTACATCGGTGACGAAACAGACAACGACCAAAGTTTTACTGAAACTAAGAAATATGCTTACTGATGTCATTGGTGCTAAAACGAACGAGAGAGAGAGAGGCGCCCGCGCACACACACACACACACACACACACACACACACACACACACACACACACACACACACACACACACACCACCTGATACACACACTTACCTACCTCTCCAGAAGTGCCGAACATGGGCAAACTACGGTGGTTTCTTAGCAGGGTGAGAATGTTCCTCTTCGAGACGTTCTGAAGCCCCTACTGACACACACAGAGCCAGAGCTAGAGAGAGAGAGAGAGAGAGAGAGAGAGAGAGAGAGCTCAAGACTGATGGCATAAAATGCACCGGGATTTACATGATCCTTCAGGAGACTGTCGGATCTTGAAAATTATTTGTCTGGGTCTCCAGACTCCGCGAGAACTGATTACAACCCTCCCACTTTCAATTCTTCATGACTGTAACGTTCAATATTCAACGCATAGTCTCATGGAGACTTGCAAAGCCTGAAGACTAGCTTGCTTGGTTGGCTGGTTTCTTGGTTTGGGTGGGGGGAGTGGGGGGGGGGGGGGGGCTGAACGTCCTTTTTCATAACATCAAAGGCGGGGAATGGTTAACTGATAATAAAAATGAATAACCTGGGGTGCTCGGCTGGCAACCGAACCAGTTTGTCTGTTTGGGATCCCAGATGACATCACAAAGACAGCAGTGACAACGACATGGATAAATCCAACATGAAAGTGCGACTCTAATGTAGACATTAGACACTAACAAAATAATAAAAGGCGTCGGATCCACATGAATAAGGACGTATATCTGACTGGGATAAGCTCAGAATTTTTACCCCCATGGCAAGGACAAGGACTGTGAAAGGCTGTGTGTGTGTGTGTGTGTGTGTGTGTGTGTGTGTGTGTGTGTGTGTGTGTGTGTGTGTGTGTGTGTGAGAGAGAGAGAGAGAGAGAGAGAGAGACACACACACACACACACACACACACACACACACACACACACACACACACACACACACACACACACAATGACAATGACAATTGCTTTATTCAGTGAAGGCCCAAGGCCCATGGCTGAAGCGGGGAACAGTGCATGCATACTCAACCGCAATTCACATCAATATAAGATTCAAAACAGCACATCTCAAGCACAAGGCACAGTACATATAGAACATCGGTAAGATGCATATCATCCCGGTATAACGACAGGAACCGGGAAAACAATAAATAATAAAAGCTTGAAAGTCGTCAGACTTGCTTACTAGTAGGGTGACCGTACAGTAAAGTATGCAAAATCTTACATGGATCACTTGAGAGAGAGAGAGAGAGAGAGAGGATGCCCTTGAAATCTGTTTTTCCGATGATGTTGGCACGAGGCATTACAACCAGCCATTTGTCACGTCAGAGTGAAAGTTGTAAGGGCGCAGCGAGGGAGAGAGAGAGAGAGATCACAAACCTTTGGTAAAGCTCCCTGAAACATGTGCCCTGAAATTGCCTTCGTGCCAAACGTTTTTACGGTTATTTCTGGAGAGGGCATCAACGTGTGGACTTGGCAAGGATTGCCGCACTGCCAGAAGGATGCTGTCCTCACAAACGTGCACAACGTTCATGCTATCGTCTTCGCTTCAGAAGGCTCTTAGAGTATGTTGAAATCCTTCTCTTTGGACAAAGTCTTTCTGGAGGGTGGGTGGGTGGGTGGGTGTTTGGGGGTTTAGCGTCCTTTTCCACCACATACGGGTGATATCAAAGACGGGGCAACGATGAAAAAGCCAGCACAAATATTTTGGCCCCAGCCAAGTCTTTCTGGAGCGAGCTCTGTTATTGATACTAGTGGCCAATTGTTTTTTTTTTAATCTACAAACGCAGACACAAGAGTCCCGGCCAAACTGTATGGTCTTTACAAGACTGGTTAAACACTGGGGTATAGGATTCATTTTGTGGTTTGGGGTGGCGCTTCAGCAGCCTGTACGTTTTGGGATGTTGCCCAGTTTCGCTTTGGAACCTCAAAAACAGGTTGTTTTCTCCCGCCGTGAGCACTGCCAAACAATGGGTGATCACAACACACTAAGCGATGATTGAATAGAGTCGTCTGTTTTGTGTTTACATGGCTGACCGTGGGCGTTGATTTCACGCTGGTTTCCTTTTTTTTTTTTTTCTTTCTTTATGTGTGTGTGTGTGTGTGTGTGTGTGTGTGTGTGTGTGTGTGTGTGAGAGAGAGAGAGAGAGAGAGAGAGCATTTTGCGCACGTAAACCGAATAACTACCTGGAGACTCGTGTCGATGGATCTCTCACAGACTTGGCAGGTAGCTCCGGGGAAATGGAGCCGATACCATCAGCTCTTCTCAACTGCACGTCGGCTTGTCTGTCAGCGGTGGAAGTTGTGTGTTTGAGAAGGGAATTTCTGCCGTTTCCATCTTCATTCGCCACGCCAACAACCTTCTTTTTCAGGAAACTTCGTGTCCAGAGATCATTGAGAGAGAGAGAGAGAGAGAGAGAGAGACAGACAGACAGACAGACAGACAGACAGAGATTTGTTGTTATTTGTGTTTGCGTTCCAGGCTTGTCGTCAAAGTCATGTCCGTTTCAGCATCATTTCGTCAATTCTCTGAAGCTGTGGGTTTCATTGCTGAACCGCCAAACGAGATTTTCTTATTTGATGCTGTACCTGAAAACAAAACAAATTTGATTTGCTGAGATGCTAGAAGATAGAGGGACAACAACAACAACAGAAACAGCACCAAGCGTGGCCCAAGAATCCGGATAAACTTATCACGTGCGTTTAATTACAACGGGGGAAAAACATTTCAGAGACCTCACCGTATTGTTGCAGGACAAGTTTCAAGTTTTAATCACGTAACCAAAACGGAAGTAGAAAGTGTCCCCGGAAGCGGGTTTGTCACGCATGCTCAGAGAAACGTTCCTCATCGGCTTCTCTCCCTTGCTTTTTCTTTCCTCCTCCTCCAACACCCTCCTACCCCTCTACCCCCCCCCCCCTGACTTTCTTTTACGTCTCCTGCCGGCCACACTATGCCAGGAGAGCAATCTTTGTTTCTGGCACGATGTCTTTTGGCAACGGGTCTTCGAAACCCTTTTGTGAACCCTGATTTTCCTTACTCTCTGAAGCCATAACATTTTTGGGGCGCTTTATTTTTTTTTCGTTCGTTCCTTCTTCTTTATTGCTTTCTTTTGCCAGGCACGTGCCAGAATGATAGGAACGATGTTGTTTTTTTTCCGTCCGGGGGTAATCCTTTGAACTGTGATCTGGTTTGGTTTACTTTCTGACAGACGCATTTCCCTTTGGGTGGGGTGGGTGGGTGTTTGGGGGCTTAACGTCCTTTTCCACCACATGGGGTGATATCAAAGACGGGGCAACGATGAAAAAGCCAGCACAAATATTTGGCCCCAGCCGGGATCGAACTCACGACCCGAGCATTAGAAGTCCAGCGCTCTACCATTCGACCACCCCGGCTCCCCGCATTTCCCTTTGGCCTCGGGCAGTTAGATACTGGTGGGAAGGAGAGCTCACGGGATTTTCAGGGTGGGTGTGTGGGTGTTGGGGGGTTTAACGTCCTTTTCCACCACAGAAGGGTGATATCAAAGACGGGGCAACGAGAAAAGGGTCAGCACAAATATTTGGCCCCAGCTGGGATTCAAACTCACGACCCGAGCATTGAGAGTCCAACGCTCTACCATTCGGCCACGCAGGGGATTTTCAGACAAAAGAGTGGTAGGTAAAATGTATCGTCGTTCTGGGGGCATGGCATGGGTATGTGTGTGTTTGTGGAAGGGGAGGGGGTAAGGATGGATGCCAACGTCGACGAAGCTAGCATAACTAAGGTTCGGTTCCGTCCCTGGACTCGAACTCACGACCATGAGCGTTGACGGTTCAGCGTTTCACCAGATCGGTTACCCTGGCCTCCCTAGAGATTGTTTTTTTTTTTGGTTTTTTTTTTTTTTTTAATGATTTCTGAAAGGAAAATATTCCTGACGTATAATCATGATTTTTTTTTGGTTGTTGTTGCTGCCACCACCAGAATTTAATTCCGAATGTAACGGCCACCGAACAATATTTATCCAGCCTTTCGTCTCTCTATGTATTTTACCATCTTGCCTTTTTTTTCAAATGTTGTCTTTCCTTCTATCAGTTCCATAGACTCAGTGTGGAACTTGCCCAGTTTAGAAGCATGATGGGTTCGGAACGTAAACCAATAACCAATAATATCGCTGGCAGGGGTTTTCCGGTAAATGTGATTTTCCTGCCATTCTCGGCTCCTTCGTTTATGGTTTCATATATCCTGGCAAATAACATGTCGGGGAGAAAAGTCTAGGCATGCTTTTTTACCATTATGGTGGCAGAAAACGTCTAGACATGTTTCTTTGCAACAATTAACGTCCGTCTTGTATCGATCCGGCCACTTCACGTCATGTGTATGATGGAGATCAGAACAGTTATTGAGAGAGATGGGACATTAACTGCCGGGCTTTTGGTCAGGCAAGCACGGGGGGTTTTGGAAACTCTCTCCCCCCCCCCCTCTCTCTCTCTCTCTCTCTCTCTCGGGGAGCCGGGGTGGTCGAATGGTAGAGCGTTGGACTTCTAATGCTCGGGTCGTGAGTTTGTATCCCAGCTGGGGCCAAATGTTTGTGCTGGCTTCTTCATCGTTGCCCGTCTTCGATATCACCCTATGTGGCGGAAAAGGACGTTAAACCCCCAAACACCCATCCACCCACCTCTCTCTCTCTCTCTCTCTCACACACACACACACACACACACACACACACACACACACACACACACACGCGCGCGCGCAAAAGGAGCCTGAAGAGCTTGCAGGGCGTTGGACTGTCCATGCTGGGGTCGTGAGGTCGATCCTCGGAAATTGACAAAAACAAATTGGTTGACGTTTTCTTTGCTGCTGCTTGCGCGGCATACAGCCACAAATACTGAACTAACAAATTTCTTCTTTACCCTGTCTTCGATATCACCGTGGCCTTACGTGCTGATAAAGGGTATCACCCCCCCCCCCCCTTACCTAGTCTCCCCTCCCCCCAATTTCCGCCAAGACCCGAGTCCTAGAAATGCATTTCTTTTTCTTGTTGTCCTGTCTTTGATATCACCTTTACGCGGTGGAAAAACACTGTATTTTCCCACCCGCACCTTAAAGATCTAAGCTCCGAACAAAAAGCTTTCCGAAGTGTGAAAATTTTTTACAGAGTCGACCGTGCAAGCACAGTCAACTCTGTCACAGTTGCAGAGTTTTCAGCGCTTCGGGGACCCTTATAAAACCAGAGCACGAGTTTGCCGTGACATTATTTGGCTTTTGATCAGTGAGCGAGACGCATCGCTACAGTGTCTAGCGGACTGATGTGGAGTGCTGCACAATCTTTCTCGCTCAGTGTCAAAACGCAAACTGAGCTGTGAAATCAGGCTGCCCTTGGCTTTTATTGGGGTTTCAGGGACGCTGAAAACTCTGCAACTGTGACAGAGTTGACTGCTTGCACGGTCGACTCGGTAAATTTTTTTCACACTTCGGAAAGCTTTTCGTTGGGAGCTTAGATCTTTAACAAACCTTATTCTTTACGCCTTAGTTTTGCGTCTCTCAAATTCGCAACCGCTTCATTCGACCCAGCTTCGGTTCTGCGCCTACGGTTGAAAACAAAGGAAGCTGCCAGACAGAGACAAATCATGTGTAGGATACACCTTGACAGAGATACTACACGAGATAGCGTTGCGTGCACGCTTCGTGTCATCAATTAATGACGACAGCAGCATTTGCTGGTTTCGTCACGTTGCAGGAAGCGCACTTTGCACGGTTCGTCAACCATGACAAATCACGGTTGGTTTACCATGGCGCCCTACATGGTCCAACCCTTGTCGTGGGGTAGTGGCTTGTGTACCTCAATGACCCAGAGAGCTACGCCAGCGGGAGCACGTGCTCCTGGCAGGGTCACCCAAGCTGGACAGGTCGAAGGGTAGAGGTCAGACGAATGTGGACCACCTCTCCAAGAGGCTAAACGGGTTTGCGTAGGGTTAACAGCCCTACCTGTAAAAAACATAACGTTACAGAAGCATCGACAGCAACAAACCAAAACATTCACCTGGGCAAGGAAGGGTCTCCATCCCGGAGACCTATGACGCATTGCAGTAAAAGCCGAAAGGAAGCTGCAAGGCCGACCCCCCTTCTAACACCCAGGACAACGACGAGAGTAGCCACATGGAACATCAGGACTATGTATGAAGTAGGAAGGACCATACAAGTAGCAAGAGAGATGAAGAACTACAAGATAGGAGTACTGGGACTGAGTGAGACAAGGTGGCTACAGACAGGACAGCTGAGATTTTCATCAGGAGAGCAATTGCTGTACTCGGGACACACAGAGGATGGAGCCCCCCACACTGAGGGCGTGGCCCTGATGCTGGCACCGGAGGCACAGCGGGCACTCATCGGCTGGGAACCTGTCAACTCCCGCATCATCACAGCCAAATTCATCACCAAGAAGAAAGACATCAAGCTAAACATTATCCAGTGCTACGCTCCCACCAATGATGCGGAAGAGGAGAAAAAAGATGACTTCTACCAACAACTGCAGACAGTGATAGATAGAGGAGGAGCCAAGGACATGACCATACTGATGGGAGACTTCAACGCCAAGATTGGATCAGACAACACAGGCTATGAGAACACCATGGGAACACACGGACTGGGACAGATGAACGAAAATGGCGAGCGCTTTGCAGACTTTTGTGCCCTGAACCAGCTAGTGATAGGAGGCAGCATCTTCCCACACAAGCGCATCCACAAGGCCACATGGAGATCGCCGGACCATGTCACGGAGAACCAGATTGATCACATCTGCATCAGCCGGAAGTTCAGGAGATCGTGGCGAGATGTGCGCGTGATGAGGGGTGCCGATGTATCATCAGACCACCACCTTCTTGCAACAACACTGAGACTTCGGCTTAAGAGACACACCAACGCCAACAACACACGGACCAGGTACAACGTTGGCCTACTCAGGAACACAGAGACACAAGCAGCATTCCGGATCAGCCTTTCCAACAGGTTCCAGCCACTGCAAGACCTGATAGAAGACAGTGGAATGGATATCGAGACACAGTGGGAACACAGCAAGAAACTCTGGCACGACACATGCGAAGAGGTCCTTGGCAAGAGAAAGACCCAACACAAGGAATGGATCTCTGCTGATACCATCCAGAAGCTGGAAGTTAGGAAAAAAAAGAAAACTGCACTGAACACAAGCCGAACAAGAAGAGCTAAGGCAAAGGCACAGGAAGAATACACAGCAGCTGACAGAGAAGTGAAGAGGAGCACCAGAAAGGACAAGAGGGACTACATCGACAACCTGGCCAATCAAGCAGAGGAAGCAGCTGGACAAGGGAACTTAAAAGACCTGTACCAGGTGACCAAGAAGCTCGCGGGCAAATTTCAGCAGACAGACAAACCAGTGAAGGACAAGAACGGGCACCCACTGACAACAACCGAGGAACAGCTGAAGCGATGGGCAGAACACTTCAGGGAGCTGCTAAATCGCCCCATCCCTGAAACACCACCAGACATCCCGCCAGCTGAGACAGAACTACCCATCAACTGCGACAAGCCCTCTAAGGCGGAGATCAGGAAAGCCATCATGACACTGAGAAATGGGAAAGCTGCAGGGCCGGACGAGATACCAGCAGAAGCCATCAAAGCAGACACAGAGACAGCCGTCAACATGCTGCACAGCCTATTCAGCAAGATCTGGGAGAAGGAAGAGGTG
Source organism: Batillaria attramentaria (assembly GCA_018292915.2). Taxonomy (NCBI): domain Eukaryota; kingdom Metazoa; phylum Mollusca; class Gastropoda; family Batillariidae; genus Batillaria; species Batillaria attramentaria. Next base: position 2,446,096 of record JACVVK020000044.1, on the reverse strand, counting down.
CCAGCCCAGTGGAAAGAAGGGATCGTCATCAAGCTGCCAAAGAAAGGCGACCTCAGGGACTGCAACAACTACCGAGGGATCATGCTCCTGTCAGTGCCAGGCAAGGTTCTCAACAGAATTCTACTGGAGAGGATGAGGGAGGCAGTCGACCCTATGCTCCGAGACCAGCAGGCGGGCTTTCGCAGGAACAGGTCCTGCGCTGACCAGATCGCCAGCCTACGCATCATTGTTGAGCAGTCACTGGAGTGGAACTCCCCCCTCTACATCAACTTCATAGACTATGAGAAGGCCTTCGACAGTGTAGACAGAGAGGCGCTGTGGAAGCTGCTAAGGCACTATGGAGTTCCCGGGAAGATCATCTCCCTGATCCAGTGCACCTACAAAGACATGAGCTGCAGGATTGCCCATGCCGGCCAGTTGTCAGAAAGCTTCGAGGTGAAGACCGGAGTCCGCCAGGGATGCCTGTTGTCCCCGTTCCTCTTCCTCCTGGTCATCGACTGGATCATGAAGACCACCACAACAGGCAGGAAAAACGGGATACAGTGGACACTCTGGACGCAGCTGGATGACCTCGACTTTGCGGACGACCTGGCGCTCCTGTCTCACAGCCACAGCCAGATGCAGGACAAGACTACATGCCTGGAAGCCACATCAGCCGGAACAGGGCTGAAGATCAACAGGAGGAAAACCGAGCTGATGAAGATCAACACCACTGCCAACACACCAGTCACAGTCGGTGGAGAGTCCATCAGGGAGGTAGAGTCCTTTGTCTACCTGGGGAGTGTGGTTGATGGACAGGGAGGCACAGACCGAGACGTCACAGCCAGAATCGGCAAGGCAAGAGCAGCAATGGTCATGCTGAAGAACATCTGGGCATCCAAAGTTGTCAGCATAAGAACCAAACTTCGCATCTTCAACTCCAACGTGAAGTCAGTTCTGCTCTACGGATGCGAAACATGGAGGACAACGAAGACGATGCAGCAGAAGATCCAGACATTTCTCAACACCTGTCTGAGGCGCATCTTCAACATCCGATGGCCAGAGAAGATCCGGAACGAAGAGCTGTGGGAGCGAGCAGGGCAGGAACCAGCGGCCAAGCAGATCCTGCGGAGGAAGTGGGGCTGGATTGGACACACCCTCAGGAAGCCAGCATCCAGCACCACACGCCAAGCCCTGACATGGAACCCGCAGGGGAAAAGGAAGAGAGGCCGGCCTCGCAACAGCTGGAGGCGGGACACTGAGGCAGAGCTATATAAGCAGGGGACCAACTGGACTGGAGTGGCAAGAATAGCCCAGAACAGAGTGCGATGGCGAAGGGTTGTCGATGGCCTATGCTCCACGTGGAGCCAGGGGCCTAAGTTACCATGGCGAATCCTATTTTGCACGTGCCTCGCTGACATGTTGCGGACCGTTGGCACGTGCGGGTTGCGACACTTGCTCTTAAGGTGCCCATCACCCTGAATGAAACATGAGGGTCTGTGAAGAGATGGTGAGAGCCACAGGCGCCCCTTGCATAATTATGATGTTATCTGCTCTTGTCACTCCTCCGATGGAACGGTGACTGAACGCATCAGCGAGGTACATGCGCACGTGCCAGCTTTTTTTTCGTGGCTTAGGGGTGTCGAGTTGCCGGGAGATCTGGGTCAAAGAGAACATCTCGCAGTGACTGCCTGTCTTCTTGACCTTAAAAGTCTATATATTGGTAATGAGTTCTTAGGGGAAAACCTGCCGCTTACAGAGTTGTTGTTGTTGTTGTTGTTTTGGGTTTGCTTGTTTGTTTGTTTTGGGGTTTTTTGTTTTGGTTTGGTTTTTTTGTTGTTTTTTTTATATTTTTGTTGGGTTGGTTGGGTTTGTTGTTGTTGTTGTTTGTTGTTGTTTTGTTTGTTTGTTTTGTTGTTTTTCTCCCAGCCGGGCTTTGAACCCACGTCCCGAGCATTGAAACTGAATACCGGCTCGGCTCTCTATCTCTCTCTCTCTCTCTCTCTCTCTCTCTCTCACTTACTCTCCACACACACACACCATGTGAATGAAGGAGGAGGGTCTTTGCAGAAGTGTTGAGATCTGATGGTGGGAAGTGCATGCCTTATTGTTCCAACCTTTCCATTGTTGCGCGTGTTACGGCAGGGCGCCGCTAGTACTGACAGCCAGTCCCAGTAGAGGGAGGTTCCGTAATGCGGGGGGGGGGGGGGGGGGATCCACCAGCGTTTGGTCAATCCGGACATTATTGATGACTCGTAGAATTATTGATTAGCGTGGACGGGCGCTTGTGGGCTTCCGATGACAGCAATGTGAGGTTACCCTCAGCGCGGAATGGGAGCTTTGGGCGATTTGTCAGTGTTGGGAGTCAGGTTGCCAGTCAGTTCTGCAGTGCACTGGGTGTACGAGATAATTAAATAAATCATCCTGCATGCCTGTCACTGGCTTTTAAGAAAGTTTTTGGGTTGTTTGTTTGTTTGTTTTTGGGTTTTGTTTTGTGTTTTTGTTTGTTTGTTGTTGTTGTTGGTGGTGGTGGTGGTGATGTTTGTTTTTATTTTGTTGTTGTTGTTTGTTGTTTTGTGTTTTGTTTGTTTGTTTTTGTTGTTTGTTGTAATTGTTTTTGGGTAGGGGGGGGGGGGGGGGTTGACGCAGAAACGTAATTGGTTGATTGTTTATCTTCAATTTCTATCAGGTAAGGTAAACACGTTGGTTGGATGTTTCATTTCTTTAGTTTCATTTTCCTCCACAAAAGGCGGGCATTATGGCTGGTTGGTTGGTTGGTTGGTTGGTTGGTTGGTTGAGTATTAAACGCCTTTTTCACAACATAAGGGTGACATCAAGGGCGCCGGGGCGACGAGGGAAACGCCAGCACAAAGAGTTGGCCTCTCCGGGAACCCAACTCGTTACTACCACTGAGCTTGTCTATACGACCGATTATTTCCTCGAAGATTTTTAAAGCTTAAAAAAAAAAACCCAAACAAATAAACAGAAAACACGAGCGCCAGATAAAATACATCTGTCTGTCTCGTCATATGAGACGCAAAAGACAACCCAAAACAGTACAATTAAAGCGCGCGCGGCAGCGACACAAGGACGCCTCCACCACAAATAAACACCCAAACACCAGGAATCCCAGAGACAGTGGGTGATCCGCAGCAATTACTTGCCGGTCGGCGCAATGCCAGATATCCCGCCGAGAATTCCAACCGGGAACTGGGACAGAGGGAGGGGACAGTGCACAACAAGATGGCGGAATTTCCCCCGGACACGTTCCTTGTGTCATTATAACAACTATAAACACGGCCGCTGGAATTACCCCCATGCAAATTTGCGGCTGCTCCGCGACATAATTATAAGCGTCTGTGAGGTGTTACTGGTTTTCGCTGTTGCTGTGTTAGGATGCACAGGGGCAGGATGTTGGGTTGCGTACTAAAGTGTCATATTTCCCTGGAGGATGTAAATGATTCCAAGCACTGCAAATAAGCTGGTGTCCTGCAAGCTGTCCATTCTTCTATGCAGTAGGGGAAAAGGACATTATATATATATATCGTCATTGTGTGAACAGGTTAATTCCATCCGTCTTTGCGAAGCCAGCCTGTTCTCCTCGTGAGCTGCATCTGTACGCTCGAAATACTCTATCTTGACGATTAGTACAGCTCTTAATGCGATACAGTGTTGTGTTTACGCTTTGCACGAACGGCGAAACATTCAAATTCTACGACTGTTGTTACACTACTAGAGCGCTCAGTGTGGTCGCGGCGTCATCGAGTACGCTTCTGTTGGCTCAGTTCCAGCATGCCGACGCTGTCACTGTCCAGGTGTCTAAGTGTTGTGATGGGAGATACGACGAAAACAGCTCTGAACGATCTGTGAGCATAAAAATGGTAATATTAGCCTCTTTATCACCAGTCGTAGCAGAACGTCTGCGAACTACTTTGTCAAAAATCACAGCAGATGCATTAGGTGTAAATTGAGTCCAAACGCATGCAGTTAATGTGCTTACGGAAAGCCCAAGTCGTGCACGTGAGCCATTACTCCAGTTGGGTGGATGACAATTAGATGATCGCATTAGTACAGTCCTTCGTGCCAGATTGATATATGGGGACAACTGTGACAAAAAATATCAAAACAGATGCATCGCATATATCAATCGTGAAGACGTGACAGGTTTAAAAAAAATATATATAATTATATTTTCCTTTTGACATCACTCGATCATTGCAGCTGATCTCCATGAACCTGACTGAGATAATTAGCACTGTTCTTGTATAGGCCGTGGGCCAGAGGCCTCTAAAAGGCCTAGTTTTTGAGTTTTTTTCAAATTTGTGGGAATCACTAAATTTTAAGTGTCCCTAAATGTAAATTTCACGCTGATTTCAAATCTGAAGAGATCCCAAACGTAAGTATGCGCACTACTTCAGAAAATGAGGGACAAGTCTGTGATGACCCTTCATAAGAAGTATCAATACTGTGATGTTTTGTGGCTGCAAATGATGCACTATTCTATTCAAAACAATCTGTCTTGTCCCTTTTGCCTATGACAATATAAACTATACATGATAGATAAACAAATTTGGCAGTTAAGGTTACTTGCAGGTAGGAAAAATATAAGAGAGATAATAAGAAGATAAGAACTTTATTAATCCCCTCAGGAAAATTTATCGTGTACAGCTCTTGATCACATAAATACACAGTACAACTATTATGACACAATAACAAAATCTCCATGAAGAAATCAGCCATGCACCCACACGCGCGTCCACCCATCACATATATAAATTATATATATATATATATGCACCCACACACTTAAGTGACTTATCCATAGTCATAGCATACACTCTTCTCATGCATACCGCCATGCCACACACCACAAAGTGAAATAACCTGCACACATAATACATACTACATAGTGAAGCTACGTATTATAATTACATTATTAAAAACAAATCTACAATTCAGGGGATACTACTATAGTTCATCATAGGCACTGATCTACTGGTGTACGCCTATGTAATTTACACCATGCATCCACGCACTCTTCACTCATACACCCATCAAATACACTCCTGGCAGAAATACTGTTATGAATTTCATGATTAAGAAGAAAACTGTAATTCAAAATAATTTAGTCCATCACAAAAACAAAATCTCCACATAAAATCAACCATGCTTTGCACACTTATCTGCTCATCCACATATCACATGCGCACACACACTCAGCCATAGTCGTACACTCCACACCTCCACGCCATACATCACCTGGTGAAATACATTCGGATTTCCAATGCACTAGTCATCTTGCCTCATAATTTCAAACATAATATAAGAAGAACTAAAACTGTTAGAATACTTTGAGAACACAACCACAACAGGGGTTATTTCACTTTAGCAGCACACTGTACAGCAGCAACAGGTAGTGGACGGCACGCTCTGAAAACAGACTAAGACCTACAGTTATCTGATCAAAGCTAAGTTCTAATCATCAATTAAACGCTTTAGTAGCTTCAGGCAAGAAAGATCTCCTATGCCTTTAAGTTTGGCTTGCAGGAGTAATTATTCTCCCACTGAATGTACTTCTCTGGCCCTCGATGAGGCTGAACAGGGGGTGTCACTGTCAGACACTGGACATGACAGAGATGTTTTTTTCTCAAGTCTCTTATAATAAATTATCACTTCAAGCCTCTTCTGGGGTTTCCCCACCACTGACTCAGCTTTCTTTACAACTTTGTCCACTCTACCCCTGTCCTGTTTTGAGATCTGACTACCCCAACAGACACAGCCCAAGAAGAGGACACTGCCTACAAAAAGTACAATGGACATGTATACATACATGTGTGTAAAACATGTTCAGAGTTTTCTCACTAGCATCAAAAGAGTGTAATTTCCTCAAGGAGTACAGTCTGGATTGAGATTTCTTTATCACATGATCAGTGTTAGCATTCCAGTTCAGTCTGCTGTCAATAATCACCCCCAAGTATATAATATATAGGTCAACCCTCTGAAATACCTCCCCCTTGATCTACAGGATCAACATACTTGGCTTTTTTCCCTGAAATCAATTACCATTTCTCTGGTCTTACCAATACTGAGATGTAAAAAATGACACCACTCAACAAAGTTTATTGTAAAGATGGGCAACAAACATCATAATATATTATATTGGGAATGAGGAGATTGAGACGCAGCAGTATGCAATAAAGCTGAAAAAAAAAAACAACTCCTGACTGAGTACAGTGCCATTAGTATTTAAAACGATAAAGTTGAACAGCATAACGAAACAGTAATGCTCATAATTACTTACAATACAAGGCAGAAAACTGCATGGTCTGTTTTCACGGTCTCTTGGTGTAGCACCTGAATGCCCTGTCTCATCATCTGACTGGTCTGTGAGAATTTAAACTGGTGTTGTCACACTCTCAGATATTGTGGCTTTAATTGTTAATACCTCAGACGTCACTGTCAGAATTTACACTGGCGTTGCCTTAGCCCCCAATGCTGTGGCTTTACCAGTAATTTCTGTCACCTCAGATATCACTGTCATACTCTGATGTGTCACTGTCACAATCTGAAGCACCATCACACACCTGGCTCTCAGCTTCATCTGCACTGTTAGCTACATGTAAGATGTCTTGTGCAGTGGCAAGAATCTTTCTCTTTACAGTCCCACTGACATCAGCAAATTTGTCCAGCCAAACTTCATTAATAGAAGTACCACACATCCACACCAATAAATTGAACAAGCCCACAAGAACCATCTCCATAGCATGCTCCGTTGTGAGATCCTTGCTGTCAGCAGGCTATACTGCTGGTGATGTCACTGACATGACCTGCTCCCTCAGATACATGCTCCCATGGTAAAGTTGCCTCTTGTTGGCCTCATCTGAAAAATATTGTACCAGCAACAGGCATATAGTGACCTTAGGCAGGATGCTTGGCACAGCTGAAATACTCCCCGATCCCCTCCCCAAACAACTCAATTAGTACTGATCTAGGAAGTAGTGGAACTCTCGATTTTTTTTTATTTTTATTTTTTTAAATATACGCTATTCATCGTGCTACGTTGAAGTTGACCGTGACTACAAAGAAGTCTAGACCTGTCTATATTATGAGGTCCGGCAACGTAATTATCAAGATCACTGAAAAATGCTCATATTATCATTGTGATTACATACTATTTTCACGAACTTCTCATTCAATTTAATAAATCAAACCTAATCCGAAGCACCACGAACAAAAGTTGCAGAAACTTACCTTGAACTATGATATGCCTGTAATCGATTGTAGCATTTCTTGTGAAACCCTGCCTCGTCAACGTTGAGGTCACTAAAGGCTTCCAAAGAATGACGAGCGACGTCTCCTTGAGTGCAGACGAACAAAGACCACCTTTCGCGACATTCCGAGACTCTTTGCATCGTTTTCTCGCTGAAAGAAAACTGTTTCACTACTGTTGGTCGCCCGTACAAAGCGTGGGCAGCCATTTTGTTTCCAAGCGTAGTCTCTTTCTGATTGGCCGAAAAATTAATTTATTCATCAAGTGAATGAATCGGCGCCTCTCCAGTAAAATCCGATTACCTCCCTTACAAGCTCTTTCTAATTATCTTTCATCCGCGATTAAAAACCAGTGCGCAACATTTCAGCTGAGATCTCCCAGTTTCTATCTAGTTATGGTGTATTATTGATGATAAAAACCAGAAAATGTCATTTGCATTGCAAAAATATTTTATGACACGAAAACCGAGGGCGGCCCACGGCCTAGTACTTGCACTGTTCTCTGCAACAGAAAGTTTTGTGATAAATTTGTCTTTTCTGTTGTTCTCTGAGAGCGGTTTTTTTTTCTGTTCAGTTTTTGCGTTCTGTTCGTTTGCTAAAACGCTGATTCAAGCAGTCCTTTTTTTTATTCTGATAAAATGAAAGACTTCGGCTCTGAGTGTTTCGTACACCACTGTTTTTTTGTTTTTTTTTTCCGAGGCTGCAGGTTGCCACCGCGCGGTTACCTGTGATCGACCAGTAATTACCGGATTCTGTGCGAAAGCCACTGACTGCTGCGGACCCTTGATAACGACCAGCGATCCCAGGATACCACCCCCCACACTCCCACCTTACTGCACCCCCACCATTACCACCGCAATAGACGACTCCACTCGGCAAGCCCTGAGGCCAAAGCCCCGCCCCTTTACCGTCTGTGCCGTGTATTGACAAAACACAGTACGTCCATGACACCATTGTATGGGAAGGGTAGGTGGGTGGGTATTCAGGGGTTTTGACGTCCTTTTCCACCGCGTAAGGGTGATATGAAAGACGGGGCAACGAGAAAAAGGCCTGCACAAATATTTGGCCCCAGCCGGGATTCGAACTCACGACCCGAGCATTGAGAGTCCAACGCTCTACCATTCAGCTATCCCGACTTCCCGCATTGTATGGGAAAGGGGTTGATTTCAGCATGAAAGAGACTGACGTAATGGTCTTTTTCTTCAAATGACGTCATAGGACCTACTGCTTTCCTTCCATGTCATACCAGACTACACGTGCATCCCTCGTTGTAGTGTCTGGCAAAAGGTGCCGTGTGTTGTGCCCATTATGTCGCGGGAGGCGATTGGCTGAATAAATTATTCTGGGGGCTCGACCCCGTTTGATTGACAGGAGTGGAGTCGTCCATTACCATTGCCATCGCCAGCTCCTAGAAGTGCTGATGCTGTGCTTGCGTTTACCGCCACAATGGCCGGCTGAAAGCGATAATAACAGGACAGAGAGAGCGATTCCGCCGGGGCTACTCTCTTATGTCAGACAGATTGTGGGTAGGGGTCGCCACTAATGCTACAGTGACCACCATCCTGCTATCGAGACGATTTGGTGGGCTCTCTGTCTCTGTCTCTGTCTCTCTCTCTCTCTCTCTCTCTCTCTCTCTCTCTCGTGCGTGCGTGTGTGTCTGTTGCTGCACGCGCTTTACTTAGTTTAACTTACTTAGTTGTAGCCTAGCAAGGACAAGATGTAAGACAGGTCTGTGCACCTAATCTTTTATCCTTGTAAAATAAAGTTTCGTACGTTCGTTCGTTCGTTCTCTCTCTTACACTGTTTGTTGTTTAACTTTTTGTTTTTCTACTTACTACTATTCGTTTGCTGTTTAACTTTTTTGTTTTTCTACTTACTACTATTTGTATGTTGTTTAACTTTTGCTTTTCTACTTTCTACTTTTTTAGCATTAGCAACGGCAAGTTTGTAAACTGACGAACCTTCTCTGTCAAAACTTTTACCGTTGATAAATAAAGTTTCATCATCATCATCATTCATCATCTCTCTCTAACCAAGTGGCACTTTCGCAATCAAAACGCCTTGTTCTCGTGCGTATCTGCAAATGGCACATCTGTGCGTGTAGCGTACATCACACTCAACGTCTGTGCGTCTGTTACAACATTAGATCATCAGTCTTCACACGTGCCCATCCACGGGCACCCATCTCCTCACCCCCTCCCCCCCCCCCCCCCCCCCCACCCTTCACACACACACAATTTGTCTCCAAGAATGAGACCACACAAGCAAGATTTTTTTTTTTTTTTTTGCAGCTGACATTGCAACTTTTTTTTTTTTGGCATTTTGCCACGCCGTTTTCTCATTTCAACTGATTTTCAACTTTTTTGTTGTTGTTTGGTGGGATGAGGGGCCGGGGGGGGGGGGGCATGGCGCAGCCTTACTTGTGATTCTGTCGATATACCTCCCAACCGTTTCTCTCTCTCTCTCTCTCTCTCTCTCAGTTCGTCACCAAGAAGGAGACCGCGCAAGCAAGTTTTGTTTTTTGTTATGTTGTTGCGTTTTTCTTTCTTTCTTTCCTTTTTTTTTTCTTCTCCCGTAACAGTGCAACCTCGGGGCATTTGTGTCCTGCCGTTTTATCTTTTCAGCTGATTGGGTTTGGGTTCTTCTTTTGATGTGCTCAACTTTTACTTGTTATTCGTCCTATAAACCTTGCTTTTTGTCGGCATCCTTGACAGTGCAACCTGTTTTGTTTGTTTTGCAGTTTTTCTCTTTTCAGCTGATTTGGGTTCTTCAGTCAGTTCTTCAGATTTTGTGTAGCGCCTATTCCAGTAGCTCTAGGCGCTTTACAACACACACACACACACACACACACACACACACACACACACACACACACACACACACACACACATAGGGTGAACTGACACTGAATTGCAGTAAGTCAGAAATATACGTGGGTGAAGATTCGGTTGTGAATCTTTCTAGAACTATCAGCTTTCTTGCGGCTTTCGTGGCTTGTCTTGAGGGCATGGTTATGAAACATCTCTCTCTCTCTCTCTCTCTCTCTCTCTCTGATTAATCTTCCCACAGTTGATTCTCGCCCATTCCTACATGTATTCTTACTTGTAATTGGTATGTTCATCACGCTTTTTAAATGCTCCTGTCTTATTAGAGTGTAGTTTCATTTCCTATGGTTTTCCTACATGTATCCGTACTTGCAATTGGTTTGTTCATCACGCTTTTTTAAAAAGTATTGTTCCTGTCTTATTAGAGTGTAGTTTCATTTCCTATGGTTTTATTGCTATTTTCGCTTTTTCCTGTTGCATTACATGTGTGTGTATTATTCTGTTTAGATAAATATTACTAGAAATAGCAACGGCAGGTATAAAAATTGACTGTTTCACGTTAACTACCTCTACCGTTGGAAAATAAAGGTTTTTTTTATTCTTCTTGATTCTCTCTCTCTCTGACAATCGATACATACCACTCATGCTGATCGGGTCTTGTAGGCAGGGCAGCTAGTACCGCTGCGCACGTCTTCATCTAGATGGTGGTGTATTCATTCTGCGCACGGGAACAGCCTCTGCACACAACTTCTGCCAGCCAACAAGTGTGGACAGACCGAGATTTTCCTGAATGTGGTGATGGCGATCTCGTAGACAGGTGTAGCCTTAGTACCCGGACTGATCATAGTTTGGGGCCAGTTAAACTGTGACCCCGATTCTGTGTACGTTACAGGCCTATTTGCATAATTAAGCACAGCTTCTTCTTTTTTTTCACCCCCAAAATCACAAAAACCCAGCAGCCAAAGACTCATGTATAGGGTAATTTTCAACAAATGCCAATATTCCGGGGTTTTTTTTGCAATGTTAGCAGAGACCACATGCCCCCTCATTCCTCTGTCGTGTGCTAGCTCTTGTGCCAGCCACGCATGCCGCATACAAACAGCCCACAAGCCAGACTCATTTTCCCCTAATTTTACTATTACCTGGCATGAAACTTATTTTCAAACAAATTACCGCATGTACTAGTAGGTGTGTAAAACATATGGTATCTACTTTTTTCGCTTCTTTCTAGGCTAACAGCCTACTCGAAGAGGCTGTTTTTAAACATGTCATCTCGGCCCAGTGAAAACTCAGCCGAATTGACAATTTTTGGGTCGAATTTTTGGTTGGCTGAGATTGCAATCGGCCGAGTGGCCTGACCAATCTGTCATCTCGGCTCATAGCAGACTCGGCCAACCGTAAAATCGACCCAAAGTTGTCATCTCGGCCGAGTTTGCACTGGCCGAGATGACACGTTTGGGTCGAATTTACGGTTGGCCGAGTTTGCAATGGGCCGAGTGAATCGTCCAACCTGTCATCTCGGCCCATAGCAACCTCGGCCAAGTCTAGTTCGACCCACACATGTCAACTCGGCCCAGTGCAAACTCGGCCGAGTTGACAAATTTTTGGGTCGAATTTGTGATTGGCCGAGTTTGCAATTGGCCGAGTGGACTCTCCAACCTGTCAGCTCGGCCCATAGCAAACTCGGCCAACCGTAAATTCGACCCAAACGTGTCATCTCGGCCCAGTGCAAACTCGGCCGAGTTGACAAATTTGTGGGTCGAATATGTGCTTGGCCGAGTTCGCAATCGGCCGAGTGGACTGTCCAACCTGTCAGCTCGGCCCATAGCAAACTCGGCCAACCGTAAATTCGACCCAAACGTGTCATCTCGGCCTAGTGCAAACTCGGCCGAGATGACAAATTTTTTGGTCGAATTTATGGTTGGCCGAGTTTGCAGTCGGCCGAGTGGCCTGACCAATGTGTCATCTCGGCCCATAGCAAACTCGGCCAACCGTAAACTTGACCCAAACATGTCATCTCGGCCCAACGCAAACTGGGTCGAATTAGGCCTAGTAGACTTTTCAAACCTATGCTCTCCGCCCAGTGCATAGTCGGCCAACTCCAATTCGACCCAAACATGTCATCTTGGCCGAGTTTCCTTACTGTAAAGAGAGAGAGAGAGAGACTGGCAGGCAGACAGACAGATAGAAAACAAGGAGGAATGGCCCTTATCCCATAAAGTTGTGTCTCCAAATTTCATGCTATTTTGTCTGTTTCGTTGTTATTGTTGTCAGTGTTTGTCTGTTTGTGTTCTCTTTGTGTTTGTCTGTTTGTGTTGTTTTCTTAATCTTCTTTCTCTCTTCAAGTCTGTAAGACCTACCAAGGCAGAGATTTATTATAGTTTTGTTGTCTAGCGGGCACAGTGTTGTGCGTGATTGTTTAAGTCTAAATTATGCCAAACGTTGCTATTTTATATATATTATTATGTTTGTTCCGCGGCGGATCGGAAGATAAAATTTGACTTTGACTTTGACTTTGATTTCAAAAGTCACAGACCGGCTCACATTGTTCAAATCTAAATAAAATAAAATAAAATATACTGTAGTTTTAGAGAGAGAGAGAGAGAGAGAGAGAGAGAGTAGTAGTAGTAGTACCGTCAGCGAGACTCTATTTCACGTTTGAACTGCCGTCAAAATTTCTTCACTGATGCGCTTATACTTTGCTGAACAAGATACGAGATCTCTCAGCCGTCTGACGATTATACTCCGCTCATATTTCTGTTTGTTGTTGTTGTTGTTGTTGTTGTTGTTGCTGTTTTCTCTCTCTCCGTTTGGCATCTTTATAAACGTCAATGGAGGTTAAAATCAGTGAGTTGTCGCCCTTTGACAGAAAGAGGGAGAGAGACATGGGCATAACATAGACACCAAGATCACATGCTACTCCAGTTCACATACATATACGCGCGTGTGTGGGTCGAACTAGACTTGGCCGAGGTTGCTATGGGCCGAGATGACAGGTTGGACGATTCACTCGGCCCATTGCAAACTCGGCCAACCGTAAATTCGACCCAAAAATCTGTCATCTCGTCCGAATTTTCACTGGGCCGAGATGATATGTTTGGGTCGAATTTGACTTGGCCCAGATTGCTGTGGGCCGAGCTGACAGGTTGGACAGTCCACTTGCCCGATTGCAAACTCGGCCAACCACAAATTCGACCCCAAAATTTGTCATGTGTGTGTGTGTGTGTGTGTGTGTGTGTGTGTGTGTGTGTGTGTGTGTGAGAGAGAGAGAGAGAGAGAGAGAGAGATTCTGCAGTGAACGAAAGCGCGTTAATTGCCTTGAAGTTTGTGTGTGCGCGGGCGGCGTGCGTGCGAGTGTCTGTCGGTGTATCGGATGTGTGCATGCGTGCGTGCGTGCGTGTGTGTGTGTGTGTGTGTGTGTGTGTGTGTGTGTGTGTGTGTGTGTGTGTGTGTGTGTAGACTGTGGCCGTGGCTCTATAGAGTGCGGCTGCTGTCATGTGCTGAAGGGCCGGGCAATCCACTGTAGGATTCAGCACTGAGAAGATACTGGTCTACTTCCACCGCCAAATACTCCAGTATACATACTCCGGTGTCAGTACGCCTCAGCTGTGCGCCAGTTGCCTGAACAAACATACAGATTCGTTTTGTGAAGTTATTCTTGTGCTGCGCTGGTGTCCTCAGAAGATTTTTTTGAGGGGGGGTGGGGGGGGGGGTGGACGGTGATAAGATCAGTGTGGAAAAATAAGTTGTAATCTGTTAAAACCTGACTGGGAACTGAACATGACTGAGCAGATCAGCTTTGCGATTATTTACTTGTTGCAAAAAACAAAACAAAACAACAACAAAAAACCCCGAGGATATATAATAATAATGTGAAATTAAGGGGAGAGAAAGAGAAACTGAAAAAAATTGAAATTGAAAAATATTGAAACTGAAATAACTTTTTTGGAAAACGGTGGTAGTTTTGGTCTTGTCATCGACTTTCAAACTTGCCGTCAAAAAAACAAAACACGTTCGAACATTACGCTGAAACACACACACACACACACACACACACACACACACACACACACACACACACACACACACACACAACAACAACAACAACAAAAAGCCCCAGATTGCCCCCCCCCCCCCTTTTTTTTAAATTCTGCACATAAATTTAAAAAGGGGCAAAAATTGTGTACTATATTTAGCGTAGGCCCGGAAGCTATTAGTGGTCTGTAGCCTTACTGTGCAAGACGGCAAGGGAGACAGGTGGTCTGAGAGTTCCCTCCCTTACACAGGGACGGAAAACAAATAACAGAAATGAAAGGCTGGAAACGGAAGTGCAGCCCTACCATCCCATTCCAAAATGACAGGAACAGGTTCATTTCGTTGTCTGGAAAGGGAGAACTCTCTACATGTGACGGCGAGGGATGTAATTTAGCAGAGTCCGTAAGGCATCGTCACATTAGACAATTCAGCATCAGTCAGGCTAAATGCATAATTAAATTGCTCAAAATGCCACGGGGGGGGGGGGGGGGGGGGTGAGCATGAGGGGGTTTGTTTTGTTTTGTTGTTGTTGTTGTTTTTCCGAAAAAGTGGTTGATAGGCGCTGATGTCCCTTCTTTCAAACCTGTCAGTGAAACTTCGGAAGTAAAAAGGACAAAGAAGCAAAGTTTAAAACTTTGACTCTCTCTCTCTCTCTCTCTCTCTCTCTCTCTCTCTCTCTCTCTCTCTCTCTCTCTCTCACACACACACACACACACACACACAGAGGGAGATAAAGAAAGTTGCGTCAAGCGAACAAGAAACAGCTTAAGCAAATAACCTTGCTAAAGTTTGATGCCCTGTAGAATTTGATTGCAGAAGCATGTAGCGGTTCGTATAAAAAGTTTAAAAAGCTCTAGAGAGAACAAAAAGCCAACAAACAACCCAAACTGACGGCAAATTGACGCAACTCTTTTAACCAGGTCGTCAGAGAAGCCCGCAGTTTCAGAGACCCCATCCACAGTAAAGTAGCACTTAGGGGCAGTTTTTGCTTGCTTGTTTGTTGGGGTTTTGTTGTTGTTGTTGTTGTTTTTCTACAGTTAACAGTAAAAGAAGAAGTGACATTCCTACCATCCGCTAAAGCACTCCGCCTAATGAAAAAAAACAACAAAAAAAAACAAAAAAACCCAAGTAACGACATTAACAACACAGACTCGCAACTCACTGCGAACTTGGCTCCGCAGTTTATTGGAAGGTAATGGCGCGTGCCCCTTTCTCTGGAGTTTGCGCAAGCCACTGACCCCTTAAAGTCGATTTGCCGGGATATGTATGTCAAGCAAACAGGCGCACGCCGGCTGCGAACTGTTCGTTTTTTTTTACCCAGATATCCCGGCAATTAGACACTCCCCGCCACGAGAAAAGGTGTAATGTTGGTGGGTCGTTAGTCACCTTTCTGCCAAAGCACTCCGCCTACTAAAAAAAAATAACCGAGTTTAACAACACAGGCGCACAACTCACTGTGACAATTATAGGAAGGTAATAGCGCGTGCTTGTCTCTGGAGTTTGCGCAAGCCACGAGAGAATGTGTGACGTCGGTGGGTCGTATGTCAACTTTCTGTGTGTGTGTGTGTGTGTGTGTGTGTGTGTGTGTGTGTGTGTGTATTTCCCAAGAACGGGTCAATATCATTTTTGGTTTGTGTGTTATGGGACAAATCCCCCCCCCTCCTCTTCCCCCCCCCCCCCACCTCCCGTTAACAGTGACGCAAGATCTTTGACCGATGATTTTCAGTATCGAAACAAACACTAGAGCAAATTAACGTATAACAGTCTCGGGACTAAACCAAAAAATAACTTGCTTCTTTTTTCTTTCCTTTTTTTTTTTGGGGGGGGGGGGGGGCGTACAACACAGGCTAGGGACAATGCACGGGCTACCTCACGACTGAGGTGGATTTTTCAGAATAGTCCGGCCTATACTGTATAATGATGACAGAGTAACTGTCACTTTGGGCTTCAGGCATTTTCCAAACTCTACGCGCAGTCACAGTGTACGGAGTATAGCTCTTTCGTAAGAAGACGGGGGGGGGGGGGGGAGCGGTCAGGTTTTAACGTCCTTTTTCTACCACATCCAGGTGGTATCAAAGACTGGGCAACGGGAATAAAAAAAAAAAAAAAAGGAGCACAAGTATAAAACCTGGCCCCCACCCTGGTATAGAACTCAAGACCCGAGCATTGGAAGTCCAACGCTGTACCATTCGGCTGTCCCGGCTCCCCTTGTTGACACGGAGAGGTGAGAACGACCTTTCCGAGAGTCCGTAGAAACTGTTGCTAGGGCACACAAGCTTCCTTCTCGTTTTGGCGACAGTTTGTTTCCCGATTTCTCAGAAGCGTGTCAGGGTAGGGGGGTTGTTCGTCTGCGAAGATGTCAGTTGCCACGGTTAGCTGTCAATGCCGGCGTTTACGTATATGTGTGAACATCCTTTGATCACAAAAAACTTATAAATCGTATGGGGGGGGGGGGGAGGGGGAGACATTTAATGAGGGTATCGTTGCTTTGATGTGCTGAGCCTTCTGTCAGCTCTATGTCCAATATCATATAATTATGTCTTTTGACCCCTCGCCACCCCTCTTCAGTTATTGTCAGCCCCTCCCCCTCAACCCCCAATCGATACAAAAACTTGCCAGCCCAGGGAGATGCATGTAGCTTACGCCGCATGTTAGCTCAGTCTGTAGCGGAGAATTCACGTCGTAGTTTTTGCGGTTCGATCCAGAGTCTGCACCGTAGAGAGAGAGAGAGAGAGAGAGACAGACAGAGAGACAGAGCTTTGTTAGGGCCGTTACGTGCGCTTCTAATCGTTTCATTGGATTTCGTGACGGGAGATTACTCTTGGCGTTTAGCTATGTTTTGTTTTAATTGTCTTTCCCTGAGGGAAGCGTAAGGTTAAGTGCAATGTTGTGTAAGTTCCCATAAGCAAAAAAGGCCCAGAGTTCGTCGACAGAAAGTACAAGGGCACGCAATGACACAATGACGTGAATCGACAGATTGAAATTTCTCACTCTGCGAGAGTCTTTAAAAAACCCAATTCTCGAAATACATCGACGCATCCAAGATTGTTAAGGCCATTTCTCTAGGCTGACGATCCAGATAGCGACCGATCGGGCCGAAAAATTAATCGCACGATTTCCTAGCTCGAGTAAAGGCGAAGGAGTTAAATTAGCATAGAAATCACTGAGCTCAGCGGCGAACTTCGCAGAGAATGTAATTTAGCAGAATGGCTAAGCTATCTGGACGATGCAAGACGTGAGACTTTTTTTCTTTTCTTTTTTTAAATCTTGAATGAAACGCAGTAACAAGCTTCCTTCGTTCCTTCGGTGTTCAGCAGAAAGTTGTTAGGGAAGTTCTAAAGAGTGTTTGTTTTTGTCCCTTGGCATTTCACATGCAGCTGATTGCGAGCTTCGTCCCCCCAGTCACCGTGATAAATACGTAACGCGTGTTCATTTACGGTGGAGACTGCGCAAGCGGTCAAATTGCCGGGATATGTAGGTCAAGCAGAGAGGCAATCACTGCGAGCTCTTTTTCTTTGACGCAGATATCCCAGCAGTTAGACACTCCCCGCCACGAAAAAAGTGTTACGTGGGTGGTTTCGTTTGTCACTGTTGTATAAAAAAAAAAAGCGGGAAATCTTGCGCGTAACAAGGGCAGATAATGTGATACGGATGCCTTTGTAGTCCGATGTCGTCTGCCCTTGAGCTGAAGGTATTAGGTGGGACATAGGACACTTCACGTGATATACAGACTTGGCAAGGCGATTGTCGGAAATCAAACAGAGTTGTCGTCGTCCAGTGGGAGAACCCTGTGTTATTTTTACATTTGGACAAGTTGCATAGCCGCCTGTAACGTTGTTCATACATTAGAAAGCCGAGGGAACGGGCTTCATCTGTAAGAGCGCCAGCTGAATGCCCAGAACTCTCTCTCATGAAAACGCTTTTGCTTCGCGGGAGATTCAGAAATCACAATTTCCAGGAAAACAGACTCCACAAAATTATGTGAAGGGCTGTGTGACCAGACTGGTCCATTATCCAGTGCAGCTATTCGCTGTCAAGGAAATATAGTGGTTGTAGTCAGACGGCAAGCCTCAATTACCAACACAATCTACGGAATCTGAACGGCTGCGCTTCGGTTGTAATGGTCCAGCCAAGGGCTGGAATGTAAACTCATCGACTGCCAGCACGAGTCAGTCTGTTCTGTCTGTCAGGGATGAATTTGAACGTTCAAGGCCGAACAAAATGCTGTCGTTGCATGCTTACCGTCGATCCAATCTGTGAGCTACCGGGGGGGGGGGGGGGGGTGAGGGGCTTGTGTTTGAACGGTTATTTCCCTTTGGTGTGCGTCGTCTTAACGGTGTAGACTTTCGTACCAATGGAAAATAACTTATGAAAATAATGAATTGCTGACTGGATCCAGATGCGGATATCTCTCTCTCTCTCTCTCTCTCTCTCTCTCTCTCCACACTCCCACCCCCACCCCACCCCCTCCCCCCAAAATCTTTCACAGTTGTTAAAAAAAAGGATTAATTTCATTTCCCCTCTGCCTTTCTCTCTGTCTCTATGTGTGTGCGTGCGTGCGTGCGTGCGTGCGTGCGTGTGTGTGTGTGTGTGTGTGTGTGTGTGTGTGTGTGTGTGTGTGTGTGTGTGTGTGTGTGTGTGTGTGTGTGAGAGAGAGAGAGAGAGAGAGACACACACACACACACACACACACACACACACACACACACACACACACACACACACACACACACACGAACCCACGCACACACACACACATACACACAGGGCAGACTCTGGGCTATCTGCACTAACACGACATCGAGCGACGGTCAGTCACTTGGCAACAGATACGGCGAAACTGTCCGCTGACCACATCCGCGCCAGACAAAATGGCCGCTTTCCCAGCCACTGAAGGGTGAAATCAAGAAATGACATCCTAGGGAAAATCTCCTCTGGTCACAGGATAGATTGGCTTAGATAGGATCATCGCGGCAACTAGAGTAGATACTGGGTTGTCTTACTTACAGAAGGGCGCCCTGGGGTGGACCAGTTACGCAGATTTTAATTTACTGTAAATCCAGCATCGGGTCGGTCGGAGAGGGGTGTTATCACAAAATAGTAACACTGTTGTCGCCGTGAAATCGGGGTCACCGTCGGGAAGGTTTTTGTAGTTGTTGTTAGTCGTTGTTTTTGCGAGCATGCTTGCAAGCCTTTTTGGGCGAATGACGGTTCCAGCGTGTCTTGGGTTTTTTGGGGTTTTGTTGTTGTTGGTGTTGTTGTTGTTTTTCCATATTCGAGCATGCTCGAAAGGCGGTTTTTTTTCCCCCTGTTATTTTCGAGCATGTTCGAACGGCGGCTTTCTTTTCATGTTATTTTCGAGCATGCTCGAACGGCGGTTTTTTTTTTTTCATGTTATTTTCCAGCATGCTCGAACGGCGGTTTTTTTTTTTTTTCATGTTATTTTCCAGCATGCTCGAACGGCGTTTTTTGTTGTTGTTGTTGTTGTTGTTGTTGTTGTTGTTGTTGTTTTTCATGTTATTTTCCAGCATGCTCGAACGGTGTTTTTTTGTTTGCTTGTTTTTTTCGAGAGCATGCTTGCACGACTTCTTTTTTTTTTTTTTTTTTTTTGCCAATTGATGGTTCCAGCGCGCTTTTTCGTGCCATTTTTGTACATGCTCGGACGGCGTTTTTGTGGGATTTTATCATGCTGTTTTCGAGCATGCTCGAACAGCGTTTTCTTCATGCTCTCTTTGAGCATAATCGTACACTTGGGTCACGGCC
This sequence comes from Batillaria attramentaria, assembly GCA_018292915.2. Classification (NCBI taxonomy): domain Eukaryota; kingdom Metazoa; phylum Mollusca; class Gastropoda; family Batillariidae; genus Batillaria; species Batillaria attramentaria. Next base: position 2,426,225 of record JACVVK020000044.1, on the reverse strand, counting down.
ATTTTCGGGTTTTCTCGAATCATGAGAGTAACGGTGGTCAGTTCCTAAAGCCTCTCAGCCCTTCGTGTTTCTGAAGGAACACGTAAAAAATATTTAGTTTTGAGTGGACCAGGCAGTTAGTTAATAATCTAAAACTGAGACTGTTGTCCGCACTCCCGCATTGCGAACGTTGTTGTCGGCTTGAGTAGGTGGGTGGGTGTTTGAGGGTTGATCGCCCTTTTTCCCCACAGTCATAATTATTGGTGATTGGGTGGGTGGGTGTTTGGGGGGGGGGGGTTAACGCCCTTTTCCACCACATACGGGTGATCTCAAAGACGGGGCAACGATGAAAAAGCCAGCACAAATATTTGGCCCCAGCCGGGATACGAACTCACGACCCGAGCATCAGAAGTCCAACGCTCTACCATTCGGCTCCCCCGCCTCCCCATATTATTGGTGATACCAAAGAGGAGGGAACATGTAAAAAAAAAGAAAAAAAGAAGAAGAAGCCAGTATTACACAAATGTTTGGCCCCTAGCTCGGGTTCGGACACGCGGTGGTGTCCTAACCGCATCAGTATCCAGAATGGTCAATACCAGTGTGTTTTCCCGATACGCTTGAGCGTGTTCCGTATTCTGTGGGTTCCCATAGGTACAGTTTAACTATTAACGGATCGCCAATAGACGACTCCACTCGGCACGCCCCGAGGCCAAAACCCCGCCCCTTTATTTTGCCGTGTATTGGCAAAACGTAGTACGTCAATGACGTCATTTTATGGAAAAGGGGTGATTTCAAAATGAAAGAGATTGACGTAATTTGGTCTTTTTTCCGCAAATGACGTCAGTGGACTTCTTGCTTTCTTTCCACGTTTCTGTCATGTCAAACTACATGTGCTGCCCGCTTTGTAGTGTCTGGCCGTGCCGTGTGTTGTGCTCATTATTATGCCACGGCAGGCAATTGGCTGAATCCTGGTGGCTCTCCCCTTTTGGATTGACAGAAGTGGAGTTGTCTATTCACCGGCACTGAAAAACAAACCCGATACTGAGCCGGATAATGGACGGTACCGCAGAGTGATCTCCGGTCGATGTGGATTTATTATATTCCGGTGGACATTGATCGGTCACCCGATGACTAGACCCATCAGTCACTGTCACCCGTACTTCCCCTGCCCGGCCACGTGACCTGTCATTCCTGTGTACACGGGATTTTGGTCTAGTGGTTAAAGATCTACGCTCCCAACAAAAAACTTTCCGAAGTGTGAAAATTTTTTTACAGAGTCGTCCGTGCAAGCACAGTCAACTCTGTCACAGTTGCAGAGTTTGCAGCGTCCCTGAAACCCCAACAAAAACCAAGGGCAGTCTGATTCACAGCTCAGTTTGCGTTTTGACACTGAGCGAGAAAGATCGTGCAGCACTCAACATCCCGGCGCTGGACACTGTAGCGATGTGTCTCGCTCACTGACCAAAAGCCAAATAATGCCACGGCAAACTCGTGCTCTGGTTTTATAAGGGTCCCCGAAGCTCTGAAAACTCTGAAACTGTGACAGAGTTGACAGTGCTTGTACTGTACTGTACTGTACTGTACTGTACTGTACTGTACTGTACTGTACTGTACTGCACTGCACTGCACTGCACTGCACTGTAAAAAAAATTCACACTTCGGAAAGCGTTTTGTTGGGAGCTTAGATCTTTAAGGTATCCGACTTCGGATCCTGAGCTGCCGGGTTCGATCCCTGGTGGGGAGAAATTTGGTTTGAGGGTTTTTTTTAATTTTTTTTAAAATTCCAAATCGAGTCAAAATCATGTGCACATTACCATTTCACGTAGAAGCGCTCAGAAGAAAGTTGGGAAATATGCCACTGGGGCATCAGGGCACACATAATGGAGGAAAAGGATTCTGGTCCCTGTGGCATTCCCGATATTAATTACGAGGGACGCCAAAGGGAAAGGACTGTGCCCTGACACTGAGAATCCCTCATGTAATGGGTCACTCGATTGAATCGCCTGTTGTCCTAACGCCGTGCCACCACTGAGCCAAAGAAAAGCATTCTCGCTTCCGATTCTGATTTTTTATGCAGATCGATGCTGGTGTCTTCCCTGTAGGGTATGCATCGACCGTCATCTGCAAAAACAGGCTAAGCGCCTATCATGTCCTATGACTCTTAGACCCTTCTTTCAGGTAAAGGTAGACATGGCTTTTCTGTGCACAATCCTAGACTTTTCTTGTCTTCTTGGCTCGTTTCTCATCCTTTTAACCTGCCCCCCCCCTCCCCCCCCCCCCTCCCCCGTCCTGCAACTCCATCAGCACTAACGCAAAACGCTGTCGACATCGACGACGACAACTTTGCTGCGGGCGTTCCCCATCAAGTCCGTTAATCAGGTTGACAGTCTCGGTCCGCCAAGACCAGGAGTCTTCCCAAACCTCATGAGGACAATAAAATGGAGTAATGGGCGTTGACCCTTAACACAGGAGATCTCTTTTCGGCTTCAGTTGGCCCGATTTCTCTTGATTCCTCTTTTTATTATAGTCTCGTGATCCCGCTGTCGGGGTTGGTTTGTTAGTTTCTTTTTTTCATTAGCTCGTTTATTGCTTCCGTACATGTTTTTTTTGTTTGTTTGTTTGTTTGTTTGTTTGTTGTTGGGTTTTGTTGTTGTTGTTTTGTTGTTGTTATTGGGGTGTTTTTTTGGGTGGTTTTTGGTTTGTTTGTTGTTGTTGTTTTTTTTTTTTTTTGGGGGGGGGGGGTTGGTGGTTGTTTTTTTTTTTTTTTTTTTTGGGGGGGGGGGGGGTTGCTTCATCCCCCCCCCCTCCTTTTTCTTCGAGATTATTTTTCTTTGAGATTCTTCTCTGTCGACAGGCATTCTTTGTGTATATCTCTTCTGTTTCAAGGGGGGAACGGGGATAGCCGAATGGTAGAGCGTTGGACCCTCAGTGCTCGGGTCGTGAGTTCAGATCCCAGCTGGGGCCAGATATTTGTGCTGACTTTTTCTTTCGTTACCTCGTCTTTGATACCACCCTTACCTGGTGAAAAAGGACGTTAAATTCCAATACACCCACCCACCCACTCTGGTTCAAGCATTTTAATCAATGGCCGTGCAGTTAGATGAATGTGATTTCCCAAGTGGGGGTGAATCAGAAGTTGATGTCGCCATTTTTGCTTCCAGCGCGAAACAGCGCCAAGGAAAGGGTGTTTGTCCACGGCATGAACTTTTTTACGACCGCCCAGTGGAGCTGACGTTGCATTTATAGATAAATCTATGCATTTTCTGAACGTACGATAGCAATCCCGTTTTATTGTGCTGTGTACCAGCCGTTTGGGGTGTGCAGAGATTGGCTTTGCAAATCGATGCAGACAATAATTACAAAGTTTTCATGCGTACTAGACAGGAAAATTGTCATTGTCCGAGATCTGATCAGCATTTACGCACATTAAATTTGACTCGGGGTCCAAGCTTTCATCCGTGACTGTCGTATGCAGCTGGTGTGTACAGTTCATTTGAGAAGTTTTAATAGTATCACATGTCCTACCGCGCACGAGTAGGCGTGTCCTACGTTTTTGACTCTTTTTCGGTGTTCGCCTCGATGCGAGAATCAAGGCAAGATTTAACGGTTCTTTGTTGGCTCTTACTGCAGCAAACACGAGTATAGTCAAGGCGCATCACTCCCACTAAGCCACATTTAAATCCATGCAGACATAAATTAAGTATTTTTGTTGTTGTTGTTGTTGTTGTTGTTGTTGTTGTTAGTGA
>JACVVK020000044.1:2415000-2420000 GCA_018292915.2 Batillaria attramentaria | reverse complement strand
CGCGCATGCGCACCAGAGATGAACCAGACTATCTTCCGGTTGTGCGAGGGCCGGAGGTCGTGCGCAGGGTTGGGATTAAGGAACATCATGGGCGTGCATTGCCTCAGCCCCGTCACAAGCACGCGACACGTGAACATCGAGTTCACTTGTCGGCCTGGTGAGCGATTGCAATATCTTGAAATGGTTGGCTGGTGGTTGGCTGGTTGGTTGGCTGGTTGGCTGGCTGGTTTGGTTTTTTGGTCTATTTTCACCCGTCCTCATTGACGCTTCGGATTTTATTCACGTTTTGAGGCGTTGAACTCAGACTGTCTGTGTCCAGTACGGACTCGACCCCGCCACTAGTTTTGAAAACACTTCCATCTATTTTACTCAAGCTGGTTCGTGGACAATTGCCACCCGGAAAATTGCCACCGGACCATTGCAACCTGGACCGTTGCCACTGAGGACAGGGAGCCGGTGTCAGACAGGATGATCGGTGGCAATTGGCCGGATGGCAGTCGTGTTGGTGACAGTTGTCCTCGGTGGAAATCGTCCGGATGTCAGTTGTCCTCGGTTGAAATCGTCTGGATGTCAGTCGTCCTCGGTTGAAATCGTCCGGATGGCAGTTGTCCTCGGTTGAAATCGTCCGGATGGTAGATGTCCTCGGTTGAAATCGTCTGGATGTCAGTCGCCCTCGGTTGAAATCGTCTGGGTGTCAGTTGTCCTCGGTTGAAATCGTCTGGATGTCAGTTGTCCTCGGTTGAAATCGTCTGGATGTCAGTCGCCTTCGGTTGAAATTGTCTGGATGTCAGTCGCCCTCGGTTGAAATCGTCTGGATGTCAGTTGTCCTCGGTTGAAATCGTCCTCATGTCCGTCGTCCTCGGTTGAAATGATCCGGATGGCAATCATCCGGATGGTAGCTGTCCCCTGTGGCAATCGTCCATCTATCCCAACCTCGCGGAAAAAAAGAAGAAGAAGAAGAAAAACTCCGAAAACCTTAACCTTTTTCTCAGCCATTTATCCGTCCTTCGGGAGTCTCTCCATAATTGCCATTTCATGCAGCCAGTAAGTGCATGGCCAGAGTGGAAGAGCCAGAGTGAAACAGCAAACAGCAAATTAAACGGGAAGGGACGGGTAGCGATGGGCAGGAGAGCAGCAGTTACGCTGGCGAGGTGGCAGCAATGGCCCTCGGTCGTTGTCAGGAACTTCGATGGCGATGTTTGCGGCAGCGAACTCGGGGAAACTAATAGCACACTCGGCCAGAAACAGCCTTGTTGGCCGCCCCTATTTCCGACGCCGGTTCACGGCCTGTTTGGCTCCCAGCTGGGTTGGTCGGTCGTTTCTCGAGTAACTCTTAACAATCTCGTGATGCCGAGGATCTGTGGTTTGCCACTTAGGGTAAAAGTGCCACTGGTTTTAGTTCTGTGCCGGGACCACTGAAATCGGACGAGGCCTTAAAGATCTAAGCTCCCAACAAAAAGCTTTCCGAAGTGTGAAAATTTTTTACAGAGTCGAACGTGCAAGCACAGTCAACTCTGTCGCAGTTGCAGAGTTTTCAGCGCTTCGGGGACCCTTTATAAAACCAGAGCACGAGTTTGCCGCGACATTATTTGGCTTTTGATCAGTGAGCGAGACACATCGCTACAGTGTCCAGCGCCGGGATGTTGAGTGCTGCACGATCTTTCTCGCTCAGTGTCAAAACGCAAACTGACCTGTGAAATCAGGCTGCCCTTGGCTTTTATTGGGATTTCAGGGACGCTGAAAACTCTGCAACTGTGACAAAGTTGACTGTGCTTGCACGGTCGACTCTGTAAAAAATTTTCATACTTCGGAAAGCTTTTTGTTGGGAGCTGAGATCTTTAATTATGGACTTTTGGTTGGGTGACTAAACAGACCATACTGTGTGAGACCACTACAGGCCGAAGGACACAAATACACAGGGTCTCAAAATGCCTATATTATATTCCCTATTAGCCTCAGGCATCATATTCACCCCTAAAAACGCTTCAATCTAGAAACAATTACTACCATGAACAGACTATTCAAAGGCACGCACCTGACAGGAGTTAAAAAATTTGAATGTCTCTTTTCCGCCCAGGCCCCACTGGAGTAATGCTAGTCTACTTTCTGTTTAGGTCAGAAAGCCGCTTCTTCTAAATCCACTCGTGTCGCTTTTGCCGCTCTCCAGCACAAAAGGTCCCAGCTTCACTGGCAGCTTGCCTCTTGTTGCGCCCCCCCCCCCCCCCGGGCATGCACCTTGGGCTAAAAAGTACAAAAATCACGAAAATCACGCTTTTTCAAAAACAAAAAATCATTACAAGCAAGCACACTCGCCAAGCAGGGTTCCGTTAATAAACACCAAACATGACCCCACGGTCAATTTGTGTCGTTTCGCCACACGTGAAGAAGGCAGTACGTTCGACTGATGTTACGCATTTGTGCTACTGTCCAATCTCCAGCATATCAAGTTACAGCAGTCTTATCAGGCGTTGGTTTGCTTTTCTCACAGCAATCATATCCATTTTAATTTAATTATTTCTTATTCGTTCAAGAAAGCGCTTGCCCAGTCAGAAGTCTTCTCATGAACGCAGTTGGGTTTAGCCTTTCAAAAACCGGTTAAAGGAACGTTAGTTTCTGTAGTGAACGCAAAGATTAGTCTGGTTGTGTTTTGTTGTTATGGTTGTTGTTGGTATTGTTGTTGTTGCTAAGTTCATATTGCGCAATCTCCTTCAGTTCGACGGTCCTTTAGCAAGTCAAGTCAAGTCAAGTAAATTTCCAACACTCTGGGGGCATAGGAAAACAAAAGGAAACATGAAAATCAACGAAAGTATCAACAACAACAACAACAACAACAAATAAACAGAAAAAGACCCCCCCCCCCCCAAAAAAAAAAAAAAAAAAAAAAACCAACAACCCCCAAACAAGAGAACAAGCGAACAAAACAAAATCAGGAAGAGAACATATATATTTATATACACACACTCGCACATACGTCTCTGAAGGAAAGTGCATTGGCTAGGGGAGCCGGGGAGGTCGAATGGTAGAGCGTTGGACTTCCAATGCTCGGGTCGTGAGTTCGATCCGGGCTGGGGCCAAAATAATATTCGTGCTGGCTTTTTCATCGTTGCCCCGTCTTTGATATCACCCTATGTGGTGGAAAAGGACGTTAAACCCCCAACCACCCAACACCCACCCGCATTGGCTGGAGGGGAACTGCTACGATGACCTGATTCATGAGGCATAGCCAGTGATTTCAGGCATAATTTTGCCCAAAGTACTATCATGGGTACCCCTCCCCCGTTTCGTTTTGCCTTTTCGTGTTGTACCCGTGGGCAGAGCATATTAATGGCGATGCTGCCTCTGGCTTAGGGCGAGTGTTAGGGATTGTATATTGAGCAGGGCAGTTACGCATTTTTTTCTCTCTCTCTCTGGTAAGAGTACCAGAGCATGATTATAGAGAAGCTGGCCTGAGGCTTTGCGGAAATTTTCTTGGGTAAGAGCAAAGTATGGCAGTTCTGCAGAATGATGACGTGCCCGTACTCTTCAGACAACATCCGTAACCACCAGAGGGCTGTCACTCCCAGCAAATGCGTCGACATGCAGTGCACACTTTCCCATCCGACTCTCGGCGCAGCTAGCTTACAAAAATGATTGGATACAGCGCCAAGAATGACAATGATCAGAAACAATTTGAAGGTCTGGCAGGGTCTCTCGGCAGCCTTTCATTGCGCCGTAACCTTCATCACCCTAACCCTCACTCATACCCCCCTCCCCCCCCCCCCCACACACACAGACATCATCTCCCCGACTTCCTTTGCAGGCGTGACCACAATTGATTTCGATCTCGTCAATCGCTGAGAACTATAATGAGTGTCTGCAGGAAGTGTGCAGATTTGGCAAGGACAACTCCCTTTCGGCCAGAATCAAATCGCTGCTGTCTGAAATGGCTGTGGTTTCGAGACCTTAAAGGCGGTCGACTCAACATTTTCTCTCACCATAGCACTCACCGCAGGCAGCTTTTGTTCTGGAACGGGTGTGTTTGGAAGTGCGCCTGTACGCCCGTAAAAGTCGGTTCTTGGGTCAGTAGGGCTCTAAATGCAACAAGCGGACGTTTGTTGGCCGCGCGAGTGGGGACAACTGTACCGTCAAATTGTAATAGGGCCGAAGTGTTCATCAAAGCCCTAGTGCGTAGACTATTTTAGTTTGGACGGTAGACTTGTCTCAGCCGTCCCTGCACCAAAGCTCCTCAGCGTTCACGTTGTCAGATGTGCATTTCGGCTGTTACGTGTGGAGGTGTGTTGGAGAGCCCGTCGTCTTATCGAGGGAATACGATGACTTCCTCACGTAGCGAGTTCTTGTGAACCGCATAAGACGACGAGCTCTCCAACACATCTCCACACGTAACATCGGCTTTTGTCAACCTGAGTGAAGCTGTAACTGTATTTGTTTGGGTGGAATGATGCCTAACATCACTTTAACAAGCATTCAAACACAGAGACCTGTACATTTAACGCGAATTCCTGCTGGTGCTACCTCTGTGAGACTTTAAATGGCGAGACATATCTATGTGTAACGCGAATTCATGCTAGCGATACCCCTTTAAGTCTTGAAACCGCGAGACATATCAATCTTTGACGCGAAATTCTGCAAGTGCTACCCCTTTGAGTCTTGAAATGGCGAGACCTATCAAAACTTTGCTAGTGCCACCCTTGTGTGCCTCGAAATGCCGAGACCTCAATCTGTAAGTTTAACGCGAATTCCTGCCACCGCAAATCTCCTGCATCTGATTTGATCCAGTCCGCTTGTAATTATGGTGTGGGTTACCGGACAGACGGCCCTCACTTCCCGACGGTATCACGATCCCGTACTGGCCAGGGAAGAGGCCCTGGGGCAATTTTCAGATTTGTCTTGTCTCCCTGTAGAAGGCCATGCGGTGAGTAATGGTGCGGGACCCAGCCACCATTCAAATGAGGGTGTCAACTCGTAAAGCAGTGTCGGTTCTTGGTTTGGCTTGATTGTTG
>JACVVK020000044.1:2392500-2412500 GCA_018292915.2 Batillaria attramentaria | reverse complement strand
TCCAGTTGTCTGACATTGCGTGCCTGTCCTTTTCCATTTTCTTTGAACCTTTCTTCTGTGTTTTCTTTTGGAAAAAAAAAGAGGATTTTTGTTGTTGTTGTTGTCTTTTCTTTTTGTTTGTTTGTTTGTTTGTTTGCTTTTTGGGTTTTTCCCCTTTGATAACAAAGCCGTGTTGCTGGTTCTATTTATAGATCTGTATGAGCGTTCAAAGGTTAGTTGATGTTTTCGTTGTTGTTGTCTTGTCTTGTCTTGTGTTTTTTTGTTTGTTTGTTTGTTTGTTTTTCTGTTTTGTTTTGGTTTTTTGTTGTTTGTTTTTTTGGTTGTTGTTCTTCTTCTGTTTCTTTCTTCTTCTTTTTTTTTCTTTTGGGGTTTTTTGTTGTTGCTGTGCTGTTTTTTCGTTGGGTGGGAGTTGTTGATGTTGTTGGTGTTTGGTAGTTTATCTGGTCAGCTTTTCTTTTTGGTTGTTGCTGTTAGGTTGTGTGTGTGTGTGTGTGTGTGTGTGTGTGTGTGTGTGTGTGTGTGTGTGTGTGTGTGTGTGTGTGTGTGTGTGTGTGTGTGTTGGTTCGTTCGTTCGTTTGTTTTTGTTGTTGTGTTTGGTTGTTTTTAATTTGTTTTTTTGTTTTGTTTCGTTTCGTTTTATTTTGGGGATGTTGTTTTGGGAGGGTGTTGTTGTTGCTTAGTGATTTTTTTAAAAATGTAGTCAGCTTTTGTTCTCTCGTCCATACCCCCTCTCTTCCTCTCCCCTCCCAACAGCCTCCAAGTCACCTCACCCCACGCCTACCTCCGCCAGCCCAGAAGCTAGATAGTCTTGAGAGGACACCCTCATCTTTTAGAAAATAGAATTAGTCAGGTCATGTTTGCAGCAGTCGACGTCGCAGTCCTCGTGTTGCTCTCCCATCGGAAGAAGCCCCACAGGAGGTCACCAATTAACTTGAGAAAATCCACTGCAGAGCATGGAGAGAACGGAAAGGGAGGTTTTTACTTCTTTGGAAGCGCGTTAATCTCCTGAACGGAACGCGCGTGCTTTGTCCTGATAAACCTTTGGACTAATTGGTTTGGCTGCCTTGGTTCTTGTGTTTTTTGTGTGGCTTTTTCTGATCGAGTTTGTCGAAAGTTCACGGACTTCCTTTTCACTCTCTCATCTCGCTTGTTCTGTATTCTCCCTGTCTTGTCGATGGCTGTCTCGACTTTCTTATGCTTACGGACCCGCTGGCGTTGTGAAGATGGGGACTTGGTTTTTCTTTCCTCTGGACTTTCTCTACGGGGATCGCGCCCGTGCAGAATGAAGAATGGGGAGAGTCAGGCCTGAAGACGAGCCGAGACATGGGGAAGATTCGTTGAGCGCAAATAAAGCCCCCTGTATGGACGTGCAGACAGTTCCTAGCCCTGGCTTAGGCTACGCAACACAGATACAGAGTTCAAAGAAAACGTAATATATAGTTTCCTGTTGAACCTAACGCCGCTGCACATGACACCCTAGAAATGCTTTAAAATTCACAAAAATCCAGCATCCAAAGACTCATGTGTTGAGTAAATTTCAACAAATTCTAATGTTCCGGTGTTTGGTTGTTGTTGTTGTTGTTGTTGTTTTTGTGCAATGCTGGCAGTGACCATATACCCCCTCATTCCTCTGTCGTCTGACAGCTCTTGTGCCAGCCGCGCATGAATACAAGTAGTCCACAAGCCAGGCTCATTTTTCTCAGTTTTTACTATTACTGTACCTGGCATGAAACTTATTTACAAAGCCAACAAAAATAGCCCCAGACTGCCATTGTTTATTCTGCACACAAATTTAAAAAGGAGCAAAAATTCTGTACTGTATTTAACGGAATGCGTACTACATACCCCGGAAGCTATTAGTGTTGCGTAACCTTACTTGCATCAAGTTCCTTGGTGATATGCTGACCGCCAAGCCCAGGTGTCTCAGTGGATCCCTCACCCTTGAGGAACGACTCAGCGCTCACTGGTCTGGCAGATCCTATGCAGAGCAGACCGATTGCGTAGCCTCACTGGCTATACCCGCGAGTCACCGGAAAAAGACGATGAACTCTCACACTCCAGGTTTTGACGGCATTACAGGGCACGTCAAGGCTACCGAACACAGATGCAAATTTGGAGGAAAACGCTATATATTCCTCGTAAACATAACGTTGCATAGGACACCCTAGAAATGCTTTATAATTCACAACAAACAAACAAAACTCGCAAAAATCCGGCAGCCGAAAACACATGTGTAGAGTAAATTTCAACAAATTTCAATATTCCGTTTTTTGGCAATGTAAGCAGCGACCACATACCCCCTCATTCCTCTGTCGTCTTCTGGCTCCTGTGCCAGCCGCGCATCAGTGAACACAAATAGTCCACAAGCCAGGCTCATTTTACCCTAATTTTACTATTACCTGGCATGAAACTTATTTCTGCACACAAATATTAAAAGGCGCAAGAACTTTATACTATATTTAGCGTAGTTTACTACATACATGACCCAGAAGCTATTTCTGAGTGTCCTGCGGCCTGTAAAAGGGACGTGACTTTTTGCAGTACTGGAGTTTTCCTCGATGGCTCGACGGTTGACTCCGCGCCTTTGTATATAACATTGATTTCTGGAATCATCCATGACTTTAGAGTTTCATTTCATTACTTTTTTTTTTCCTTTTTTTTTTACCCTCCACATGCTTTCCATCCTAGTAGCAACCTATTTTTCTGATTCGGGCTATGAACAAGATGCGATAATTTTGCGATATTGCATACGGTTAAATGCATTCCTAAAATTCATAAATAGGCAACAAGAAAGAAAAGCCCGCTGAGTCATGACGGCGGAAGGATATCGAGCAAAATCGTGAAGTGAAACATTGCAATTTCAGTTTCTTGTTTTAAACTGTATGACGGAAGCGCGAAGCAGCTGAGTTGCAATAGTTTTTTGTTTTTTTTTTCATATTCTTATTTTTTTTTTAATTTCTATTCTGGGTGCGTTCTGCACCACTGGGTTGGAAGCTGACTTTTTTCATAGAACACGAAAGTTTCAACTCCCGGGTTATGTACTTTGCATGTTGCACGCACATACGCTAATCTCCGAGTCAGCATAGGAACTGTCTCGATTGGTGACCCCGACCCTGACTGCCCAGGGGAATCCAACTCGGTGGGGGGGGGGGGGGGTCTTGCATGAGTGACAGCGCGACGCGCTTATTGCAAGGTTCTGCTTCGATCCCTCTGGTCGACAGGCCTTTTTTTCCCTTTTAATGAGAAAACAGCCAAAAGATGTTCCTCACTGACAGCTCTCTCGTCGTGCAGCAAGGCGTTTTCCATCGCAACTGAAGCAGGAGGAGACTTTAGCAATAGAGTGTCCTATCTCTTGTTGAGCACGGGCGCTCCGTATTGATTTTGGACAGGCCTTTTTCGAGACAGCCTGTTAGCAGGCGTGTCGACACTTGAAGAAGTATTTGGATACAATATTCAAGTTGAAACATGCGTCCCTTCTGGTGAGCTGTAGGGGCAGACAAGTGTGGGTTTGTGTTGTAGAGCGCGTGTTCTTGAGAGGGTTGTTGTTGTTGTGGTGGTGGTGGTGGTGTGGTGTGGTGTGGTGTGGTGGTGGTGGTGGTGGTGGTGGTGGTGGTGGTGGTGTGTGTGTGTGTGTGTGTGTGTGTGTGTGTGTGTGTGTGTGTGTGTGCTCTGTTGTTTTGTTGTTGGGTTTTTTTTTTTGGTTGTTTGTTGTTGTTGTTGTTATTTCTGTTTTGTTTTGCTTTGTTGTTTGTCTTTTTTTCTTTTTTTTTTTTGGGGGGGGGGGTTGTTGTCGGGTTGTTTGTTTGTTTATGTTTTATTGGTTTTTGTTTTGTTTTGTTTTTGTTTGTTGCTGTTGTTTGGTTTTTGGGTTTTTGAGTTTTTTTGTTTGTTTGGGGTTTTTTGTTTTGTTTGTTTGTTTGTTTGTTTGTTGTTGTTTTTTTGTTTTTTTTTTGTTTTTTGTTTTTTTTTTTGGGGGGGGGGGGGGGGCACTCAGTCAGTTCTTTCCTTGTCGCAGTATGTGTGTGCCAATTTTATTCCATTCAGTTAAAAAAGATATTTTATCTCGGACAGGACAATCGTCAGTCTGTTTTGCTGCCATTTTCCCCTCCTTCGCCTGCTTTCTCCGTCGCATTTTGTGCTTCCGTTTTGCTGTTATGTAGCCCTCCCTCCATTTCTTTCCCTTCCGTCTTGAATGAGGGTAGCAAGGAGGGGACATTTCAAAATCCGGACGAGGGGCCAGAATAAGCACAGGCATTTTACCACGATGTCCTTGTCTGTTAATATCTTCAGTATTGTCTATGAAGCGTGTATGTTACAGATTCCATTAATTAAGGAGAGACCGCAGGGTTGGGGTGGGTGGATGGGTGTTTGGGAGTTTAACGTCCTTCTTCACCACGTAAAGGGTGATATCAAAGACGGGGCAACGAAAAAAAGGCCAGTACAAGTATTTGGCTCCAGCCGGGATGGGAACTCACGACTCGAGCATTAGAAGTCCAACGCTCTACCATTCGGCTATCCCGGCTCCCCGAGACTGAGACCGCAGGATGGAAAACAAGCGGTCGGTGGTCTAGTGGTTAACAGACTTGTCACCAGTGCGAGAGGTTAGGGGTTCGAGTCCCACTTGGGGCAAAGAATTTTTCCTTCTCGTATGCGGCACCGTTTATTCGGGCCGATCGTCGGGGGTTCTCTACGGGTACTCCGGTTTTCTCCCCCTCTGCTTTGGAAATGTTCAGCCCACCAAATTTAAAAAATAAGTGCAATTCTGAATTCAGAAATTTAAATAGCTGAGCTGACCCTCCGCACCACGTGATTGTAATGTGTTAATTTCCAGTGTGTGAGAGAATGCGTGTGATTGACGTGAGCGTGCGTGTTGGGTTCAGTTCGCGGCGCTTTGAGCCGATTCACGAAATTGGGTGAAGCGCCCATACAATACTCATTATTATTATTATTATTATTATTATTATTATTATTATTATTATTATTATTATTATTATTATTATTGTACACTATGCATGTAGGAAAAAGGGCAAAGGAGCAATGTCTAATCTGCCTTTCAATAGTAGTGACGCATACCAACACCAATACCAATATTCTGGTAAACCGTGCTTCTGACTTTTGATGGCGTAGAGGTAACTTTTCCTGCCACCAGTGTGAGAGAGGTTGGGGTTCGAATCCCACTTGAGGCATCGAATTTTTCAGCTGAAGTTATCATCGGATACTCCGGCTTCCCCCCCCCCCCTCCTCCCCTCCCGTGAGCGTGCGTGTTGAGTATAGTTCCCGGCGCTTTGAGGCAAGTGGGATAAAGCGCCTATGATGATGATGATGATGATTAAGGACGATGATGATGGAATATTATTTTTATTTTGCCACCAGAGCCGGACAACCCGGCCCCGCCATGTCGAACCAACATCTGCAGCAACACCAGCCTGGGCATGACCTGCCCCGACAACAGCGTGCTGCACGTGCGTCACCTGGCCTGTCTGTCCGACCTTGGCCCCTGCCCGTGGGACGCGTACTCCATGCTGTACACGCTGTGTGAGGGCAGGCAGGAGTGCGGCTCATCGGGCCTGAGGATGCTGATGCCTTCCTACTGCGACCACCCCGTGTCTCACCTCCGCAACGTCTACGTGGAGTACCTCTGTGTGCCGAGTAAGTGCTACATGTAGCTGAAATAATAGTCCGTGCACCCATCTTCGGCCCTTCCTCAACAGTATGGGCTCGCACCGATATAATAATGATAATAATAATAATAGTTGAGTATTGTGTAGGCGCTTCACCCAGTTTCTTTAACTGGCTCAAAGGGCCGCGAGCTGAACTCAAACACGCACGCTCACGTGAATCACACGCATTCTCTCACACACTGGACATAAACACATTACATGTACAATCACGTGGTGCGAAGGGTCAGCTCAGCAGTTTAAGTTTCGGAATTTAGAATTGCATTTATTATTCAAATGCGGTGGGCTGAACATTTCCAAAGCAAAACGATATAAACGTTTTTACCGGTAAATGGTGTTTTATCTTCTTTCTTTCTTTCTTTCTTTTTCTTGGTGTCTAAACACAGTGAAACGTCAGACTAGTGGAAAAAAATTGACGGCGTGCCTAAGCTCTCCGATGATGTTCACTACCAGAACTGGATAATTATATATTATAAATGTGCAACGGCATTTGAGTGGTGCCCTATTGTTCCCCCCCCCCCCACCCCCTGCATAACCTGCCCATTAGGGCTGTCTCCAAGTGTGGATGTTGATCGAGTTTTGAGCGTTTTTGCTGAACTATATCAAGCTTTGCCACCATGTCCCTGAGGTGCACGAGCAAGATGCTTTGGCGCGCATGCGTAATCTGATTAGTCAAAAATTCAATCCAATTTTACCGGAAGTATATTCGACTGCTCTTCCTCCGGTGTGTTCGTAGACACACCACTTCGATCTTGTGAATTTGTGAAGTTCCGGGGAAAGAAAGAAAGAAAGAAAGAAAGAAAAAAAAAAACTCATTTGAAATCAGCAGACTGAATGAAGCGTCAATATCACCGGTAGCTGTGTGTCTGCGTCCTTAGCCTGGGAGTCGGGACAGTCTGTCTGGTGGACGTTGTAGCCAAGACAAATGAGCTTCTCTGGTTCCTGATTTTCTATTAATGGCAACGCCATCTCCTTTCTTCCTTCACAGTATCTTCTTCTTCTTCTTTGTATTTTCCTACTGTATTATCCCTTTCGAAAGTTCGGGCTGTTTCTTCTGGGGCAAGCGCGTCGCCGCGATGCAGCGTTACCCAATACCTATCCTATTTTATTTATTTATTTGTTTATTTTATTCTATTTTGTTTTTTGCTGGAGGAGGAAAGCCGGATAACCCGGAGAGAAGCCCCCGATGGGCAGCCCGGTAGCCAGAAAAAAACCGGTATCACATATCACATCACGACCCACGCTTCGCCGTGACGGCCGTTCAGTGGTGCAGCAGCTAAGTCCGAGGCGCTACCTATTAGACCACCGCTCACCCATGGAGAGTATTAAATTGCTGTGTCCAAAACTGAATCACTCTGTGTGTGTGTGTGTGTGTGTGTGTGTGCGTGTGTGCGTGCGTGCGTGCGTGTGTGTGTGTGTGTGTATGTGTGTGTGTGTGTGTGTGTGTGTGTGTGTGTGTGTTACAGAGAAGCTGACATGGTCCAAGTGTAACGGTCAGCTCACGACGCTGGCAGAACCGTTCGGACTGCTGATGAGCCCTGGGGCAGCGGCTCGGAGCTTAACCAGCAGCGTTCAGTGCAACTGGATTCTGGCCCCGTCATCGGATACGCAACAGGTCCGGGTGACAGTGCACGTGGCTCAGAGCAGGAGATCCAGCAACTGCAGTTTCTTACAGGTACAGGAACCGAGCTCTGATCAGGACCCGTATGTAAAACTCGAGGTTAATTGAACCCACGGCTAAGGCCTAACCCAGACTAGGACCAAAGAAACCCCAAGACAAAATTAAATTTAAACAAGATGGCCACCAGCCCAATATGTTGTTTCCATTCAATGATCTGCTGTAGTCACAGTCGTAGTCGTTGTGTCATGTATGCAGCCCGCGCGCACACGCCGGAACGCAAGCTCTCTGACATCAAGCATGCTGACATAAAGAAAGTACTGAAAACCCTTATCGTGCCTCTATGCACTTGCAAAAACCCAAACACATGAGGTCGTGTGAGCTCGCCTAGCTGGTTGACGTCACAACTTGTTGGCGTATGCGAGGTTCTACATGGGTGAATGAATTCTTGTAATAAAGTCGTTCCCCTTTGACAGAGTCACTTCCCGCAGACCTGACTGACAGACGATTGCTTACTGGTATCGGAGAAGAGACCCTCTCTCTCTCTCTCTCTCGCCTTAGACGCGCGCTTGCGCGCGCACGCACGCACCCCCCCTCCCCCTACACACACACACACACACACACACATTATGCAAAGACCTTGGAATCAGAAAGACGCGTCACTCCTGCCCTCGTAAGAGAGACATATAGCGGGACAACGCGAAGAGCTGTCTGCCCGCATTAGCGCGCATCCTAGATCTGGCCCCTATAGTGACAGCATGGCGGAAAGCACAAAAGCATGCAATTGTGTTCTGCGCCGAATTGTTCAAATAACAGACAAATATAAACGGGGAAATACTTCTTTTGGTATTCCTGTTGAAAAACAAACTTTTTTTTTTTTCGCTTTCTTGTCCAAAAAAAAAAAAAAAAAAAAAAGACCTCAAGTGGTACGTGTGCATGCAGTGTAAACTAACAGTAAACACACGCGGCTGACGCAGATACAGCGTAATTTTTTTCCCTGACAACTTTACAAATCACGGTGACTTAAATTGTGCTAGCGTCTACCTGCATCTAAATTCAGAACACACACACACACACACACACACACACACACACACACACACACACACACACACACAGAGAACAAAATCATCCGGCTGAACTTCATTCTAACCATTGTAAAACCATATCACAACATAGAATCTGCTGGATCGTCGGTCGCAGATATGATTAATGCTGAGTTAGCAGGAAGTATTCAGCGGATGCGTCCATCTTTGGATCTCTCGCACATTCGATCTTTCTGTGTTCCGTACTAGTTTTACTTGAACACATCGAACGAAATGCACTGCGTAGCCTACGTACAGCAGTGAAAGCCAAACTAGATCTTTCGTTCGTCCTCCGGAACTTTGAGAGTACTTATGTTTTCCATAGGCCTAAAACACATGCGAAATATATGGGGGGAGACCACCTGGCAGTCGCTGACATCTTCGTTTTTGTTTATTTTCTTAAAATGTTTTACGGCGGCTAGTGTAGGGTTGGGTCAAACAACTGCGTAGATCTGCGGGATGCGCGCTAATGCGCGCAGACAACTCTTACGCGTTGTCCCTCAAAGGGAGGTAAGTGAACTATCTTTATGTTTCCAAGATCTTTGCATTATGCTTCTGAGTGTGAGTCAGTGGCAAAAACGAAACCCACTGAAATTCCCGCTTTCCACATGTCAAGTTGTAGAGACTCTTGCGAAAAGATACTGCATTTCGATGCAAAATAATTTCTAGACCATCCCAGAACATGCTGGTGCAGTAACGTCAGTAGATTACGTCACCTTGGAGAGATTTCGAGCCTTCCAGTAAGTTGAGTTCTAGATCTGACCTGTTCAGTACGTAAGCAGCCCTGCACAGCGTTCTGGATTCTTCTTCTTTCATGAATTTGTTCTCCGCGCATATTCTGTTCATAAAGTATTGGAGTTGTAGTCTGTTGTATCCCGTATCATCTCTGCGAGTGCACGATGATGGCGACATAGCATAAGTAAAATACAACACCACGTCTCCAAACAGAGGAATTCCGAAAGAAAGTGGCGAGACACCCCCAAGAAAAAAACAGCATCACGTCAATCAAACATGACGCACTTACTTTACGTCAGTGCGCGTGCGTCTCTTCTTCGATGTTTGTGAGGCGTGTGGCTTGCAGAGGAAATGTGCTGTGAGTACAAATTTTCGAGTCAACTGACGATAACGGCTGCAGTGAATTTTTCTAATTTTTTTGTATATTTTTTATGGCACCCCAGGCTCATTATCTATGTATAGTAGGAGCGATTTTGAGATCTAAAGTGTGTTCACCAGCACTTTCATCAGGTACGGCTTACGCCAAAAGTATAAAAGCGACAACCTCCAAAATTCACTTAGTTGAGAGTCCGTATTCATGCTATCTATGTCCAAAAAATGGAGTGGTTTCGGTAAATATTACGCCTTTAAACGCCAGAAAGCCACTTTTTCTGAAAAGGGCGATAACTCGCAAATCATGTGTGCAATCGTACCTGGATCGGGCCTTCTATTCAACAATCTTGATTCATTTAGAAACCCCAAATTTGAAATCGATCGGTTCAGTATTTTCGGAGAAATAGGCATCTGAACTGGGTTCACATGCAATGTCAACTCAGGCTCGGTTTACATGAAAACTATAAGAGCGACCATTTTCTAGTAGTGACTCTGTTCAGAGTCCGTATTCAAGCTATCTACTGCCAAAAAATTGAGTGATTTAAATAAATATTACGCCTGTACACGAAAGACAACCAACTTGTCTCAAAAGGGCGATAACTCCCAAATCACGTAAGCAATCATCACACGCTTGAATCGCCTAATGTAACATTTTGATATATTTGGATACCCCAAATTTGAAGCCATTCGGTTGAGTATTTTCCAAGAAACGGGCCTGGACACAATTCACACACGCACACACGCACGCACACACGCACACACATCCGCACAGACGGCACTCACTGAGGAGGAGAAGTGCGTTCGGAACACCATACGCGTCAGCATCGATGACGCAAGTTTTCTTACGTCATTGTCAGAGTTACACTTGCAAAATCGTCTCTGCGGGAGATCGGCAGTGACGTGCGTTTGTACCACAGATGCTTGCCTATGAACGTGGAAATTTTAGCCCGTCCTATTATGTTGTTTCCATTACTATGGAAACAACATAAAAAGGAAGCGAAGAATAAAGATAAAAATCCTTCTATAACGGCATGGGCACATTGCTGGAATGGACCCGCTTCCTGATTTAAAACAAAAAACAACAGAAAATTTTACCCTAGAGCTAGTTTAGTTCGAGGTTAGACTCTTACCCGGTGTAACAGGCCGGAGTATACCCCTGGCTACTTTATACCCTCGGGTATAAAATAGCCTAGGCCGGTTCATCCCCCTGGGTATAGATCAGCCCAGGCCGGATTCAAAGTATACCCCGGGGTATAGTCTGGGCTAGGCCAGTTTATACGGGGGGATAGTCTGGGCTAGGCCAGTTTATACGGGGAGACAGTCTGGGCTAGGCCAGTTTATACGGGGGGATAGTCTGGGCTAGGCCAGTTTATACGAGGAGACAGTCTGGGCTAGGCCAGTTTATATGGGGGTATACTCCAGGCGGGGTGTAATCTGGACTGCTACACCTGGGCTAAACTGCCTAACCCCGACTTTTACATGCGGGCCCAGTTCTGCAGCGCTGAAGCGTCACAGCCGTGTTTTGCGTTTTACGAAGCAACACGGTTGTTTTCTTGTGTGAAAGATCGTTGTAAGGAATTGGTTAATCGGGCGTTCTCCGCTTGACACGTTTTCTTATACGCCGGCAGACGCAGACGTATGTAAACCGTGTGTTAGGTTATTAACGACATTTTCTATTTAACTCTCCTTCTTGAAAAACGACTTGGATGTGGCGGCAGGCAACTCACACGATGACAATTTAGTAGCACATTTTAATTCTCTGGCAAACTGCTGTGACTTTGTACGATGCATGGAGAATCTTCCATCCAGACATAAAGGTCTGTACGTGGAGTAAGTGTCGCCCGTTCATTGCACGAAGGCTTGATCACACACACTCTAGTGAGTTAAAGTATAATGGATAAAGTGATAGAAAGTGATAGTCACTCTGTTTCATCCTCTGACCATAGAGGCTGCTCTATACCTTGTTTTACCCAGTTGTAATTATTATTTGTTTTCTACGTTTTTTTGTAATCGGGAGTTCGAGAAATTAGCATGAAGGTGCAGCGTCTCCTGCATGTCCTAGGTTTATATTGCCCCGTAGACCAGTTTGCATCCTTTGTCCAACGTTACATTTTTGTTTTTATGTTGTTTCCATAGTAATGGAAACAACATAATAGGACGGGCTAAAATTTCCACGTTCATAGGCAAGCATCTGTGGTACAAACGCACGTCACTGCCGATCTCCCGCAGAGACGATTATGCAAGTGTAACTCTGACAATGACGTAAGAAAACCTGCGTCATCGATGCTGGCATGTATGCTGTTCCGAACGCGCTTCTTCTCCTCACTGAGTGCCGTCTGTATGGATGTGTGTGTGTGTGTGTGTGTGTGTGTGTGTGTGTGTGTGTGTGTGTGTGTGTGTGTGTGAATTGTGTCCGGGCCCGTTTCTTCGAAAATACTCAACCGAATGGCTTCAAATTTGGGGTATCCAAATTTATCAAAATGTTACATTAGACGATTCAAGCGTGTGATGATTGCTTAAGTGATTTGGGAGTTATCGCCCTTTTGAGACAAGTTGGTTGTCTTTCGTGTACAGGCGTAATATTTATTTAAATCACTCAATTTTTTGGCAGTAGATAGCTTGAATACGGACTCTGAATTGACTCACTACTAGAAAATGGTCGCTCTTATAGTTTTCATGTAAACCGAGCCTGAGTTGACATTGCATGTGAACCCAGTTCAGATGCCTATTTCTCCGAAAATACTGAACCGATCGATTTCAAATTTGGGGTTTCTAAATGAATCAAGATTGTTGAATAGAAGGCCCGATCCAGGTACGATTGCACACATGATTTGCGAGTTATCGCCCTTTTCAGAATAAGTGGCTTTCTGGCGTTTAAAGGCGTAATATTTACCTAAACCACTCCATTTTTTGGACATAGATAGCATGAATACGGACTCTCAACTAAGTGAAGTTTGGAGGTTGTCGCTTTTATACTTTTGGCGTAAGCCGTACCTGATGAAAGTGCTGGTGAACACACTTTAGATCTCAAAATCGCTCCTACTATACATAGATAATGAGCCTGGGGTGCCATAAAAAATATACAAAAAAATTAGAAAAATTCACTGCAGCCGTTATCGTCAGTTGACTCGAAAATTTGTACTCACAGCACATTTCCTCTGCAAGCCACACGCCTCACAAACATCGAAGAAGAGACGCACGCGCACTGACGTAAAGTAAGTGCGTCATGTTTGATTGACGTGATGCTGTTTTTTTCTTGGGGGTGTCTCGCCACTTTCTTTCGGAATTCCTCTGTTTGGAGACGTGGTGTTGTATTTTACTTATGCTATGTCGCCATCATCGTGCACTCGCAGAGATGATACGGGATACAACAGACTACAACTCCAATACTTTATGAACAGAATATGCGCGGAGAACAAATTCATGAAAGAAGAAGAATCCAGAACGCTGTGCAGGGGGGCTGCTTACGTCAGATCTAGAACATTCCTCAACTTACTGGAAGGCTCGAAATCTCTCCAAGGTGACGTAATCTACTGACGTTACTGCACCAGCATGTTCTGGGATGGTCTAGAAATTATTTTGCATCGAAATGCAGTATCTTTTCGCAAGAGTCTCTACAACTTGACATGTGGAAAGCGGGAATTTCAGTGGGTTTCGTTTTTGCCACTGACTCACACTCAGAAGCATAATGCAAAGATCTTGGAAACATAAAGATAGTTCACTTACCTCCCTTTGAGGGACAACGCGTAAGAGTTGTCTGCGCGCATTAGCGCGCATCCCGCAGATCTACGCAGTTGTTTGACCCAACCCTACACTAGCCGCCGTAAAACATTTTAAGAAAATAAACAAAAACGAAGATGTCAGCGACTGCCAGGTGGTCTCCCCCCATATATTTCGCATGTGTTTTAGGCCTATGGAAATACTCCACGGAATCTGTGAAAACAGGTCACAAAAATTGGAAGAGTTACAGTTTTAATTGCATCGGGTAGAAAAAAATTGTAAAAGTGTTGTGTAAATTTTCTTTTACATTCTGCCTGTGGAGAATTTTGCAAAAATTAAATAAAGAAATATTATTTCATAGTTTTGGCTGCACAGGGCTTCCATAGAGTATTCGTCTGCGTGGCGCCGATAAAAACAAAAAAGTTGCGTCATACTTGCAAGGCCAAGCACTCTGACAATACATCTGCACATTACGATCACGTAGCGTCTGCACTGACGATCACTTTCTTTTGTCTTTTTCTAAGGGATTTGAGGTTAGTGAAAAGAAATATTTGTACAGCATGAGATTTCATTCGTTTTATTTTTGATGGCTGCTTAGGATTTCTGTTTTGATATTTTAATTTCATACAGTGTTGGTGAAAATAAGACTATATACCCACGTGTAATTAGATTTGAAAACCAAAAGCGGCGCAGAACACGTTTGGAGCACATCACATTGAGTCTAATCACTTTACCAATGAAAACCGTTTGTCAGAGGACAAGCTTATGTGTACTGTCATTTATAGATGATCAGGTGTGTTCTTAAAATAAAATATGATTGATATTTGGTTATTGCTGTTTCCCAAAAGGGTTGTTCAGGAAGAAAAAAAGTATGTAAGCCTAAAGTTGTCTTAACACCGCTTTATCCATTGAAGCTGTCGGCATTGACTCCTGTGCAATTCGTGGAAACACCCTCATCCACGACCAAAACGTCAATGTTCTAGGGGCTAAAGGCGCTGAAGACTTGAACAAAGCCGGTGAACGGCGTGGGTTGAACATTCACACTGAAAAAGGGCAAAAAGTTCATACCACGTGTCGTAACAAATTCACCAATCCTGCCGCTATCCAGCGTTTGACAGAACTGAAAGAGGAAACGTGAAACAGCTTGTGTTCGCAGTCTCCCTTCTGACGGAGAGCAATTTGACTTTCTGACATGCTGCTTATTCTGCTCGGAAAACGTAAACTTACATACTGATGATGCACGCTACAAAAGCTACCGTGTGCGCACCATTGATTTCCAAAACAGCATAGCAAGTGCTTGCGTTCTTTGACAAGATAAGTCGGCAAATAGTGTAAACAGCAGGCTGAAATACGCAATTTCAGACTTACATGCAGCTGATGCTGTTTATCACAAAGTCTGTGACATAAACTTCCGAAATGGGGAAAACATCCCACAGCGATTTCAGCACGAAAGACCGCTTCAGGAGCGCCCGGTGTTAAAAGGCAACGTCCAGGTCGTCCTTTGGATCCAGCCACAGCGACAGCGTTCCAGAAAGTCATCGACTACGTTACTGAAAACGATGATAAACAGCTGACAGTTGGCAATCTGACTGAGAAAATGTTGGAATTTTGCGGCGGCGACGCTTACACAGTCCCTTACATGAAACAAAAGCTTCTCGACCATTTCGGAGACAAGATCATCATCACTGAAATTAATGGCAAACCTAATGTTGTGACTGTCAAGGCCACAGCTTCGTCTATTTTAATGTCCCTTTTTGAGACTCCGGAGGAAGACAACGTAGAGACCGAAAAGCTGTGGCTCGTGCAGGCAGCTCACAAAGAGTGACACCAGAACAAGTACAAACTCAAAGACGTTTTCCCCCAGCTAAGAAGAAATGTCATCTGAGGATTCAAACTTGAAGTTTGTGCCTGAGTCTTTGTAGGTGTTCATGAGGACAATTTTCAGTGAAAAAGAGGCCAACACCAAGATTGCCGCGACAGGACAAGCAATCGTCCAAGCTGCAAGGGCCAAGAGTTCTGACTGCGCCACTTCAGATTGGATTCGGAGTTCAGCTTCACCACAACTTTGCCTCGGCGTTCTTGTTAAAGACATTGAATTCCATGGGGTTCTGTTCTTCCTACAAGGAACTGCTGAAGTTTGAAGCATAATTTATGCTGCAGCAACACAGACCAGAGATGTCCCTGGGCTCAGTGAAGGAAGTTGCCTACAATATGTAGCAGACAACGTCGACCACAACAGCAGAACGCTTAATGGCTAGAATACGTCCCACTGCATGGTAACCCCAGTGCCAGGGGAAATAAGACCCATTCTAAGGACCACTGTTTCTAAAGACTACATTGTTCAGGCTGGGGAACTGTCCGCCAATTGACGGTCCTCCGCCAAACTTCCGACCCTCTCCGCCAAAAAAATCGAAGTTTCCGCCAAAAAAAAAAAAAAAAAACGGGAAAAAAAAAATCGGAGGAAAGTAAAGACGGAGCCGACCGCTGTGCCACCGTGGAGTCAATTTCGCAGCCATGTTGCGCGGCCATGGCCTGCCTAGCGTCACTTCCGCTTTTATTCTCCGGCGCCAAATCACACCACTCGCGCGTTCCTTTTGTATAGGTTTGCGTCTACGGCGGAGATGGACAGCTGGCGCTTTCGTCAGCCATGTTTTACAATGCCACTGCACTTGGCGATGCCGTCGTTAGGGAACATTTTTGCGCGTCGGCAAGCTTTAGAGGACGAATGCAAGAAGAATCGTTGGCTATGAGCGTGGACAGATAGGTACTAGGTGGGTGACCGATGCAGACGGCGAAACGGAACGGGTTGGCGAACACATCCGCAGAATAAAGACCGCAGTAATTCCCCATTTCGTTGAAGAACTGCGAAGCAACGAGCGAGCCCAGTACAAGTATATATCTATGCTTACGACTCGATTCATGATAATAACGACGATGAAAGACAAGATACTGTCTAGGAAGGGGTGATAAAAAAATGACAAATGGGGTTGGTATCTACATGTATTTTGTGTCCATCTACTTTCTCAGAGAGGCTGAAATCAGGGGAGCACCAGCATGTGCAATATGCTTCGAAATTTCTAGTCACAAGTTTTCGGAATAATTCTCCTCTGATTTGAAGTGACTGTGACTTACATCGTTAAGTGGAACTGGTCAGAGTACACAGAGTGTAGTCTGTCTGACTTGTAGGGGTAATGTGGGTTTAATTCTAGTGAAATGTTTGCCCTCCTACACAGAAGGAACTGTGCAGATTAAGTGTTGTGGACAGTTGATTTGGCTTTCAAAACTTTTTCCTCCATTTAAACAAGAAGTCAATTATTTTTTGGTTGATTGAAATGGAAGTGAATGGCTGAAGTTTCAGTCTTTTTTTTTCTCAGGAATTCCCCAGCCTGATTGTTGCAAGAGCAAAGATCGACATATCCTATTACAGATCAGGTTGCGTTGCAATCCTGTCTCTTAAGTACCAGCCCTTGGAAGACTCTCGTGGTGGAGGATCCAACCTGGGAGGTAGACGTCCTGTGGAAGGTTGCTTGGCCACTGCGATCGCCACGACCCGCATGGTCTGGCATGATGCAGACTGTTCACACCAACGTACACCCAGGGCTGTCTCAAGTGCAGTTTCTTCCCATGATCGACATGAATCCGAGTGACATGTCATGCGTTTTTTCACCTTACCGTTCACCACAAAGGAGGCGATCTGACATGGTTTAACGCCCATCCTTCGACCAGCCTCTTTGGTGAAAAGAATCCATCATTGTGTCCATCGAACCAGAGAGAAGTGACCTGCGTTCCGTTGTGCTGAGGTTGGGAGCCTTCCATACAGAGATGAGGTTTTTAGGGCGTATTGGACATGTGATGGCAAACATCGGACTTCAGAACGTCCTTGAGGTGGTATATGCCCCAAACGCTTTTGTTCATATGATACAAGGAAAGGCAGTCATACGAGCGATCCGGGGCCACTTCCTGGTTGGTTCTGCTGTGAACAGTATGCTTGTTGTCCTGGCATACGGCTGCAACTTACCTGGCCATCAGAGCAAAGCAACATGTGATGCAGTGGATCCTGCAGAAAAGGAGTCCATACCTCAGCCTGAAGAAACAACATTTGACACTGAGGAGTTACCTGACTCCTTGAACTGGCATCTGGAACCTACAGCCTTGCAAGATACGCCAACTGATGTCCAGCAGGTTGTTGCAGAAGCAGACATGAAGGATGAGGCAGTTATCTTTTGCCATTGACGTCATTCACAGTGTTTTTAACGGCTTTTCTCGGTTGTCAGAGTGCCTGAATAACGTATGAGTACTGACGAAGTCCGGCCGGAATAGTTTTATACAAAGGCAATATCATCTTGAGGAAAGACGTGACTACATAATGAGTGACATGTGAATAACCCCAAACACCCACCCACCCACTCCTTCAACAGTATTCTAGATGTGACTATCAGGATACAGTTAGATTTCAGATATTTTTGTTCAAGATTTAAACCTGAAACTTTTTGGGAAGGAAATGATATATAAAAAATCTCTGTCTTTCTGTCTCTCCACTTAACGGCAGTAATACATGTGCCACGTTTGGGCAACGTAGTTTTCGTATTTACCGAGAAATTGGCGGGAAGATTATCATGACCCTTTGACCTTGACCTTTATGGGATGCTATTCGAAGTGATATTTAAATACCTCTTGTATGCAAGTGCCATGTTAGTTATTTCTATTATTAGCTGTAGTTTCCGAGAAAATACCAGAATTATTGATTACCACGGACACATAAAGACGAGAAAAAGCATTCGTTACTAGTGACGTCATATTATCACTCATAACTTTTTTCTCTACAGCACTATAGAAAAAGAAAATATGTCACAATACACTACAGACCCTGCCGAAACATCCTATGAACAAAACGAAACTCTTCCAATTTTTGTGAGGTTAGGTATGTTTTTCTCACAGATTCCATGGAGTAAAAACATAAGTACTCTCAAAGTTCCGGAGGACGAAAGAAAGATCTAGTTTGGCTTTCACTGCTGTACGTAGGCTACGCAGTGCATTTCGTTCGATGTGTTCAAGTAAAACTAGTACGGAACACAGAAAGATCGAATGTGCGAGAGATCCAAAGATGGACGCATCCGCTGAATACTTCCTGCTAACTCAGCATTAATCATATCTGCGACCGACGATCCAGCAGATTCTATGTTGTGATATGGTTTTACAATGGTTAGAACGAAGTTCAGCCGGATGATTTTGTTCTCTGTGTGTGTGTGTGTGTGTGTGTGTGTGTGTGTGTGTGTGTGTGTGTGTGTGTGTGTGTGTGTGTGTGTTCTGAATTTAGATGCAGGTAGACGCTAGCACAATTTAAGTCACCGTGATTTGTAAAGTTGTCAGGGAAAAAAATTACGCTGTATCTGCGTCAGCCGCGTGTGTTTACTGTTAGTTTACACTGCATGCACACGTACCACTTGAGGTCTTTTTTTTTTTCTTTTCTTTTTTTGGACAAGAAAGCGAAAAAAAAATGTTTGTTTTTCAACAGGAATACCAAAAGAAGTATTTCCCCGTTTATATTTGTCTGTTATTTGAACAATTCGGCGCAGAACACAATTGCATGCTTTTGTGATCGCTTTCCACTTTCCGCCATGCTGTCACTATAGGGGCCAGATCTAGGATGCGCGCTAATGCGGGCAGACAACTCTTCGCGTTGTCCCGCTATATGTCTCTCTTACGACACTCTCTGGAGCACAGAGTCTTTCAGTGGAAAGTACCTCTGTGCACAGTGGGGAAATGGCGCTCACTGCGCTACCGTGACGGGCCTAAATTGTCTCGGTGCTCTCAAACACAAGGTCGCGCACTATGTCATCCTTGACCAGCTTTGAACCCAGAGGGATCCTCAGTGGCGCAAGTGATTAGCAGGCTGTCTTCAGAGTGAAAGTAGGCGTGTTTTCTGAATCAGAGACATACATAACCTGTCTCTGTCTGAATGGACAGATCTATTATTACATTCAGTCCTAGAGCACGGGTGTGTATGCTTTTGTAATCGTCTCTTATTCCACCACAAGGCAGGTACGTGATCGTCTGCACCGTGCAATAATACTTGCCTGTAGAGTGCAACACCCTTGCCTGTCAGAGTGCAATCCCCTTGCCGTTTACTCACATCCTGTTGGATCAGTCTACCACGTAAACAGTGCCATCAAAGCGCAACAATAATTGTCCGCTGGCAAAGATTTTGCCCAAACGAAAAGTGGTCGGATATTCAAGACTTCGTTTCAAATCGAATCATATGACACACAAGTCTCTGCTTTTCTAAAAAAAAAATCGCCATTTTTAAAAATGGCGCTGGGTGTAAGCAGTCACATTTTCACGCCCCGCCGAAAAGGGACTGCACTCTGGAGTCTACTCTTACGAGGGCAGGAGTGACGCGTCTTTCTGATTCCAAGGTCTTTGCATAATGTGTGTGTGTGTGTGTGTGTGTGTGTGTAGGGGGAGGGGGGGTGCGTGCGTGCGCGCGCAAGCGCGCGTCTAAGGCGAGAGAGAGAGAGAGAGGGTCTCTTCTCCGATACCAGTAAGCAATCGTCTGTCAGTCAGGTCTGCGGGAAGTAACTCTGTCAAAGGGGAACGACTTTATTACAAGAATTCATTCACCCATGTAGAACCTCGCATACGCCAACAAGTTGTGACGTCAACCAGCTAGGCGAGCTCACACGACCTCATGTGTTTGGGTTTTTGCAAGTGCATAGAGGCACGATAAGGGTTTTCAGTACTTTCTTTATGTCAGCATGCTTGATGTCAGAGAGCTTGCGTTCCGGCGTGTGC
>JACVVK020000044.1:2045000-2390000 GCA_018292915.2 Batillaria attramentaria | reverse complement strand
GTTTGGCCTGAAAATTAATCCTTCATGTGTGTGTGTGTGTGTGTGTGTGTGTGTGTGTGTGTGTGTGTGTGTGTGTGTGTGTGTGTGTGTGTGTGTGTGTGTGTGCAGACAACACTAAAGGAGACGGGGAGGAAGAACCATCCGCCTTTCAGTTCAGTAAGTAATTCTTTCTTGAAAATCACAATACTTCAGCCATTCCTCAACTTACTGGCAAGTTCCAAATCTTTCCAAGGTTACGGAATCTACTGATGTTACTGCACCAGCATATTCTGGGATGGTCTAGAAATTTCCATCGAAATGCAGTGGCTTTTCGCGAGCTCTACGACAGATCCAGTTTTTTGGAAGTTATTTTCTATGAATATTCCTCGATGTATCTATAATATCGCACTTTCCCATGAAGAATGTTCATGTTCGTTGCGTTTAGAACTACGGCCCAGAGAGAGAGAGAGAGAGAGATACAGACAGACAGACAGACAGACAAAGACAGAGAAAAGTACTAGGACTGTCCAAAAGAAACTGGCTAACTCTTCCACCAACAGTATCCCCAATGGCTCAGCAGCTGACCGGATACTTACGTCTATGTCAAGTTCCGAGGCTGTAGGCAAGACAGGTCCTCCTGCGCCACTGAAAATCTACATGAGCGAAAGATAGACCTTACCCAGAGGCGACGGCACTTTCCCCCCTCCCCCTCCCCCTCCCCCTCCTCCCTCCTTCCCGTCCCCCTTCCAATTTGTAGCGTTGTGGAACCCTGTCTAAAGCGACCTGCCCCATCCGATCGTGTCTCCATTACGAAGTATCGGCGTGTTCAGGCGGCGAAGTGGTAAGCAAAATTAATTGGGAAAATGGGTCCTGTGGGGGGGGGGGGGGGGGGGGGGATTAATGAGGAAAAAAAAAAACTTCTCCGAAATGGAAGTGAGAAATGAGCACCCGGTCACCTCTTTGCAAGGAGCTGTCGGTCGGGAGAAGATCGTGCAGGGAAATGTCGGCAGTGTCTACGGATGTGTGTCCGTTCATCAGCAAAGGTTCTGGGTTATTAAAACAACAACAACAACAAGTGGGGTGAGCGGTGGTCTAGTAGGTAGCGCGTCGGACTTAGCCGCTGCGCTACTGAACGGCCGTCACCACTGTCACGTCGATGAAGCGTGGGTTCGAGCCCAGGTCGAGCTTGTGATACGTGATACCGGTTTTTCCAGGCTACCGTGCTACTCATCAGAGGTTTCCCTCCGGGATATATCCGGCTCCATCCCCCCTCCCCCCCCCCCCCCCCCCCCCCAAAAAAATAGATGGTGCTGCACGGCGGCGACGCGCTCCCCCCGGGGGAAGCGGCCCGAATTTCCCGCAAGGGACAATAAAGTAGTCAAATAGATACAGTTTGTATAAGACTTTGACAGACTCTCAGGAATATAAAGAGGGTTTTTGTCAATCAGCACCGGCAAAGCTCTAGCCTAGATTTCTAGACTTACCGGTAAAGTCACTGACGAAACTGACTACTGGGCCAATGCTCACTGACTTGCGTGACATTGGCCTTTGCACGACAGGAGAGTGAGACAAACCGTCCTCATTGTAATTAATGGTTTTGTTGGGTTCATAAGATAACAGAGATTTAAACAACGTAATAAGATTGTGACACAAGTTTGACTGAAACGGTTAGGAGGAGGACAATTTGAGTTTGGAGGTTCTTGCAACCGAGAGGCGAAGTCAACGACTCTCTCTCTCTCTCTCTCGCTCTCTCTCTCTCTCGCTCTCTCTCGCTCGCTCTCTCTCTCTCTCTCTCTCTCTCTCTCTCTCTCTCTCTCACACACACACACACACACACACACACACACACACACACACACCGTCACGCACATCACACCATATTATTCCGTCTAGATCCCAGTGCAATCTTTCTAGCATCGCCCGATGACTTCTCTCGCCTGCAGCCCGACACATGGGGTACACGAGAGAGTAAAACCAACAAAAGAGCATCATCTTGCTCCTGATTAAGTTTACAGGACCCGAGAGGAGAGGGGGGTCACCCGACAACTATGTAAGCGCCACCCTGCCAACTGCGGTGTCACATGCCGTCACCAGCTGAACATCATTTGATGACTTATTGATTGCTTGATACTGCTTGCAAACTCTCGCTGGGAACTGTATGGTGGATGCTGGCCGCAGGATTTTTGTTTCCCGCCGTTAGTTCTGCCCACACCGTAGAGCGACGCCACAGGGGACCGCCATTTATTACACCACCAGAGATACATTCTGCAGGTCTTTTGAGCTCACAGACCCGCCTAGGCTTATAACGGTGACAAGATCATGATACTATTTAGATGTGTGAAAAATATGAATCATTTTGGGGCTTTCGTTGCTAAGATAAAACGTGAGCCAAAACACGCGCCTGCTGCCCACTTCACTTGCAAGTGAAGTGACGCTTTGTACGACGAAACAGACTATACTTACGTGCAAGTGGCCGCCTCAGTGCCATTCGCACGTGGTCGCTGGCGACATTACAAAGTTTACAAAGCTCGAATATATACTTAAGGACATTCCCGTTCCGGGGGCCTCGCTAATCTTGGCCCCGCGACGACGCAAACTCGGGATAACCGAAACCGGACTGAGCTTAGTAATGCCTAAGAAGGAAAAAAAATCAAACTACTCGGTGACAAGGAAAGTGGACAGATGTGAACAACTTTGAGGTCCCCGTGTTATTTCACAGCGTGGACAGAAGCAGTGAAAATTGTCGCATTCACCAGCACCAGTACATTCTCGGCCTGTTTCGAGATTATTACCTGCATGAGTAATCTCCCTTGCCGCAACAAGCAGGCACTTTTCGCGGCGGAGCACAAAGCTGCCACGAAAAATGATTGATTGCTGCGGGTCTGTGTATGCAGGGTCTGTGTATGTGGTCTACTCAAACCGCTTCTGTGCACACTGTGAAATAACACGGGGACCTCAAAGTTGTTCGCAACTGTCCACTTTCCTTGTCACCGAGTAGTTTGATTTTTTCCTTCTTAGGCACTACTAAGCTCAGCCCGGTTTCGGTTAGCCCGAGTATGCGTCGTCGCGGGGGCCAAGAGTAGCGAGGCCCCCGGAACGGGAATGACTTTAGGAAGACCACTGACTCAATAGTGGCAGCATATGAGCAAACACGTTTTTTTGGCACGATGAGAGTTGCTCATCCTGCCAGGTGCCGCTTTAAATGGAATGATGAAAATGATCAGATCACTTGACACTGACTTACCAAGGCTCGTGTAGTGATGTCAAACGCATGTTCAACAACGAGTAAGCACGAAAACAAAATTTAAAATTGTGTAAATTGACAGGGGATTTGGTCTAGTGGTTAAGGCATCCGACTTCGGATCCTGAGCTGCCGGGTTCGAGTCCCCGGTGGGCAGGAATATGGTGGGATTTTTCCTTTCCATATCGAGTCAAATCCATGTGCAGACTCGTTTGCGGTGCCTGTCTCGCCTTCGTGTACACACGCACGCACAAACATCAAGTGTGCACGCTAAAAATCCCACGTTCATCTTTCGAAGAAGAGTAGGCTGTGGCCGGTGGCGTGGTAAACAGAAATACTGTCGCACGCACCAGAGTGAATAGCAGGGTGGAGGTTTGCACACAAAGTAGCGCTTAACGGCAGCAGGCTTTCACTGCTTCGTCCTGCGGCGCCGTGAGCATTTCAGCAGAGATGGATATGTGCGCCGAGGAGAAGTCTACCATACCATACTTCAGTGTCACACACATCAACACTGTCTCCGTTTGATTACTGCCCCAGAAATTCACGCATACCTCAGTATGAAAGGCCTTTTTTGGTTTGTTTTTTGTTTAAAGAAATGCCAAATGATGTCGAAGGAAGTTTTGAAGGAAGCTGGCCGATATCTGGCGGGCAGTCGCGAGGTCGGTCTGGGGTTTGGCCAGAACCTACGGGAGGAGGGCGGGTGGGGGGGGGGGGAAGACATGCGTACTGGCTGTGAACCCTCCATGGGAATTGGGCTTTGCTTGCGTTCAGTGGCGGACACTGCCTCTGAACCCTTGCTGGGAACTGGGGGTTTGCAACATTGCCTCGTTTTGTGGCTGGTACATGTACTGGCTGTGGCTTAGAATCCCTCAGTGGGAATTGTACTTCCTTGCATTCTCGCCCTTTTCCGGCTACCGATTGGTTTCCTGGATTGATTGAACATTTCTCTTTTATTCAAACCTTTGCTGTATTCAGAAACTTGAGGTGGATGTACTTGTACGAGGACAAACCCCAAACACGTGGAAGTATGTGCTTGTAAAGTACAGCAGAGCAAAACGTGGTACTATTGACCGGACATGTGCTGTGCAATTGAATCGAATTGATCCGTCCGCCTGTAGGTCCGCCGTCTACACGTGAAAGACGGTAGGTCTAGTTCTATTGAGACGTCGAAGTGTCGCTAATTTGAAAGGTCGCAGGCTCTATCGACACACAGTGACAGCACTTTGAGTACAGGACTGTCAGGGCGTTAAAGATCGCATAATAGTGCTGTCGATACCTCTTGCCGTCGAGGTGCGTTAATGAAGGAAAGGAATAATGAACCGTTCCGCAGTTCCTAGTAATTGTTGCTAGGACCCACAAGCGGTGTCGTTTCCTTCCCTTGTACACGGTAGTTTCTTACTAGCGTGTTCCATTAAAAAAGAAAAAAAAGAAGTTCACAACACGAACTAGGCTTACATGCGGTGGCCTGTATGAGCGACTTCTCCGACCGGTTTCTTTGTTGCTGTGTAAAAGCATGTAGGTCCTTTTGAAGCGCAGCGAATTTTGACCTGATTTCTGACTGGCTAAAATGCTTGCTCTCGGGAGGTCCATGCAGGGTCTTACTCTGACACTGTACGTATTAACTCTCTCTGTGCTAAGGTTCCTATTTAGGGCCCTGTCGTTCGCAACACTGAGGGGAGCCGGGGTGGTCGAATGGTAGAACGTTGGACTTCTAATGCTCGGGTCGTGAGTTCGATCCCGGCTGGGGCCAAATATTTGTGCTGGCTTTTTCATCGTTGCCCCGTCTTTGATATCACCCTATGTGGTGGAAAAGGACGTTAAACCCCCACACATACCCCACCCACCCACCCTCGCAACGCTGACTTCGCTTCAGAGGTCCGGTTTATGGGATCGAGAACTTTTAATTCTTTTAATTCTCAGTCGTGACGTCATACGGAACAAGATACAGTCACAGTGCTAGCATAAGGTGTTTCTACAAGTCAAAGGGATGCAGCTATCTGTTAGTATGCTGCTGGGAAACAAAATAAAACTCACAGCGGCAGAGAGAGACAGAGAGACAGACAGAGAGTCAAGAATCATGAATCAAGAAAACTTTATTTTTCAACGGTAGAGGTAATTAACGTAAACCAGCCAATTTTCATACCTGCCGTTGCTAATTCTAGTAGTATCTATTCTAGTATTGTCTATCTAAATCACACACACACACACACACACACACACACACACACACACACGCACACACACACACACACACACACACACACACACGCACGCACGCACGCACGCACGCACGCACGCACGCACGCACGCACGCACGCACGCACGCACGCACGCACGCACGCACGCACGCACGCACGCACGCACGCACGCACGCACGCACGCACGCACGCACGCACGCACGCACGCACGCACGCACAGAGTCCCATGTACAGCAAGAGAGAGTTAACGAGCGCCCTGTATCACTTCAGACCGCCAACCGCCACGAAACCGCGCCCTTAAGCAATTGCCAGCAGGGAAATCAGATTTAATACGATGAGATATTATATAATTTACGTTCGTTTGTGGCAGCGAGACCACGGCGCTTTTAGGATGCAGTCCTCCAGATTTCCAGAGAGGCCGGGGGAAAAAATAGACAAACGATCCGCGCAAATATCAAGATTTATCTCGTTTCAAACAAATTTGTCGATTCCTCTGGACGGGTT
Source organism: Batillaria attramentaria (assembly GCA_018292915.2). Taxonomy (NCBI): domain Eukaryota; kingdom Metazoa; phylum Mollusca; class Gastropoda; family Batillariidae; genus Batillaria; species Batillaria attramentaria. The sequence continues at coordinate 2,384,078 of JACVVK020000044.1, read as the reverse complement.
GCAGCCCAGGAAGATAATGCGATCTGATTGGTGAGGCCACGGTCGTGCCGTTTTCTCGTTGGCTGGGATGATTTATAGTTTCGTGAGTCGGAAACCGGTTTGAGTTTTTTTTTTTTTTTCCATGAGCGTTTTTGGAGGTTCGCGCTACATGAATCCGAAACTGTTTTTTTTTTTTTTTTTTTTTTTTGTATTAGGGGCCAATAGGGGGTGCCTTCAGTGTCGGCTGCCTTTCCGGAAACCGATGTGTTGTCGCAGGACTGGTTTTCGCCCACGCGGGAAGATGGCTGACGGCTACAAGAAAGTCAGTTATCCTCTCCTGGGACTGGTGACCTGATATGTGAGGGGAAGCCACTGGTGAATAATTGAAGTGGCCTTTTTGTTTGGCTTGGAGCGACCAGCTCTGCGTTTTCTCAGAAGTGTGGGGCAGGGGATCCGTGAGAAAGCCTGTGACAAGGTAATGGGGTAAACTGCGCCAGGAACAATATGTGCTGAAAGTCCCAACGTCCAGCATTACTCGGGTTTCGCAAAGGACAGTTTACTGCGATACTGGATTTGCGGTATAATTGTTAATTTGAAATAATATGTTTACTTTGCGATTTATTGTTAAATTGCGATACGTTGACTTTGCGATATCATCGCTAAATCGCGATACGTTGACTCTGCGATATTATTGTCAAATTGCGATACGTTGACTCTGCGATATCGTTATTGTCAAAATGCGATACGTTGACTCTGCGATATTATTGTCAAAATGCGATACGCTGACTTTGCGATGTTATTGTTAAACTGCGATACGTTGACTCTGCGATATTATTGTCAAATAGCGATACGTTGACTTCGCGATGTTATTGTTAAACTGCAAATACGATGACTTTACGATATTATTGTTGAATTGCGATACGCTGACTTTACGATATTGTGAAGTATTACCGAAAGTATGCCGCCATCAAAGACTCGACATCCACTACCGGTCCTCAAGGTCTTCGGTGCTGTCAGTTACACACACACACACACACACACACACACACACACACACACACACACACACACACACACACACACACACACACACACACACACACACACACACACACACACACACACACATGCTACAACTACCTAAAGCAAGTCATACACCGATAGAGTGTAACACAGACCATGGCCGGATCAACACAGTCATCTGAGGCCGAAATGTGCATGCGTAGGTTTCTGAGATTGGTTGCGGGAGCCGGGGTGCCGGAAGGTATTCCGTTGGACTCTCAATGTTCGGGTCGTGAGTTCGTATCTCGGCTGGGGCCAAATATTTCTGGCTTGCTTTTTCATCGTTGCCCCGTCTTTGATATCACCCGTATGTGGTAGAAAAGGACGTTAAACCCCCAAACACCCACCCCACCCACCCTCTGAGATTGGTTGCGTTAGTTGGGCAGCAGGCGCAGTTTCGGGGAGATCAGTTTGTCACCCTGGTTCTTGTGTCCGTCCAGAAAGGTGCAGCAGGACACTACGCCTGAAGGCGGGAAGGTTGTGAAGTCTTAGTTGAATACACACTGTAAAGAGACAACAAGAGATATCAACTGTACACGTCTAACTACTAGCTAGGTACGTTTTCTGAACGCTGTGCAGGTCTGTGGTCTGCGCTGGTCCTTTCTTGTGGGTCCGTAGACTTGGTCAGCTGCCGACGACAACGAAGCACCTATGGTACTCTCCTTTGTATTACTCCATCGAACACTGCCCCCCCCCCCCCACACACACACAGCACCCCCTCCTTCTCCCGCTGCACACACACACACACACACACACACACACACACACACACACACACACACACACACACACACACACACACACACACACTTATATCAAACCGTTACGCCCACGCACCTGCAACCGAGTCTCGATACGTCTAAACCGTCTGCCGACGAGACCAGACCGTGAGACTTGTGCTACAGGCTAGCGGGTCAGCAAATCATTGGTGTAATGGCGGTCTCCAGACGACCTCAGCTCACTCTCGAGATCAGAGTCTCTCCAAAATAGCCGGGCAGCAGATCAGCACTTCCCTTGATGGACAGCTGGTGTGGTTAGCCGGGAGACTAGCCATCGAACGCAGACTTTGTGTCACTGTATGGTGGGGGAAGAAAAGGTCGGGAAGGGTGCTCGGACGTTTGGACAAAAACGGGGCAATCCTAGCTAGCCCGTCCATAGCTGTCAAGCCTTTCTATGATACAGTGTCCTGGCGGCCAACAACCAATCACGGCAGATGAAACTGTCATGTGGCTAATCAACCAGTTATCGGGGTTAGCGATAGGGCTAGGCTGTATACAAGGCCGTTTTCACTTGCCAATTTTTTGCCGGGTTGAACCTGATGCTCGGGTCGTGGGTTCGAATCCCGGCTGGGGACAAATATTTGTTCTGGCCTTTTTCTCGTTGCCCCGCCTTTGATATCGTCCATGTGTCGTGGAAAAGGACGCTAAACTCCCAAACACCCACCCACTCCACCCACCCTGGGTTGGACTCGGGTCGATGCGGTTACATTTAACCAACCCGGGTTCAAAGCGACCCGGGTTCAAAACCGCTACGGACCAGGGTTGAACCCGGTCAACTCGCATTTCGGCATTTCAGATCTACATGCAGTTTGCATCATGATATGATGCTTTCGTCAAGGCATGACGGCGGGCATGACGTAAGTTTTCCTACGTCATTATCGGGGTTAGACTTGCCGAGAAATGTAGTGTAAATGCTGTTGACCCGACTCCAACCCGATTCGACGTTAAACCCCCAAACACCCACCCACCCAACCCGATTCGACGTTAAACCCCCAAACACCCACCCACCCAACCCGATTCGACGTTAAGCCCCCAAACACCCACCCACCCAACCCGATTCGACGTTAAGCCCCCAAACACCCACCCACCCAACCCGATTCGACGTTAAACCCCCAAACACCCACCCACCCAACCCGATTCGACGTTAAGCCCCCAAACACCCACCCACCCAACCCGATTCGACGTTAAGCCCCCAAACACCCACCCACCCAACCCGATTCGACGTTAAGCCCCCAAACACCCACCCACCCAACCCGATTCGACGTTAAGCCCCCAAACACCCACACACCCAACCCGATTCGACGTTAAGCCCCCAAACACCCACCAACCCAACCCGATTCGACGTTAAACCCCCAAACACCCACCCACCCAACCCGATTCGAGGTAAACTCGGGTTGAAACCCGGGTGGTAGTGTAAACGGGTCCGACCACCCTTAGCAATGGACGCCATGCTGTACTGTAAGCTAGTTCGATGACTTGGTATAATTGCCTTTCAAAAGGGATTTTTTTCGTCAGTCTGTCTTTCTGTGGTTTCACACGACACACGTTACGCGTAGTTTGATCTTCAGTTGCTGTTGTTGTTGCTAATGTGGGGAGCCGGGGTGGCCGAATGGTCGAGCGTTGGAATTCTAATGCTCGGGTCGTGAGTTCGTATCTCGGCTAGGGCCAAATATTCGTGCTGGCTTTTTCATCGTTGCCCCGTCTTTGATATCACCCGTATGTGGTGGAAAAGGACGTTAAACCCCCAAACACCCACACCCACCCTTGCTAATGTTGTTTCCAGTTTGTTTATTTCACTGACTCTGCTTCAGTGACTGAACAGCGTGAAAATTGTTGAATAAGCAAGAAGATGACCTTCGCAAGAGCATAAAAATGTACAGCGCAGTTGCAGAACGCAAGCCAATCACGAGGCTACAAATTGCACAACGCCCTGCGAGTGCAAAGGAGAAAAAAAATCCCAATAATCGGGTGAAGCCATTATTGGGTGTGCTGGCGGTGAAATCCGAAGACAAAACTGCACCTTTGGGACGAACAATGTGTGTTTGATTTTGTTTTGCTTTTTTGCCAATTTCTCTGTTATTATTCCTAAAGTGTCCTCATGACGCACATAAAACGTGCTATCCTTGATTGTTCCTATGTTTCTTGCTGTTTCCTTTTAGTGCGTTTCTCTGGTGCGGTGCTTTCTGTTCCATCCAGCAGCTCTGGCTTGCGCGGATTTGGGGGAGGGGGGGGGGGGGGGGGGGGGGGGGTCGGTGGTCCAGTGGTTAAGACTAAGTCACCAATGCGAGAGGTCACAGGTTCGAGTCCCATTCGGGGCGAAGATTTGTTTCATTCAGGTATGTGGCACCGTTCATTCGGGCCGATCGTAGGGGATTCTCTCCGGGTACTCCGGCTTCCTCCTCCTCTGCTTTGGAAATGTTCAGCCCACAAAATTAAAAAAATAAATGCAATTCTAAAATTCCGAAACTTATTGCTGAGCTGGCCCTTCGCACCGCGTGATTGTAATGTGCTCATGTCCAGTGTGTGAGACAATGCGTGTGATTCGCGTGAGCGTGCGTGTTGGGTTTAGCTCGCGGCGCTTTGAGCCAAATATTTGGGATAAAGCGCCTATATTAATGCGCTTATTATTATTTTTTTAAGCTTGCAAGGATTTTTGTTTTTAAATATGCGCATTTGTTACGTACAGCACTTTCACTTGTCATAAACATGTTGATGGAGATCCATTTCCCGTGCGGGGAGCGGAGACGGTCGAGCGATAGAGCAAAGGACTTTCCGTACTCGGGTCGTGAGTTCAAGTCCCGGCTGGGGCCTTTCTCGTTGCCCCGTCTTTGTTTTCACCCACACGTGGTAAAAATGGACGTTAAACCCTCAAACGCCCACCCATCCAACCCTTTCCTTTGCAACCGCTTTTCACGTCTTAACTCACACGACAAAGGGGACAGTGAGGGGGAACGGAGGGGGGGGGGATAGTGCGGTCACGTTGGCCTGTCTAGGATCTCGGATCATGTCAGAAACCCAGACAAAGTTTGCTTCAAAGATTGAAGACTACCTTTCAGTGTCTGCAGTGGAAGCACCCTTACTGTTCGATAGGCAAACCGCAGTTAAAAGCTCAAAATCCCCCATCAGCTCTTTGTCTGTGCTCTTTGACCAAGCGGATGAATGCCGGGTAGTCGAACTGACAGCAGAGGCACACAAGAGTTCCTTAAATTATGCGGGGAACCTGGATAGCCGATTGGTAGAGCGTTTGACTTTCAGTACTCGGGGTCGTGAGTTCGAATCCCGGGTGGGGCCGTAATTATATTTGTGCTGGCCTTTATGTCGTTGCTCCGTCTTTGATTATCACCCACGCGTGGTGGAACAGGACTTAAAAACTCCCGAACACCCGAACACCCACTCCTTAATTCATGCAAATGCGTGAATTCAGGAGATAATATGCTTGAACGCAGGAAACATTATGCGTGAATGCCGGAATGATAATATGCGTGAATGCAGGAGATAAAGCGCAAGACATTCGCAATCAGTCTTCAACTCGTTTCTGCGTCTGCGGTAGCACAGTGGGTTCACTGTTGCCACCCGACCAACGAGCAAACGCTGAAGCAATTTATATAGCTGTATCCTCCAGTCTGCTTCAGAAGGCTAAGTACAATTCACGTCCCGTTTTGTGTCTACCCCTCCCCGCTTCCCCCCCCCCCCCCCCCCGCTCCCCCTCCCCACCCCCCCCCCCCCTCCCCCCTCAGTCAACGTAACCCAGACGAGACAAAATTATGCACGTCCAAATGAATTCCTCTCCAAGTATTACAAAATGTCGGATGCTGTAACGTGTTGTGGGTTCCGATCGTCTGATTGAACGTGTATCCTGGGACACCCAGCTATAGAGTCCTCTTGCATGCTGTCTGTCGTCTGCTGTTGGCGACACTCCTGGCGGGCTTGTAGGGTGTTTGGGGGGACGACTGCCTTATTCTGTCTGCGCTGTCATGCATGTGGATGTTCGTTCTCTCTCTCGCACCGAGATGTTTGTAGCATGCACGGCGGTGACTGGATTAAAGCCCCGCTGATTATGGGGTTAGCTCTGTCAAGCGGACTCAGAATGTCTGGGAACTTTCTGGAAGTTCCATCGGTGGGGGCGGGGAGGGGTGGGGGGTGTAGAGGCGGGGAGGGGTGGGGGTGTAGGGGCGGGGAGGGGTGGGGGTGTAGGGGCGGGGAGGGATGGGGGGTGTAGGGGCGTGTACTCTTGGTGATTTATTGTAGTTTTGTGCGTTGTCGTACTTACGTTATAGTTATGGACAAGAAGTAACGGCGCGAGACAGGAAGATGAAGCACTTTAGCCGAATTCTTAGCCATGAATGGAACACGATGTCTGTTATGTGCATTTTCATATTTACGTTGGGTACAGTGGCCACCAAAAATGGAGAGAGCAAGAGAGAGAATACACGACAGTTTTCCAAAGTTTCAGCCTTTGTCCATCCATGAGATGTAACAAGATGGAGGTGGGATATGGGTTTGCACACCAGCTGAGCGTTTTGGGGTCAGGGAGGGGAGCCTGTGTCATTAAGTTGTTGGATCTCCATAGTACTTGGACCCCTCTGGGGGGAGCCGTGGTGGCCGAATGGTAGAGCGTTGGACTTCTGATGCTCGGGTCGTGAGTTCGTATACCGGCTTGGGCCAAATATTATGTGCTGGCTTTTTCATCGTTGCCCCGTCTTTATATCACCCGTATGTGGTGGAAAAGGACGTTAAACTCCCAAACACCCACCCACGCACCCTGGACCCGTCTGGTCCATTGACTTTAATGTTATTGGACCCCCTCCATAGTAATAGGACCCCTCCTGCACTTAGATATTTTTTTCTTCACTTGTGGCGAATTAGACCGTACTGAGTTTGCCTACGACTCTGTTTTAAACTTTGACAAACAAACAAACATCCAAAACACCTTTTGGCAAAGCCGTTGTTCACCCAGTGAAATCACAGCACCTCCCAAGGGACATAACTCTGGCCTGCCGTAAAAATCATTTTTGGTACTTTTTAAAATGTTACCGCTGCACTTTGTGTTCTTACATAATAAAGTTACACCCAAACCACGATGTGTCGTGTACATGTCACAGGAAAGTCAACAGTGCTATAGGTAATCCAGAGTGTTCAACTAAAGGGGGGGGGGGGTGTCCAACAGTTATATGGTGGGTGAGTGTTTGAGGGTTTACCAACAGTTCTAGAGGGAATCCAGTTATTATACCCTCTGATTATAATTGTTGGACCACGGGGGTCCATTAACTTTAAAGTTATTGGAACGGGTTGGGTCCATTACTTGGGGGGGGGGGGGGGTCATTAACTATGCCACACAGGGTAACGAACGGTAGAACGCTGGATTTCCAATGTTGTTGTCATGAGTTCGAATCGCGACTGGGAGCCAAATATTTGTGCTGGTATTTTCTTCCTTGCCCCGTCTCTGACCTCACCCGTATGTGGCGAAATAGGACGTTAAACCCCTAAACACCCCCCTCTAGAGTCTAGACAGTCGTGACGACCGAAGACCATAGATTGAGTCCCTGGGATGAAGAACATGTACATCTCTGGACTGTTATTGCGGGCAGCTGGTTTCAAAATTTGCCGACGTTCAGTAAAGAGCTTTAGGAGACCGCCCATTCAGTGGATAATGCTTATCAGACCGAATTTCTGTTCTTCTTCAGTGTCTAGTACGTGGAAATCGCTGCCGGGCGCTGGGGGGGGGGGGGATCCGGTTACTATGTCCCCTTTCCTCTAGTTACTCGTGTCGGGAAAACCGGGAGTCTGCCGGGCTGTTCCGGGACTCCGGCAATTTCGACGTCTGCGCGATTCCACGAATCACCCGATAAAGTGGCGGGCAAAGTGGACAACCTTCCGGATAGAAAGTCTGTGTCTTCCGATCTGAATAACATGTGGCGTGAATGTACTGGCTGTTCATTTGAGTGTTAGATCCACGTCCCTGTTGGAAAAACAACAACAGCAACAACAACAACAAAAACACGGCCATCCTTTTCAATTTTGACATCGGCCAGCCCGCCTAATGACTGCATGATAACTGTTGTGGTCCGAGAAAATGCAATACCTCTAGGGGAAGGAAACTCTTGCTTGCTGACCCTAGCAACGGTTGCTAGGAGCTGGAGGGGGGGGGGGAAGGTCCATTGAGCCAGCCAGTGTTAGAAATGTCGCTGCAGCTTGTATCAGACATAATTATCGTTTGTGACCAGTACAAATGAATCTCAGATTTGTTTTCTAGGTATGAAATAAGACTGTCCTTCATCTTTGAATGGAAGATTTGCATGGCCTTACACAAACTTTCTTGATTTCAGAGTTGGTCATCCTGTACGTTTTCTTCGGCGTGGTCATTATCGCGCTGGTCATCGCTCTTGTGTACGTGCTGGTCAGGTGAGTCAGACCCCCACCCCCTCCCCTATACCCCCCCCTCTCTCTCTCTCTCCTGCTGATCGGGGCAAACTTCAGTGTCGGATTGAGCAAGGACTGACCATTATGCACACTATTATGGGTGCTGTGAGATACTTCCTTGGCTGACCAGTAGAACAAATCCAGAACAATAGTGTACCACACGTGCAGCTGCCAGTTAGACTGTGACTCCCGTTGTGTTGTCTCAGCTATCCGGACACGTGATTTTCACGCACATGATTATTGTGGGTTTTTTCACGGACTCTAATATCGCAGTCTGAACGAACTTTCTCTGACTTGGGATCCTTGTCGCACAATGTCGTCTGTTATGATGTACGACGTATTTCTGTATGGCTTTGTAATGCCCCCTTCCCCATTACCCCTTTGCAAAGGGCATAACGCCTATGCAATAAATGATCTGAATCTGAATCTGAATCTCTCTCTCTCTGGCGCGTCTTTGAGGGATGGACAGAGAGAGAAACGACGTTTTTGGATGGATGACCATGTTGGTTTTGTTTCATTACCAGTCTCTAGTATGGAGTGTGAGCACGGGCGTTTTGAATCATATACATGAGTCATTGCGTAAGACCAGTCGATTTGTTTGTTCGATTTTTTCCTGTCGGCATGTATCGTAAGTACTTAAACATGTGTGTACGAGGCATGTCAAAGGGGAACGCTTGCAAGCATATGAGAGCCCTCCAAAGAGGATCCAAATACCTACTCTCTACATCATTTTGGGAGCGGAATTTCGTGGATTCTGATCCAGTATTGTGAATTTGGCTTTCTGTATGACCAGTTACCGGGGCATCTCACGGCGTGGCCGTTGTGCCGGAGACAGCAGCGAGAAGGCGGCGCTGTGGCGACACGACGACACTCCCCTCGACACCTTCAACCACAACAGTCACGCCAGTCTGGCCGACGTCGCCACGTCCCCCACCAACACGCCCAGCAACCCTAGGGACTCGCAGGTAAAGGGTTATGGTTTAACTGTAGACCGGGCTGTCGTCTGATAGGCTACTTTTCTTTATTCGTTTCTGTTTGTTTGTTTGTTTATCGCCCCCGCGAGAAGAACACTTTTGCAGGGATTTTTTGTTTTGTTATTGTTTGTTTATTTGCTTGTCTGTTTGTTGTTGTTGTTGCGTTTGGGTTTTTGTTGTTTTTTTTGTTTTTTTTTTGGGGGGGGGTGTTTTTGTTTTTTGTTTGTGGGGTTTTTGTTGTTGTTGTTGTTGTGCTGTTTTTTTGTGGTTGTTTTTTTTTGTTTGTTTTTTGGTTTGTTTGTTTGTTTGTTTGTTTGTTTTTTTTTTTTTGGGGGGGGGGGGGCAGCTTCCCTAACTGAACAGTTTAACCGAACACTGTTGAAAACTTTGCGTCCACACAGACTGACAGGCCGGCAGCGTTTCGTTAACTGTGACGGACAGGTCAGTTACACAAACAGGCCAGTCGACACAGCCAGAGGGCACGGGAAAACTTTTTTTTTTTTTTTTTTTGGTGGTGGTTGTTGTTGTTGTTAACTCCGGTGTAGGCTTATGCTTGAACCCACTGACATCCACATTCACCGTACGAGTTGCGAGACAAGTGAAGCAACCTACTCTACCACCACCGGCCATGCCAGCTCTGCTTGCATTGTGGGCCCAGCTTCATCAGCTAATGTCCTTGTGTTTTCAGGTTGTGGCCACGGTGCACGCCGAGTCGACTGACGAGGACGAGAGTCGCTTCAGCACGGGCAGTGGCTTCTCCAGCTTCCTGCCGGGCAAAGACACGGACTTTCGCGACCTCCTGGCCAGCCTCAACCCATACGCCACCGTCGGCGACAGCAACACCACCACCGCCGACGGTCGAGGGAGCGGCGCCAGCACGCTACCGAGGCGATGCAGCGGGGGGAGCCTGGGCAGCAACCGGAACAGCCGCAGGAGCAACTCGCTGAAGATGAACGGGGACCTGGGCGACATTTACGAAACGATAGACGCGCATCAGTACAACCATTACCGTGCACAGCAGCAACTGCAGCAGCAGCCTGGCTACAGCTACCACAACGGTCAGGTGGAGGGGCTCGGGAACGGGGTGGTGGTGGTGGGGGGGAGAGGAACACGTGCCTCTCGTTCAGCCCCCCTCCCCCGCGCGTACCCCGTCACCCCCTCTCCCGCCGCCTCCCCCTGCCATCGCCATGGAGTACATGACGTCAGACACCGAGCCAGTGGACCATTACATGGTGAACAACGACGAATACGCTCTGGTTAGAAAACACAAGAACAAACCGGCGCTGCAGCAGGTGCAGCCAGGCGTGACGGCGTCACAGTCGGGCGAGTACACCAACCTGCCGTGCTTGATTCAGGAGAGGAACGGTGCTGGGGAGGGCGGGCCAGAGCCCACCTACGACAGTGTGGAGTTCAAGGTGCCTCAGGACTCGGCGCCGGTCGTGAATTTCCGGCCAACCTCGGGGCCATACGACAGGGAACGAAACTCCAGAGGTGACCAGAACGTGTCTCCGAGCAGCGGCGCCGCGCGTCATCGGTGGGACGAGGATTTGTAGCTGGCGGTTTCACTCGGATAGGACCTGTCGTGTACACGAAACTGACGGAAGTTCCGTCTTCACTCTGATTACTACAAGGGGAGTCGGGTGGCTTAACCATCTGAGCGTCGGATTCGTCAACTGTTCGAATCACGGAAGAGCCAAAATTTGTACAGGCTTTTTTTCTAGTTCCCCCCGTCTCAGTGAAATTACCTTCGCGATGGACTGAACACGTCAAACTTCAGAATACCCATACACTGTGCCAGTTGACTCCAATGATGAAGAGACACGGATTCTGTGCGTCTGCAGACCCAGGGACGTAGTCACGCTCGAGCACAGTCTACAGACTTACGCGATTGTTTCCTGTGATCCATTAGGGTGATTCAGTTTCAGGAAGAGTTCTGTCCTTCTGGCATCCCTCGCGATGATTCTTGATGTCGAGGGTGGGTGTGTGTGTGTGTGTGTGGGGGGGGGGGGGGGGTTAACGTCCTTTTCCACCACATACGTCTTGATGTCGATGTACCAGGGATGTCGAACGGAAAAACATCAATACCGATACTTGAGTCCCTATGGCTCACCAGACTTAATCGCCTGTTGAAAATGGGATGCATGGGGTGAGATTGAGCGACCGAACTGCAAGGTTTGACTGCTGGCTTCATGGCAACCTCCTAGTTTTATTTATTAATCGCCAGCAAGACGCACAGAACGATGCTCCCGAAATGTACAGGAGCCTAGCATTGGCAAGCAGAATTCAGCTGTTCTCGGTCCTCCAAGTGATGAATAAATTTCCTGAACACAGGAAGGCAGGTGTCGCAATGATAGCAAAGCTGACGTCCTTTCTGTTCCTTCACCGTGCTTTCCCTCATCTCCCTTCCCCTCCTACCCAACATATTGCGCAGCAATAAAAGTGTACAGTATAAGGGTGGGTGGGTGGGTGTTTGGGGGTTTAACGTCCTTTTCCACCACATAGGGTGATAACAAAGATGGGGCAACGATGAAAAAGCCAGCAGAAACATCTGGCCCCAGCCGGGATCGAACTCACGACCCGAGCATTAGAAGTCCAACACTCTACCATTCGACCACCCCGGCTCCCCGTACAGTATAACCACAGGTGCTTCTTTAGTACTAGTTATTCGTTTACGTCGAAACCACGTTTGTACATTGACAACTCGAGCTGGAAGATCTCCGGAACTGGCAGGAGTTTTAGGACTGTTGACATAAACAAACACAAAAAGTGGTGATGGCCTCAGTGTCGCCAGCTTCCGACATTGATAAGGAAAATACAGGGCGTAAAATCTTTCCACCGTTTGGATGATTTCCACCTTTGCATAAAAGCTTTCTCTTCTAAAAAAAAAAAAGTGCGTTTCTTTCCTCTGAAGCATTTAAAATCATTCCATTGATATGCTCTTTCATCTTTCCTTTCTTCTTTCTGCTCTCTTCTTCTTCTTAGTTTTCTCTCTCTTTTTATGTCTTTACATTAATTTCAGTCCAGTCAGTTTTTCCACGCCAATTTCTCCGCCATGCCTTTTTGTAAACTGGTTTAGATGAGCACGTATACAAGTTTTACTTGTTGTGCTCTTTTCAACGTAATACTCTTTACTGTTTGACGGTGAATTCGTTGAATAAAAATGTTTAAACCAAAATCATTCCAAAACGCACCAAATTACAGAGGTTTTAGTCTATTTGTAAAAACCTTTCCTCCCCCCCCCCCCCCCCCAAAAAAAAAAAAAAAGTTTCCTCCTCTGAAACACTTAAAATCACATCAGAATGCACTAATTTACAAGATTTCAATGTGATTAAAAAAAAAATTTAAAAGGCGGGTGAGTATGCCCCTGGAACCCATAGCAATTACACGTCTGCTTTGTGCTGGCTTTTTCATCGTTGCCCCGTCTTTGACATCACCCTATGTGGTGGAAAAGGACGTTAAACCCCCCAAACACCCCACCCTCCCTTGCAGACGCGCGTTCCGGTGTCACAGGATATTTCAGAACCGGACGAATGGGAACCATTCCGATTTATCCTGGCCCTGGTGGCAGGATTTTCAGAAATCCTGGTTCCGAAATATTCTACGACACCGGGCTTTTGCCGCTTCGTCACTACATGCAACACACTTTGACTCCCTTTGGGATATGGACCATTTTAAGTTTAACCCTGTAAAGTACTAAACAGGAAATTTGACACCCGGCGGAAGAACTGTCCTGAAGCCAGTCATCTTTGCGATGTAATTATCTGACGAGGTGTCACTTGTGACAAGCGTGGGATCGTATGGCGAGTGTGATGTTCGTCAGTACAGGCCATTGTCGTTATGTTCAGCATGTGTATTGGTCAAAGTATTCTTTGTCGAACTACTTCAAGTGTGTTCTTCACAGAGCCGACGGTATGAAAGAGTGACGTTTAAGATTTAGTGGTGACCGTAAGTACTAAATGCGGACTAGCTTGTGTAGAATGAGTTGTGACTGCGTGTGTGTGCGTGCACGCGTGTGTGTGCGTGCGTGCGTGTGTGTGTGTGTGTGTGTGTGTGTGTGTGTGTGTGTGTGTGTGTGTGTGTGTGTGTGTGTGTGTGTGTGAGAGAGAGAGAGAGGGGGGGGGGGGGCGGCGGGCGAGAGAGAGGTGCCTTTTTGAAGTTTGACGGACTGTTTGAATTGAGTATCCCGTAATGTATTTCACAGCTGCTAAATGTGAGGTAGACCTGAACACGTACAATGGTACAGTACTGCTAAAAGCGTGTAGGTTTTGTTTTGAAAGGTTGCTGTTTTGTTTCACACAAAATGTGTGTCAGTCATTGTGTTTGTATTTTATACATTTATTATTATTATTACAGTTGTATTTGTAATATTGGACAGACATGTTAGATATTCTTATGTATGTCACATAGATAATGTGGGTTGTATGTGATTTTCAACGTTGTGGAAACACCATCCCGCAGGCACTTCCAATTTGGGTATGGAAGAGCAGTTTTGGTTTTTGTGTGTGCGGTTGTTGTTTTTTTTTTTTTTTTTTTTTTTTGGGGGGGGGGGGGTTGTTGTTGCTGTTGTCGTTTGGTTTGTTGTTGTTGTTGTTAAGTGGGGGGGGGGGGGGGGGTCGAGAGAAGCTGAATTTTTTTTTTTTTTTTAAAGTTCTGGGCTGGGGCTTTGGCTGGGGTCTGTGGCACAACAAGGGGGGTAGGTACACTGTGACTCATGTCCTTGGTCCTCTCCCTGGCCTAGCTGTTGCCTCCCTTTGGGGTTTGAAGGCCTTCCACTGAGACATGCGTCCGACGTCGCCAAGGTAGTCATAGTGAATTACATGTACCACTTCTTGTTGTGTGTGTGTGTGAAAGAGAGAGAAAAAAATCATGTAAACAACTCGTTGTGTGCAAATGTAATTACATACATATTGTTACGGAAATTGACTGGACTATTGTCATCACTGGCACTTTGCCTGACCATTTGTGTTGCATGTTATTGTGTTTTTTTTGTTTTGTTTTTTAACTGGTGCAGTTTCAGCTGTGGAAACTCAATAAGTGTTATCTTGTGCAAATAAACCACGTGAAACTATACTGGTCGGTCCTGGAGTAAGTGTGTGCAAAAGAGATGGGATACTGGTTAACCATGTGTGCGCACGCACACAAACACATGCACACACAGACAGCACTGGGGATCAGATTTCTTGTCAACATTTTATTTCAGAGACCGACTTGACCAAGCGGTCTGCACATCATTTTCTTAAATAGCAGTCAAACTGTTCATGTCTACAACACTTGGAAACTGACAGACAGACAGACAGGCAAAAAGAATCATGTCAGCACAAAACAAGCGAGTCACTGGGAATGACACGTGAAGCTTATACAGTGGTGTACCTCAGTAGCAACAGAAACGCTGTGAATGACACGTGAGAAAACAAACAAACAAACAAATGAAGTGGTTAAATATAAAATGCTGCAGAAACCTGAAAGCGAATGACAGTTATGAATTGGATGACATGAACAAAGAGAAGCACAAGCTGCGAAAGACTTGCTCCTTTTATGTTTTAAAACCTACTGGCTATGTGTGAAAGCAACTCAGCACAGATCATCTGCACAAAACTGTATCAACATGTGAGCAGTCTTCAAACGCCTGATCACAACTAGGCAATCCAAAAGTACTGGTAACTGTTCAAACTCGAATGGAATACATTTAAACCCACTGTCAAAACATGCTAAATTTGCAATTGTACTGTCACAGTAAAATTCTCTAGTGCAAAACAGCGTGTTGTATCTGATTAAAAGATTCAGCAGTTTTCAGAAAGGGCAAACTGTTTAGCCAACTTCTTTAAAATGTTAACTTTTTAGTTAAAAACATCTCTCACACAATCTTGGCACATCAGACATACATGCAACTACCTATGCTTGGAGGGTACACACATACTAATGTCAACAAAACTTCTCCTATTACCTTCTTTTAATAGTTAATAATAAAAAAAATTAAAAAAGCTCAGGTACCGGTAGTAATGGTAACCCAATGAATTCAGGTTCCCTTATTCATAAAGCCCCTGAAAACTCGAAGTTCAAATCACTACCCACCAGCCAAGTTGTTAATCAGACAGACAGACAGAGCATCAGTGATTGCCAACACCAATGGAATTTACTGTTTAGCGTGAATCCATTTCAGTTGCTTTTAACATTAATGAACAAAGTCGTTAGCAATTAAAAAAAAAAAGAAGAAAATAGACAAAAACTACACTTACATACATGTACAATACAATATCAGTCACTTACAGAGTACATTTAACAGACAAAAAGCCCAGGCAAGCAAGAGATGACAGATTACAGCAAGCATTACATGTATCACAACCTGTGGAAATTGTTTCAGTCAATCAACATTCGTCATCTATTTCGGAGAAGGCCCGTGCGGACTCTGCCCTACAATACAGTGCTGGGAATTAACAGGGACATGCGAACTTCTGAACAACAAAATGAACAGATAAACCACCATGTTCTGTTACGGGCCACACTGTGAACAAGAGAGAACTTCCCAACAAAACAAAACAAACAAACCAAAAAACAACTGATGGACCAGTATGTTCTGTTATGGGCCACACTGTGAACTGAGAGAACTTCCCCAACAAAAAATAATGAACTGATGAAGCAGCATGTTCTGTTATTGGCCACATTGTGGACTGAGAGAACTTCCAGACAACAAACTGAACTGATGTTCTGTCATGGGCCACACTTGCACGATGTTAAATGACACAAGCATGAACACTGACACGTGATGAGCAGGCTCTTCCAGCCCATCAACTAACAGTACACGGGCAGTTAAAAAAATAAAGAGATCACACATTCTCCGTTTACCTCAACACACCAAATGAAAAATGTTGGCTGATATGACGCGATTTCAACAAACAAACACACAAAAAAATGGAAGAAAAAAAAAAGTAAGTTTGTTCAACAGGTACACCATCATTTTGAAAGGACGTGTATCACCACTGACCAACCAGCTCCACACTCGTACACACAAGTTCTCAACGGTAATTAAAAAACAAGACGTCATAAATTAAAAACCAAAACGTACCTGTGCCGGTGGCACAGAGAGTGGTTACATAAGTATAAAACATCAATGCAAAGCGTGCCTGATCGATGCATTCAAATATATACACACACACGATCTAAAACTCAGTTACAAGTACACCATGAATTCAGCATAAACTTGCTAACTCAGGCTACTGTTGTACATATAGCTGTGCAATATTACATCTGTACACGGAGCATAAATAAAGCCAGACAAAAATATGTTCATCCTGACACTCACATGCACTATTTACATGCTGAAAATATGATAGGTATAAAATACACAGTCTTTACATCAGTACATTTTTTTCTTTTCAAATGGTATGAGGGATGGAGATGGTGTATTTTGGAAGAAAGTATTAATTATATCTAGTCAGTGTAATGGTTACTCAACAATAAAGTACTTTTAGCCTGAACTTAAAACCCAACACCCCCCCCCCCCTCTCTCTCTCTCTCTCTCTCTCACAGACACACACAGAACCAAACTAACCTTACATTAAAAGTACATGTAGGACCAAACACACAAAAAAAGACCATCAAAATGTCTGTATCAAATTTTCACACGCACCATTGTTTTTACCCCCCCCCCCCCCCCCACCAAAAAAAAAACCAACAAACAAACCCAAAAAAAAAAACCAACAACAACAAAAAACCACCTGTGGATAATTGTTTTGAAAGAAATCAAATTGCAGGAGAATTTTATAGTAGCAATCAAACCACTAGGTGAAACACAGTCACATTCATACAAAAAAGGGAAGTCTGTGCATGAGTAACATGGAAATGCTGGGAACATGAAGTGCCACAAAATGCTAAAAACAAAATCAAGTGATCCATGATCTCAGAAAATATGTAACTGAAAGAAAAAAAATTACCAATTCTTGTTACTTAAAGCTTCTGTGATGCATGAAAAAAAGTCAATACTGCACAGAACCCGGAGTACAAATCCAGATTAACAGATATGTGCTAGTACCGGTATCTCCGTTAAAAAAAAGAAAGAAAAAAAACGAGTTAAATCATGATGGGGGAAACACACAAAAATTAATAGTAATAAATAAATTTTAAAAATCTGTTGATGATGGCACTGCAGTGCCTATCCATGATCACCACACTGTTCCCAACCAGGTTTCACCAACATGCATCAAATTCACACCAGTACCATACTGCATGGATTTTGACAGCTGCAAGGAAATTTGTTAAAGGGATGTCTTTTCCACAATGAAAAGGTGATACACCTATCAAAGCAGGGCAACAAGAAGAAAAAAGCAAGAAGAAACTTTTAGATCCCAGCTGAGAACTGAACTTGGGAACCCAGCGCTGAGAGACGAACGCTCTACCTGCCTGGCTATCCTTGCTCCCAAAGCTGAGAAGAATGCAGGACGAAACAAGATGTGAATGCTACAATTCTGAGCAGGTCGCTGGTTCTGCCAATCTTACCAAACAGAGGAAAAACTCACAATACTGACCAAACATTCTCCACAAACCCCAAGTGACACGGTCCAAAACGTATGACAGTTATGTGTTCAATGAATGAGAAAGTTGTGACGGCTGCAGCAAGCAAATGTACAATGACAGTGAAACAAATGCCCCTTGAAATCGCACTGCTAATGTTGCAGCAATTACTTCACACACACACACACATCAAAACTCAACACGCTCCCACGCATCTGTTCAAACACTCTTGATATGGTTCAACTGATACGCAATCCAGAGGTCCTACCAAATCTAAGCTTGAACTAAGGCAAGTAAACAATGATAACAAATGATCATGCTCGACCTTCTCCCCTGCTCGAAAGTCTGAGTCTGTTTACCACTATCCTGATGTGAAAATGATGACTGGTGGATCTGGTTGAAGTAGCTGCTGAAATGTTAAGGGCACACACAATCCAACCTGCAGCATCTCCACTGCCTCGGCTAACCATTTCATCTAAAATAGAAAATAAATTAAGGCAGCACCCCACTGCCAACTTGTATATATATATATCTCATGATGAAGAACATGAATTTCAGGGAATCTGGGAGTGCAGCAGCACTGACCAAAGACGTTGACAATAAGAATGAAAATGACAGATGTTGCAGGGGACTGTACGAACACAGAAGCTGTACTATCAAAGGAGCAAGGTCTTTGATCTTCAGATCCCAGCACAAAGTCCAGGACATTTCATTTGCAAAAGTCCAAATCTGACCAAAAATCAGTTGCTTACCAACTATCACAACTATACCGAACATGGAATTGAAGTGCCACCATGTACAGCATTCTCTGAAATACCAGCACACAAATGCAGACTTAGAAACCGAGGATAAAACTAAAATCACAGTGTTGATTGTAAAACATACTACAATGTACATGTATTAGAATTCACACGCCCACTTGTGTGACCTTGGTATTCTTTCTGTATAATGAATGGGCTGCATACAGGTTGGGCGTGAAAGCCAACAGAACATGATCATCTTTTGACAGTTGATGAACCTCTGTCTAGATCTCCGGCTCGTTTCACAATCATGGAGTGCTCTGAAGTGCCAACAACAAAACAATGCATGCCAGAAGCAATCATGTTTCTGGCAAGTTCGTCCGCCTCCCAAGATTTCTCTAATACCTTGAGCTGCAGGGCTTGACAATACTGTCATTCTTTATTGGAGCAACCACACGATGGAATTTAACAGTTTGTTATGCTAGAATCTATCATTTTTAACCAATACCATTCAAAAAAGAGAAGGCTGATGCATGAAAGTGACGAGACGAGTCACCGAGTGCACTCTCCAAAAATGCATGAGGGTAGAACAGTCATGCGTGTACAACAGAAACAAGTTGCTTTGTTTGATCTTTTTGTCTAACAGATGAACTTCTCTGCTTGAGCAAAAACTTGAAAAAAAATATGATTTGTCTGGCAGGCAGGTGTTGAGCAAGCATTTTTTGTCGAGCCCTGTTCCAGAACAATCTCTTTGAAAAAAAAAAAAATGAAAAAAAAGAAAGAAAGAAAGCCAAAATTCTCAAAAATAGATTCATACATGTATGTATTACAGCTGCTGTGTTCAGAGCGTATCAGTGCAGTGCACCAAACCATCTGAGAATGCTTTCTTCTTCCAATGTTGTTTTGCACGACCCCTGCATTTTACAGCTGGTTTACCAGAAGCACTTAGGATTTGGCAACAACAAACTCTCTGTGGCATTTCTACGGGTCTTACCCTGCAGAACTACATACATACAACACATCTAATGTGTACCACAGTCCACACTGACCTGCAAATGTTAAACGGATCCACGATCCTTGCCACTGCCCCTGCTTATCGATGGGTTGGAGTACTGGGACACTTACTTTCAACTGAGCCTGTGGTGACTTCTGAATGACAAGACAGGTTGGAGGAAGGGCAGGTGTTCGGTCATTTGACAATGCTTTGTTCTGTTTACATTTAAACCACCATTTGTGAACATTCACCACAACAGTCAGTCTCTCTCTCTCCCTCTCTCTTTTCAACACACACACACACACACACACACACACACACACACACACACTCATGCAAACACACGTGTGATGTGCAACAGATATACTTCAGTTTTCACAAAATGTTAGTGGATGAACTGTCAGCTGTGTCACAGGAGAAAAACAAACAAAAAAAACAAAAAAACACTGACATGAAGTGGACTCAACTGCTGGCAAAAAGCAAGTGGGAACAGAAGCCACATCCACAAAATTCAGAAACAGTTTCGTGAGAAGGGTCAGGTAAATCTGCCCCCCCCCCCCCCCCCCCCCCCCCCCCCCCCCCCCCCCCGTGATCTTGACAAGTCACATAATAGATGTGCTGTACCACTGACACACACGCACACACACATGCACAGCAGGCAACCCTAAGCAGTTGTCTCTGCACAATGCTCGACGTGTTCCTGTATTGTGTTGTGTAGCGGTTTTACGAAGTTTCACTGTACTCTGACGGCATCAGGCACTGCACAGTTTTAGGGTCTGTTAGTAATACCACAGAAGTATCCACTCTCTCCACATATTCTTTACACCACAGTCGTTCATGGTATCCTCTCTTGCTCACTCTGGCTGCTTGGAGGGATCGATCGCACCCATTTCTAACCCACTCACTGCTCAGAGTTGTCGGACCTGATTGATCAGTTGCTTCCCCTCCCTCGACACTGACCGTGGTTGCCACATCTGTACAATCCAACTGGAAGGTTTGCTCTGATCACAATTGTTCTTCTCGTCACCTGAAGACTTGTCAATCACTGGAAAGGGGAATGACAGTGGCATCTGTGACATGAAAAGTGTGCACTGCCCCAGAGAAACTCACATTCCTGACTCTCTTCACACCGAGAAGACCACGTGTCACATGCACCCAACAAGGCTACCCCATAATTTCACATCACTTCACTCCTATCAAAGAGTGAAAGTTTTCACTGCTGTTTTTGTTTTGGTTCTGTTGGGGTTTATTTGGTTTTTTCTTGTTGTTTTTATGTTTGTTTGTTATTGGTTTTTTTTCAGTTCACGGTTTTCATTTCAAAGAAATGACACGTTTCTGGCAAGAACGTTTGCAATTCCCGTGAGTTGCTCCAGGAACCATGTCTCCATTCTCCTCTCTTGCTCTCTCTCTGTCCCTCACAAGTCTGATGTTCACCTTGGCTTTACAAAGGCTGCTGCCCCATCCAATGAAGACAAGCACAATCAGTTTGGAGTCAAGAAATGCAAGGGAAGGGGGGGTCCAGTTCCATGAGCCAAGTCCATGGTTGGCGAGAAACTCAATGTCGTCTACACTGTTGGTCCAAATCTCATCTCCGGAAGTCCTCCAGCGGTTTCACAAGGCCCTCTTGATAAAAGGAAATACATATTTTGATTAGTACAGTTCATTTGCATGTGAGAAGTGTGGAAAAACTGTAAACTGAAACATGTACATGTTTCAGTTTACAGTTCTGCCACAACATGCTCAGATTTGTGCTCTTGAAGAGAAAGATTTCCTGTCAGAATACCAGAAGAAATAAGACACCTGGAGAGCAAGAAAACAATGCAGATTATCCACTGTCAGTTAGCTCTATGCAATCAACTGCAAGAGTTTGAGCACAGAAGCGTTTCTGTGGGTAGCTGGGACCTGTATGAGTTGAGTGGTAACCACACTCACTTATCACTGTTGACTTACCATTATATACACGGAGAATTGCTTCACAGACAAACTTGTACTGACTCTGAAAACACAAACATGGAGCAGGTTACAACTTGTAAAAACACCATCACATCAAAGCTCCAGTACACTAAGCTATGTGGAGGTGTATCGAGGCATTATAACATATGTATGGGATCAAACAGTCCTTGCAACATAAATAAAACACAAAAGAAAAATGTTCGAACTAAAAACTTTTGTCAGCAAGACACGAAGAAACATCTTACAGAGGTTTGAATGAGCATGGCACGCTGGTCGCGCATCTGTCGGACGATGGTGAGTGGGTAGACTGGCTGGTTGGCTTCAATTAGGTACATGGCTGTCTCCATTGTTATCAACACTCC
Organism: Batillaria attramentaria; assembly: GCA_018292915.2. Taxonomy (NCBI): domain Eukaryota; kingdom Metazoa; phylum Mollusca; class Gastropoda; family Batillariidae; genus Batillaria; species Batillaria attramentaria. The sequence continues at coordinate 2,362,307 of JACVVK020000044.1, read as the reverse complement.
AGTCCGTCCAATACCAGCACTGCAGAAAGACATCACACATATGGTGGCCAGTGTTACGGATGAAACACATCAACTGAACTTCCCTTTTCAAGTCACATTTAGATTACGGTTACCATGGAGGTGTTTTTGTTTTGTCTTTAACATTCATTTACATGTATAAACCAACCCTGGAGAAAAGTGCAGCTTTAAAAAACTGGAAAACTGTAGTGCAGAAATCCAAAAGCCAATCAAACTTGAAAAAAAAAAAGCAAAAAAAAAGCACAGCTTCTGAACCAGTTACCTCCTACACAACAATGGCTATCAAAGTTCAGTTCAATGGAGTTCAGTCCAAATCCCAACAAATATATATGCTTTTCCTGGTTTCTCAATCTGATACAAAGCTGTGAATCCAGAAAACAAAGCCAATGCCATAAGAGTGCAACCCGTACCTGCAGTGTACAACGGTAGGCTCCACCATCCCGGACCTGGCCTGGCGGACCTTCATGACAAAGTCGAGGAAGTCGCTAGGGTCATCAGGCACGCCGTGGTCAGGCCAAGCTATGTACTGCATGTGACGGATATGCCGTTCCTCGTTCGTCTCCACGTGTGTCAGGTTGAACTCGCGGAAGGCAAAGGACGGTGTCTCCTCCTCCTTCACGCATGTGATCTGCAGGGCTCCGAAGTCCTCCGTCTCATACAGCTGGGGCCAGTACTGGTGGCACTTGACGCGGCCGCGCTCCACTTTTGTTGTCAGCATCACCACTAGGGAGGAGTGCTGCTCCCACACCATCTGCCATACAGAGCCACATTCACATGGTTATCACATATCCTTCAACTCATTAGCAGTCTGCTGACTCTCAGCAGGTGTGGCTGTTCACATGCATAATCGTAACTACAAAATAACTTGGACATATCCAGTGATTGCGTTAACCAATAAATACCGTTTGGAAAACCAGAATACCAGAATTTGTTTGAGCTGTCGGACCGGTTTTATTTACTGGGACAGGTAAAAGATACATAACAACATTGATTAACATTATTTCCCAGTTTCACCATCACCATAGTTTGTGCTGCTTCTTTGTTTCCCTGGTCGAATGGCCACTCTCTGTCTCAACAGGACAAAAGCACAGGGGTTGCATCAGCGACAGATATAGCATGCTGGACTTGATTGCTTTGTGTGTGCACCATGGTCCAATCAATATCTAAAAGCCATGTGGGTAGGTGGGTGGGTAGTGGGTGGGGTAGTGGGTGTGGGATGAATGTTTCACAGAAGCTAAGTACTCACCTGCCAAAAGTCGGTGCAGGTGTTGGGGAGAGGACCCTGAGCTGCAATGTACCTGCTGATAATACCTGATCCTGGGATCTCCATCTGCACACAACGTTACATTACTCTCATGACACAGATGATAAGATCTTTCACCGATTAGTACACAATCAGCCAGCATGAGATTCCATGATATACTGGAAATACTACAGTATGCTACAACAGGGTGCTGAGCTAAAAATCCAAAACTGAACACTAAAACATCTGATATAATCACTCCATCTTTCTTTCTTTTTTAAATTCTTCTTTAGTTCACAATTTCCTGCACTTACATTGACATAGTTGGCATTCACATAGTCACCACTGATGCCACTCTTCAGGATAACTCTTGTCTGATCATCTGCAAACAATCAAGACTGAATCAATAGACTGCGATCCTACATACAAAAATGGACATAAGGCTCCATTTGCTGGTGGTTACGTGTACTAAGAAACAACAAATAGTTTGCCTCTAAGAATGTTTTGCACGCAACAAAAAAGCATGGAAGTAAATTGTTCACACAAAAATTAATGCTCCTCGTTTTCTCGAACCCTCCCATGGGACTTTTTTTTTCAATGGAGATCCGATGGATGGATGGATGGAGGGATGGATGGATGGAGGGATGGCAAAGCTCCTGACAAAGATCTCCAACACGAGAGTGGTCTCCGCAGACCAAACAATGTCTACAATCTACTAGCTAACACTAAGAACAGCAAACTGATTGCTGACATCATTACACAGCAAACTTACATGGTGAAATATCCCTGTATCTGTTCTTGTTGACGTTGGCGTCCATCCTGGCTACATTCACTGTCAGTCCCGGCTTCTTCCGATATAATTGCTGCAACACACAAAAACCATGCAGTTCAACACCTCCATCATAATGTCCCTTTCTGATTTTAACTTCACGCATGCTCAATAATCCCTGTGTAAAATTTTTACTAAATCACTCGCTTCTGCACGCAAGTACACACACAGTGACACACACACACACACACTCCTCTGACTTCATAAACTTTAACAATTTTTTTTTTTTTTTTAAACTAGAGAGGCAGAAGCCTCCATGGCTCCCTTGTGACACAGGTCAAGGTCATTCACAAGAGTCTGTCTGTAAAGCTCTTATCACTATCCATTATCATGCCAAGTGTCTCTGGCGCTCTGAGTCCCTGGCAATATTACACTTTTCCCTGAAACAGTTTGTACGGCCTTGACCTTTGGTCAAGATCATTCAAATGAGATCTCATCAATGTCTATCATCATGCCAAGTTCGATGCCTCTAGTATTTGTAGTTCCCCCGAAAATGGTAATGTTGAAATTCATAACAGACAGCTTTAATGACCTTGACTTCAGTCAAGGTAGGTCTCATTACTATCATCATGCCTTGTTTGGTGCCTCTACTGTTTGTTGTTTTGGACAAAATGCCAAGGTTAAAGTTTCCAAAAAAAAACGCTTGCATGGCCTTGACCTTGACTAAAAGTCACTGAACACAGGTATGTCTGTAAAGGTGCTGCCAATGTCAATCATCACATATATTTTGAGGCTTCTGATCCTTTTAGATTCTGGGAAAATGCAAATGTAAAATTTCCCAACAGGCTGTTTTAATGGCATGTGTGCATAGGTCTTATCACTGTCTATCAGCACGCCAGGTTTGGCACCTCTGCTGTTTGTTGTTTCTGAGAAAATGCCAACGTTAAGGTTTCACAAAAATAGCTTGTAAGGCCTTGACCTTGAAACAAGGCCACTGACTACATGTACATCTGTAAAGTTCTTATCAATGTCTATCATCATGCAAAGTTTAAAACCTCTGGTGTTTGCAGATTACGAGAAAATGCCAATGTAAAATTTTCAAACAGAGCACTTTAGTGACCTTGACCTTGAGTCAAGGTCATTCAAAATGATATATTTTGAAAGGTCTTGTGGTTGTCTATCAGCATGCCAAGTTTGGTGCCTCTGCTGTTTGTAGATTCTGAGAAAATGACAACGTTAAAGTTTTCTGCACACACACACAGAGACGACGGAGGGTTAATACACAGACTCCCATTGTTACACAAGGGAGCCAAAAAGGGGGGGATAGAGAAATTAAATTTGCTAATGGTGAAATCCTCACCTCAAACTGTGCTATAGCAGCACCACTCTCCAGACCCTCCTGCAGCAGGAGTAGGGATGACTCCAGTGTGTTGGCGTTAGAGGAGGAGCTGGCGATCTGGTGCGTCTCCGGGATGTACGTGAAGTCCGGTTCATCCGCTGTGTCCTCCCCAACATACACTGCAGACAGTCGCATTATATAGCAGTGAAACCCTGACCTGTCCACTTCACACCAAAAATTCCCATCATGCGTGGTTTCAACAAATGTAAATTAACAGTTTGTGCAAGGAATGGAGAATATTATGCTGATGCAAGTCTTCACGCGGATCCCGTATATCTTGACACAAGTGATTGTTTTTTATGCACAGGTTAAGTGCATTTAATGAAAAGTTTTCCACAAACATCGTTGTGTGCCGGACAAGCATATTGAGACTTTAAGCATGATCTTCACTGAGCTCTAGCATGATTTTTCTAAACACTGCAAATGCCCCAGCTTCCGAGCCTCCAGGATTCCACCCATGACTTGGGAGGAACACCACTGGAACTGGCAAAGAGTTGGGGCAGCAAAAAAAAAAAAAAAAAACCCCAAAAAACCACTGCACATGAATTATAAACTTGCAGCACACAACGCCACACTGGTTACCATTGGGCCGGACGATGAGAACCAGTTCCCCTGAATGCGTTTCTCTGGATGCCTTGATGAACATGACCACCTGTGACAGGAATTCAACAATGAATAATTCAATTCAAATACTGTACAAACAAGCATTGCACAAACTGCAATCGATATCAAAATCAAATCTACCCGCACAGCTGTTCATGCTGTCGCCCTACAAATGGTAAATACATGCTATGTGGATGATGCTTCATGTTGTGACTCTGCAGATAACGAGCCACTGTGCTTCAGTGAATGTTAAAATTTCATTGTGAAACGCTCTAAGCCCACTTTGAGGGCAATTTGCGTGAGTTTTTTTTTTTTTTTTTTTTTTAAATGACTTGATATGAACATCACAATCATTCAACCAAACCAAGGTTGTACGCATCCTAAAATGATGTACCTGTTCATGTGTATGCTGGGAGACATCACGGCCATTGATATAGAGCACCTGGTCCCCCTCATTGAGGCGTGGGATGGCAAGGTCGGCAGGCGTGTCCGGGGCAACACGGGATACGATAATGGGCATGCCTTGGTCCGCACCACCCTGCACACGGTCAGAATGAGACAGTTATGAATCTGAAAACTGTAATGTAGCTCGTTAACATGCGGTCCACTACATGGCGCTTTGTAAGGTTCAACCCAGCACTACAGTATTTCAACCCTGCAAACATCTCATACGTATCTCTGTGTACGTATGTTGTTGACACAGCAGCAAGCCCCCCCCACCTCTCTCGCTTCTTCACTGAAGGTTCCTTGGACCGAAGTCGTTGAGCTGGTAAGAAATCGCCCTGTGATCCACTCAGCAAAACAAACAAGACAGAAATTGTGCAAGCACCGAACTTCTGACGTGGTCGGCGGGTGCGCGTGCACCTGACGCGACTGAAGACGTTCTCTGACAGCTGTAACACTAATGCCGTGTTTTTTTTTCGGAACGTGAGTGCATAAAACAAGTTGCTAAGAAAAAAGAAAAAAAAAGAAGAGCTGGGTTTGATTTTCTGTAAGCAGATTTCTAATGGCACAAGTTTCATGCATACAGGATCCGAGAAACGGCCAGAAATGAGTCACTCTTGCTGCAGTAATGCATCCGATTTCATCAAACTAGGAACAACTCAGTAAACCATATCAACAACAAACATCTTACCTTTACATTGAAGCCAAACCGCCCGTGATCGTCTGGCTTCATCCGGATGGTAACCAAACCATGTCCGTCAGAGACACAGTTCCCATTCGGCTGCACACAAAAGGAAAACAGCAGTTACAATGGATGCATCAAATGCATGTAGTAAGCAAAGTTAAAAGTAAAGTAATTTGCTCTTGGCAGAAGTGATTGATACTCATACACTTATGCCCTGTTACACTGACAGTCGCAGTGCCAATAACATTACTTCGGAGTCTAGTTACAGAAATGGGAGTGGGGGGGGGGGGGGGGGAGGAGGGGTGAGTGTCCTAAAAATTACATTACATCCAAAGCTTAATCATTCAACAGTTCAGGGCCAAGGAAGGGCTCAGTGCCTCTCCATGATACCCCTCTCCCTTCCCCAAAATGCACCACACAATGCAGTCATGAGACCCAGTTACCATGGCAGCTTGTTTTCCAAAAGATCTGGACCAATGTCAACGACCTCCATTAATATAGTTATATACACACATACACAGGAAATACAGATCATTCAACCGTGAAGTTATCACTGACAGGAAAGAAGATTCACCCAACCGTGAAATCATTACAGTATAATTATGGACGCTCGGAGGGGGGGGGGGGGGGCGTGCGTGTGTTGCGAGAAGGTGTGTGTGGGGGGGGGGGGGGGGGCTGGGCTGAGAGCCAGAGGGAGCCACGTCACTAGGCAGATGATCTGATCTGATCTAACCGCCGCGAAAGTTTATCATATTGGTTGGCCAGCCTCAGCTAGTCTTCCCTAACATGTTTGTGGGTTCTGAAAACCTGAGAGCTGATCCCCATCTGCCTCAAAGGGAGTTTGTCCAGCTAGAAAATTGGACAGCCTAGTGTTGCCGATGTGCAGATAACAGCTTGAAATGTATCTCTGAACACCCCCTCCCCCATCCCCCCCGCCCCCCTTTCCCGTCCAAAGCCATTACAAAGAAAGTAATGTTGGAGAAAGGGGGCAGGGGACCGAGGCAAAGGGGGCGGGTGGGGGTGTTTCCACCTGTCGGCAGATGGGTGAAATTCAAGTGAAATAGTTGTTGGTGATGGTGATTAACCCGCTGATCAGTCAGGTGACTGAGTGATGAATGGGGCATGAAGCTTTCACGTGTGACATGCTAATTACCGGCAGCTACATCTCAATACCACATTCCACTCCGGGTCTTTGACCTGCACGACCTGGAGCGTTGGGTGCAATCGTACACCCATCGGCCCAACCTTCTTCTTCTTTATGACGACCCTGCACGAACAACTGTCATTACTTTAAGGGTTGGGTGGGGATTCACGTGATTTTCTATCTGGTTGTGTGTGTGGTGTTTTTTTTCCACGGTAATCCCAAAATACCACAGCCACTCTCAGCTCCTTTCACTGCTCTTGCCTGCAACTTCTATTCGCTACTGCATGGACGTTCGTCTTCAGTGGCCAAACCTGTATCATGTCCTAGTCTATTACTGTAACCAAAATTATCAAACAGGAACAAGGAAAGAGATCCGCAAATATTCCACCCGTCTAATCACTCGGCGCCACTGTATGTACAAACTCCCCCTCAATGGGGAAACTCGAAAATAATACACTTCCGTATCTGTACCGTCATTTGGTAAAACGGCCAAAGCTCTAATGAATTTGAAAAGCTCTTGGGCCCTTTTGACGGTAGACCTGATCGTCTTCGGAAGAAAACGCTATGAACGAAACACAGTGCTCCATTATATCCACGGCCGAACTGCTGAATAAATCTGCACTAGAAGTAGAAGGCCCTGGGGCGCGAGAAGCCCAAAAAAAGCAATGTGTGGATTAAATTAGTGCTGTAACGATTTTATTCGGTAAGTTCAGCTAAGCTGGCTGCACTCGTTTTGCCACCTGTCACTTGTCTCCGGTATCAAACGTGGCGCAGTGTCACGCGGACCCAACACGAGCAGTGGAGGAGTCAGTGACGGCGGTCGTGAGGCATGAATCATCTGCAAGACCCCCCCCCCCCTCCCCGCCCCTCCTTTTGCAGCCTCGACCCCTCCCATCCCCAGTACATGTATGCTATCTCCGTGTGTGTGTGTGTGTGTGTGTGTGTGTGTGTGTGTGTGTGTGTGTGTGTGTGTGTGTGTGTGTGTCCTACCTTTCTAACAAGCTATCTCTGTGTACGTATGTTGTTGACACAGCAGCAAGCCCGCCCGCCCCCCCATTCCCCCGCCCCCCCACCTCTCTCGTTTCTTCACTGAAGGTTCCTTGGACCGAAGTCGTTGAGCTGGTAAGAAATCGCCCTGTGATCCACTCAGCAAAACAAACAAGACAGAAATTGTGCAAGCACCGAACTTCTGACGTGGTGGGCGGGTGTGCGTGCACCTGACGCGACTGAAGACGTTCTCTGACAGCTGTAGTACTAATGCCTATTGTTGTTTTTTTGTTTTTTTCGGAAACAGTCAAGGTGAAAAGGACAAAAACCCAGTGTTGAGGGAAGTCATTGTGATATCAGCAGCTTCTGGAGAAAATACAATATATTTTATAGAAGTCTGTGTCCTATGGTGTGTACTGTGTGACAAGGACAGAAGTCGTGTGCCTGCTCTTTGGCCGTTTCACTGCCAAGATGTTATCAATGATCTGATAAAATCTACGGTAATCTGGCCAGCCAAATTATTCTGATGTTCGTGCGTCCGGGTACGGCGATGGCGAGACACACACTGCAAAGTAAGAGTCTGCACAATAAGTTTTTATACTGTACTCTTCAAACCTCTACGGCGATTTCCTGCCGCGATTCGAAACGAGTACGCCTGGATCCGAAGGCGTGGCGCCTGTAACCAATGGACCACAACCCCGTGTCAAACTTTAAAACGAACGCAAAATACAGCAATGTGCTCCCAAGAGCAGAAACCCACGGTTCTCGTCGATGTAAATGCTGACCACTTGTTCCGTGATCTAACCTAAAGGGGACCTGTATCAGGGGAGCGATCAGTCCACTCTGTTTACCGAAGACTCAGCGGGCACTTACAAATCACAGGCTACCGACCGGCAGGAATTCTGCCCCATTGTGCTCGCCTGTTGACAGTGTCTGCGCATCACAAGCCACGACGTAGCCTGTGCTGTGACGGACACGGACTCCCAGCATTCCTACAGCTAAACACTGTCCAAATACTAGAAGTTACCAAACGGATAAATAGTAGTCTTCCCAATAGGAAGTCAGGTTCCCATGGACTGAGAGAAAATCCAAATATCAGCGGTCCATTTTCGCGGACGATTGTTTAGGAAGACATCAGACTGATGAGTAGTCGAGCTGATGATGCGGATTACTCCTACTTTTTCTACTTTTCCTGCCGCTGTTCGACAGACCGTATCTCATGCATCCACACAACCAGATTCCTGAACTCAGATACAGCGTGGCTTTCCTTTTACAACTTCGAGTCTTTTCTAGTCTCGGGAAACTTGCTCCACTTTCTACGTGGCCAAAATAGTGTACTACCCTCAGTGCGTAAGAGGTGTTCGCAAATCGCCAAACTCACGACTATTAATACAGATATTAGCACAGACCGGGTAGAGTGAGCGTCACACACACACACACACACACACACACACACACACACACACACACACTGGGGTCACCCTTAGTCCCCTCCCCTCCCCCCACCCGTCTCCGAAGAACGGGGTCAGAGTGAATGGGTGCCAAGTGTCCCCATCTGTCCCTTTCTCCCAAGCCAACCATCCATTACACAGAAATGTATGCGACCCGCGACCTACGCGCGATTATCCGGTTTCATACATACACATACACACTGCTGCCTCAACAAGCCTACACTGACAAGATAGCGAGCGCCTGGGATGGTCTTCTTAGGAAACGTACACTAAAATATTGGCGTCCCCTGAAGAGCAACTTCATTTTTCGTGCGTGTGACTTCTCTCTCTCTCTCTCTCGTTATGCACCGTGATTTACCTGGGGAATGGGTAGGTTCTGTGTAAGGCTGTCCCCACCTTCTTGGAACAGTGAGTGATTACGGCAATCTATGTCATTTATGACACGGTGGCGTTTCATATACAATGTAGCAACAACAGCAAAACACACACAATATCCCCCCCCCCCTTCACACACACAGACATGCACACCAGGGTCCCCCCCCCCCCCATCTCTCTCTCTCTCTCTCTCTCACACACACACGCACTCTCTCTCTCTCTCTCTCTCACACACACACACACACACACACACACACACACACACACACACACACACACACACAGAGTAAACATGTGCAAAACGATCGTGTTTCTAATCCCCGATCACGTTTCCTCATGAATAGTTTAACAAAAAAATCCTGCAGGAACTGGCTACACATATAGCTGGCGAGGACTGGGGACATCTGACACCGCCAACACGTTCCTACGGCCCTCGGCAGCAGCAAGACAGGACAGATTAATTTATATCGCAATTACAACTAGAATCACACATTGTTCACATTCACGCGTCCATGCAGCGCATGCTGACAAAGTACAACGCTTGTAACCAGAATGGTTTTGACACATGCTTACACTGTGAGACCGAAGGACACCACATGTTAATTCATTGACAAAGCATGACGCTTGTAATCCTGACTCTTAAACACATTCTCGCGAAATATGAGACAAAAGAACATCTCAGATTTAACTGTGCATACAGGTACTGTGGGAGCACACCAAGATTCAGAAGAAAAAAAAAAAAGGGGGGGGGGGGGGGGACCTGTTCGAACAATATTTAATGCGAGCACTCTTCGAAAATGTCACACCGTGAACGTCAGCAGTCTGACGGGCCTGGTTTTAATAAGCCGGGAGGTGAAAGAAATAAATCCGTGTTTGACAAGTCGCGGCGGTAACTTCTGCCCTTTAATGTGCCCCCGAATGACGTCATTTCTCTGTGCAACAAAGGCAGCTCAGTGCACCCAGCGTAGGTTTGTTTTTATTTCTCACCTGAAGTTGGTCCCACAAAGTCTCGAGCTGTCCGCTGCCAAGTTTTGTGAGGTACTTGACAAACACAATGTCTACCGCTACCGAGAGTCTTGTTCAAATCGGCGTTAAACATGTACGAAAAACAAATTGGCAGTTGCACGAACTGCAGTTAAAATGGTTTTCCCTTCTGTACATCAAGGGGCTTTGTACGCTGCAACTGATACCACAGATTTGTCAAACATGGATGGACAAGATAATTACGTAATGTCTCTGCTCCTACATAGACACACATGTCCTGATTACCATTTTCGTCAGTTCCAGACAATACTGGCCCAAGGGGCAAGAACGAAACTAGCTGACGCATTGCCTATGACCTTGACTACACAACACCGCGATAGAAATTGTGTCGTAAGTTTTTGTGTCTGACTTCTTCTAAACCACACTCTGATCACAGCCAGCCAGCTATTTTCCCCAGAATTTCTAGTATGACTGAAAACGCCTGTGAGGGGACAGAGTAAGACGGGAGGGCATTTTGGAAGGCGATGTCGGGCTGTGTACTTACGAGGTCGGGCGACACCTGGACCAGACCGAAAGCGACCGAGTTGCCGATCAGACAGCGCCGCACGATCAGGCGTGTCTTGCCCCTCCCCCGGGCCTTGGGGTCAGGGGGCCTGTGGTTCAGTGGTCCGGCCATAAACACCAACATCGTCGTCAGGCATGGCACGACCCGCTTCACCATGGGACCGTTCCAATCCCCAGCCACAAGCCTTCACATCACAGTGACACCACGCCGAGTCGAGTACTCACTGTCACACAGTCACAGACACACAGGGAAATTCCCAACTAGAAGACTACGCGGCGATTCGCCTTCCTCTTTCATCGCTGCCGCAAACGACTTGACACTGGTTCCTGTTGGCGAGGCCTGACGCAAGATCAGCTCACACACACTGAAGTCACACTCACACTCTCACAGGTAAGGAAGGCAGTGCCACTCAAGCTGAAGTCAGTAGCTCCGTCAGTCCGTGCGAGTTGAGTTTCGTGCACAGCAATGCGGACGGACATGCCCCCTCCCCTCGTTTTCATTTTGTTAGTAAATTCCTCTTCGCCGCTCCCAAGAAACTGCCACACGGCTGAATTGTCCTAGCTGGGTCACACAGGTAGAAACGTAAGGCACGGCAAGGTGGGCGCCGGCAGGACGAACAGGAACCCTGTCAGCGCTTCACTGCATGACACACGAGCACTTTTCTCAAGTCCCACCGGCCAACTGTGGCGACTGCACACTCGCATACACGCGCACCGACTAACGCACCGCCGGCTGTGAATGAAGAGGTTGTCCACCACACCGCCGAATAATAAATTAGGTCAGTTCCAGATAAGTCTTTTTTTCCCCCCCGGCTGCCGCGTGAGTGGAAGGAAAAGCATTCGAACAATGAAAAATGCAAACAGTCGATAAAACTTTTTCTTTTTTTTTTTTTTGGTTTAAGCGCACAGCGACAAGCCAAGCTGACGGTGAGAGAGAAGGAGAGGCACGTTGAACTTTCAAGTCTACTCGACGCTAAACGGGGCTGCCGCGTGGGGTCAGACCTTTTCTGCCGCCCTGAAAGGCTGGAGAGTTTTTGTCGACTACTTGGCGAGATAAACAAAGCATTCCACGCTGCTCTCCACGGGGCTGGCAAGATAAAACCTCCAGCCCAATACAAGTAGTCCTGGCCCGGACCTACGAAAACCAGGCTACTTTTCGCTCCTAGTCATATTCAGTATTTAGTCGACCGCGCAAGCTTCACAGGCTTGCGTAACAGTGTAGTATTTCCTTACATATATAGTGGGTGTCATTATTCTCCTTACATATCAATGTCATTATACCAACTGAATGCCGACAACCTCCGTGCTCATCCTCGCACTATTCGGCCGTGAATACGAGTCCCACTACACCCTCTGATCATGTCAGTAATCCTACAGGCTTTGCTCGTATATGTCTGGCTGACACACTGTCGCGAAATAAAACACACGTAAACCTGAGACGGTCTTGGTCGAATTCCAGGTAAACTGAACCTTCACACGACGTTCTTCAGACTGTGCGGTGGTGTGTCTGTGCCGGCGGGCCGAGCTCAGCCACTCCGACCCCCAAGAGCGCCTGATGTGGCGACCGGCAGCGACAAATTCCAATCTAGCACTGACAGCACTGCAGCAAGTCTCTGACGATCCCTAAAGTTCAACTGAGAAAAGTGGTTTTCAAACTCATTGTGCCGTTACTCCGCCCTCTGGCTTCACAGACGACACAGGCTGCGCAGCGGTTGGCGTGCTTTAAAACCGACCGAGTCCGTTTGTCGGCGGAGATCACAGCGATTCGAATCAATTCCTCGTTCATACACCAGCAGACTTCGCCTGCCACAATTTTCCGCTTGGGTTTATCTGGCTGCCACTGCAAGACAAAGTCAATGCAAACACGTACGGTAGTATTGACGAATATTATTTCCCCGTCGTCTGTATCTTACCGGCCACGTCAGTGCACGAAATAACGAACTCCATTTAAACACCCCTCACTTCTCAACAAAGAACAGAAACCGCCGTCCCAGGTTCTCAGAACGTCACGACATTTTCAAATCATGACAACGGTGTCTCATAAAGAAATATTAACCTGCAACACAAGCACTGTCGTCACACACTTCTGCTTCCTCCATCGAGCGAAAGGAAAGGTTCTTTTAGAGGGGGAATTCTCCCTTCAACGTCCCCAGTTTCGCGTCTTTTCACCTTGAAGTGACGACTCGTATAGAAGCCCGGGTAAGGCCGGCGTAAGTGACAGTAGCTGTGTTAACGCGCGCGAACGCACTTGAGATAATCCCGGTTAGAGGAGAGGGAGGGGGGGGGGGCGTGATTCAAAACGTACAGTGGTGACCCGAGACCCGAAACTTCAAGCAGCTCGTCCTATTCACTTGGCATCTGCTGACTCCGCATTGTCACGGCCTGGGTGACACACAGTAAGCCACGCGGGTACAATAACCTGTCGGCTTAGCTACACGGTGTGTGTGTGTGTGTGTGTGTGTGTGTGTGTGTGTGTGTGTGTGTGTGTGTGTGTGTGTGTGTGTCTGTCTGTCTGTCTCTGTGTGTGTGTGTGTGTGTGTGTGTGTGTGTGTGTGTGTGTGTGTTGAGTTGAGAGGGTGACGAGTGGTACACGCACAACGAAACACTGGGGTGACTATATAATGCAGTGGGGGATATGGGGATGTGAAGAAACAAACGTGGCAGGAGACTGCTGCCTTCTTGACATATCCCCACGGTGTAAAAGCAACAACATGAAGCGGCGCCGAATACAATCATGTAGTCAGCCTCCCGGTTCCCCCAACATGCCTCGTCGGTTTTATTAAACGACATGAAAATGGATGTGCATGGCGGGGACGTCAAACCTTGCGCGCGAGAGAGAGGAAGACGACGGGCGTGCATTCATTTACAACAAATCTCTCGCCCCTTCTTCGTATTCACAACTTAAGCCGGACAGGCCGTGGGGGAAGTCGGTCATAATCTGCGGCGACAGGCCTCGTATGTCAGTCGAGCACCCGCGACGATTTGTAGAAACGTCACAACAGTAATCCCGTTGCTGCGTTGTTCTGGACTTGGTTCACGCCGTCAGTCCCACCACCATGCGTGCTGCGTACCTACTGTTACGTGAGAGGTCTGCGATCCATAATGATCGTTGAAAGTCAGTGATCATCTCAACACGCTTCGCAACGCAATTTTGGGATTCTGACTCACACCTCTGCTCAATCTCACAAGTCGTGTCAACGTTGGGTTTGTTTGTTTTCTTCTTTTTTTTTAATCTACTGGCGACATACGCGCAATTTTTTTTTAAGTTGACTGAACTACACACTTCCAAATCCACCAATCAAAGATGTCATCTGGAAAATCCACCTAGTCTCGCTTTGCAACTATCACAAGTCGTGTCAACGTTCGGTTTTATCATCTACTGGCGACAGACGCGCACAGCAGAAAATGGACCGTCACAATCAAGCAATCTGAGATTTTCCTCCGGTTGAGATTTTCCTCTGGGAAATGCACCTGCACGGGGACACGCCTCATACTGAAGTACACGTACAGTACAGAGTTGGATGAATGGAAACGTCCCCCCGCCCATTCACGCTGCGTGAATCCAAACATACGGTGCACAGAAAGCAAGCCGTCCTGCCCAGGTCAAGTTGTATGTCACCCTCGTGACATTTCAAGGACCTGACGGCCGCCTCTCTCTCTCTCTCCTTTCCAGGCTCCCCCTACTCCGCAGCTGGCCCGCTCTCACTCGTCTCATCCGCCAACAAAACTCTATTCTTACCAAAAGGTGATCCCATGTCACGTTGAAACCGGAGAGCAGGTAGGCGAGCGGTTACCTGAGCCTTTCAGCGTTACAATGTCCTTGCTGGTACTACAATGTATCCTCAATCCCTCTTTGCCTGCTGTTCCTGAGAACCCCCATCCCCTCCCTCCCTTTTCAGTAGAGACCCTACGTCTCTTTTCATCATCTTGCTCATGCCACCAGCAGTAATCTGGGCAGCTGGCTGCCTTGTACAGGAGTTTGCGTTTAGCGTGAGGGCTCAGAATAAACACAAAAACAACTGAATCAATCTCACATTCAATGATTTTGTTCAGTGAGTCAGCAGCCTGTTCGTCGAAAGATGCAGAATGACTCGGCGTTCTGCTCAATAATGCACGCAGCAATGAGCACGTTTTTTTTTTTTTTTTTAAATCGTAGGAGCTAGGATATCACAAAGTGGAATCAAGTGTGTGTGTGTGTGTGTGTGTGTGTGTGTGTGTGTGTGTGTGTGTGTGTGTGTGTGTGGATAGAACAGAAGAGAGTTTAAGACGGGTGCTTCGTTGTCGGCTGCTGACCAAGAATACGACTCACACGAAAGGATCAAAGCAGACCACGGACCCACACAGCGTTCAGAAAAAAAAGAAACGTATCCAGACATGTGCAGTACCAGAATCAATCTTGACCCCTGCCGGAGAGAGCATATTCAACCAAAAATTCTGCCCCCCCCCCCCCCTCCCCCTACTCGGCAACCAAACCATTTCGGGACTGTGTAACCGAAGTGGCACTGGGCAAAGGTGACAAGCCAGGGTCGCACCGTAAGATTTTCGTTCAGTACCAATACCGTCAGCGAAAAAACTAAAAAGCCCTGCTGCGAAAACTGCCGCTGACGTGAGAGGCGTCAAGTGATTCATGCTAATCGGTATCTCTGCCGCTAATCCATCTCCGTGGTGCTAGGTTTGACAGATATCCCCGATCAAGCCGATAACGGCCAGGGACGACTGTTAATTTATCACGACCGGCTTTGCGTCTTTTTGATGTCCGTGTAACGTGGCTCTGACGGCGATCCTGGGTTACACAATGGACGTGCGTTTTCTTGAGAACCGTGGGTCGTGATTTATTGCTGTTTGTCACAGTGTGCGTGTGCGTATCAACCGGCAACAAGGTGCACTGCCAAAGTGCACATCCTCTTCGGGCTCCTCAAACGTAGATACCACCTGCTGTGCATGTCGTCGTGATGGCCGCGTTGTATACTGCGCAAAGTACTTATGCAGGAAAACAAGAGTTTGTGGACCTACTTGAGAACAACCTGGCAATGACAACTTCTCTCTCTCTCTCACACACACACACACACACACACACACACACACACACACACACACACACACACACATTCATCTCACTACAGAATACTCTGTGTGTGTGTGTGTGTGTGTGTGTGTGTGTGTGTGTGTGTGTGTGTGTGTGTGTGTGAGAGAGAGAGAGAGAGAGAGAGAGAGGCAGGCAGGCCGCAGTAGACCCCGGTTTAAGCCACCTGTGTTTCAGGCGCGTCATGGACAACTGCCAGCTGTGGGGGATGTTTGGGGTGGGAACTTCGCTCTTAAGTCCTGGTCATGAATAACTGCCGAAATAAGGAGCCATAAAACGTCATGCGTAGGACACAAATTACTGCATGTAATCCACACATCTTTACTGCTGCCCGAATGGAAACTGCACTTCCTGATACACAAATCACTGAACACACACACACACACACACACACACACACACACACACACACACACACACATTACAGCAAGACCGGATGCAGCAACCAGGCTCCAAGTCTATCCAGAGAAGTGAACTTCTAAACTACCCGATCAGACTGACGCTAAAAAAAAATATATAAAAAAAAATTAAATAACCCGATTGCTGCAGAAGCTGAAACCGACAGAATGCTATGTTACAATCTAACATGATCGGGGGCTTCACAGCATGTAATTACTACACACATAACCGTAACGACGACTTGCCAGCCAGCCCGCTCGGCTTGCTCAAAGTCCGTGACCAAGTCAAGATCGATGCCACACACATCTCTCCTACAACTCGATGCGATCCGCAGTAACCCAACTACCGGCCTCGCCTTCCGCTGTCTATAGATTTTTGGTGAGCCCACATCACGCGGCTACCACCCACAACAAGCTTTGCTAACCATTTCGCGAGACTAGCAGCAGCACAACGTACACGGCTGTGTGCGAACGTGACGGCTGAATCTGTGTTTGTTGTTTATACAAGCACGAGGGGGAAAAAAAAACAAAAAAACCTCTAAATGCATCGTTCGTTGCCGCTGATCTCGTTGAGAAGTAGCGCTGTCCTTGCATGTGTTTATCCCCTGATGAAGACTGCATTATCAAAAATTTACATATAAATGTGTTTTGTCTGTTGTCCTCCATACATGTTTTGGGCCTTTGGGTTTTCTGGTAAGAGACATGACATTTTCTTGTTCAACACACTTTGTGGTGTTAATTCGTTCTGTCATCTGCACTCATCAAGGCAAGAGCTGGAGGAGAAAGGCTTGTTTTGTTCAGCCTTCTCGTGTTTCTAGGTAAATTATCCACTTTGATCGGTGCTGCGCGGCCTACAGAACTAAAATCCAGTCAATTTTACTACAACTGAAATTCACCCAGCAATGACGAACGAAAGTGCAGTGACAGTGTGGTGATACATAAGTGCAGTGACAGTATGGTAATGCATGCAAGGTCAGTTCAAGATTGCACCTCTGCGCTCAGAAAAGCGCATACGCGCTCCACCCCATCTCTCATGAGTCTCCCCTTTGAGACAGAAACTGAAGGACGTATGTAAAAGGACAACCCATAACCCGACTACAGCGATGAGGAATTAGTACTCACGAGGTATTCATTGTAGTAGGGCTGTTCGTGGCCGTCGCCCTTGCTGTTGGCGTCGGTGTTGTTGAAGTTGACCACTTTGGTGGGCACGGGAGCTGGGTAGGTGTCGCGGTTGGCATTGTGTGTGAGAAAGCCACCATCACTGAAACACAGACCATGAAACAACCGTCAACCATCACGCATCGTGAAACATCTTAGTTAAAACAGGACCTCGTCCACTCTCTCACTCACATTGGCACAATTAAGAAAGCACTCTCGTTGACAGGGGATCCTCAGTGATGATACAAGGGGAAACAGGAAGAGCAAGCGCGCTGACAATCATATTGTACATGTATGTATGCCCAAAACATCGAGTATGTAGACATAATTATCACAAACGTTCACGCAGGAACACACACACACACACACACACACACACACACACACACACACACACACACACACACACACACACACACAGAGCTGTGCATAGTCACTCCTCCCCAAAGAGGCAACAGCTCGGCACAGTCACTCCTCGCGTTGTTTGTTTTGTATACGGTGGCGGGGAACATGATTGAACTCTTGAAACGAAACAAAACACAAAACGCTTGAAAAACAAAAAAATCTGATTTCGAAGTGATCAGTTTCCGCACATGTAAAACCCCTACAGCACTCAGTCTTAGACGCAGAGGAATTTTGCCGGCACAGGAAAAACAAAAACCCAAAAAAACAAAAACCGCTCGCCATCAGTCGGGGCAGGCAGAATATTTAGTCAACAAGTGTGGCACTAATCAGGCCGGTCAACACGACGCACGTGCCACTGGAGCGCTGGGGGGTCACAGGCGCCAAACACGGCGTCACACGACCACCAAACACAGGTCACAGCCCCGGCAAACACTCCAACATACCGACCAAACATGCCACCCGTGTCCAAACACTCGTGTACTTACACGCCAAGAGTGGCGAAAATGGTCGAAGATTTGAACTGTACGATTAGAAAACGAAACTTATCGACGCCCGGCTCCACCAAGACGAGGCGGTAAAGGGGAAGGAAAAGGAGAGGAAGCTTACTGACCAACCAGACGATCCAAAACGTGAGGAGAAACCAGCAGCCTCGTTAGGACTGGAGTGGATGAGCGTTGGTTTTTTTTTTTTGGTGGTGGTGGTGTTTCTGGTGGTGGTGGTGGTGTTTTGGTTGTTTGGTGTTTTTTTTTTTTTTGTTTTTTTTTACGGTTTTACGTTTACTGTTCCACCGCAATGGTGATTTTAAAGTCTCAATACGTACGGACACGCATACAAGAGCGCGTCGCAAACTTATCATCGAATACGCGACTCCATGCATCAAAATCAGTCACTTGGGTCACAAGGCTTGTCACTTTGCCCAATATAGCAAAACGCCTGTACGCACGTTAGGAAACCTACGTGTCTCGGCTACACAGCTGAGAAAGAGAGGGCATTTTGCCCCCCCCCCACCCTTTTCGCCGGACACACAGGCAAACGTATGCGTGTGTACATCACACAGGAGAAAATTGCATATTATGTTCCAGCTAATTTTACTAGAAAATTGCATCTGGCGCTTCTCTCACAGGCAAAGAAGCGTAATGATAACATCACAGACGGTAATGCCTGTGTGCCAGCTAGCTTAGGACATCGATTAATCAATGGTATTTTATGTCAAAACCCCACAGTGGACAATGCTGCTGAAGTTTTCCGCCCTGGCACTGGTTCTGTTAATAAAAGACGTGTGAGGCACCAATCAAAAGTTTACATCACCTTGAATGAAACCGAAAACTTCAATGAATGAGTCTGTGTCAAGTGCGTGCAAGCACACGAGAGAGACAGTGTGTGTGTGTGTGTGTGTGTGTGTGTGTGTGTGTGTGTGTGTGTGTGTGTGTGTGTGTGTGTGTGTGAGAGTGAGTGAGAGAGAGAGAGAGAGACAGACAGAGAGACAGACAGAGAGACAGACAGAGAGACAGACAGACAGACAGTGTGTGTGTGTGTGTGTGTGTGTGTGTGTGTGTGTGTGTGTGTGTGTGTGACAGACAGACAAACAGACTTACCCGCACGTTAACGTTATCATCCTTAGGCAGGAAACAAAAAAGAAAGGGAAAAAAAAACTGAAAACAATCTCAGACTGTTCTGCCTTCTTAATCCACAGAAAACCGTGTTCTTTCTCCCCACATTTCAAACACAGACATCCTCCGCCGAACAAGCATCGTCTGCTGACAACCTTCACCGACAGAACTGAGAAGCACCGCTCTCTACGTCTCTGTAAACTTGAAGTGTAAAGAAGTAAGTCGGCCTGGTGCGTAGTGTTGGTTCCCTCCTACAGTCACTAATCAATACCGACTTCCATCGACAGAATTACACCTTTAGGACCGAAAGACGTCGCCCACGACACTACCTAAATTATCACGGCCAAACTTGTAGGCGGATTCCATATCCCGAAGGACAAGCCGACGATCCTGAGAAAACGCGGAGGCAGCCGGAAATTCTCCATCAGGGGTACAAATAGATAAAGAAAGGGCCCGATCACACAAGCGAGGCGGTAGAGACTCATCGCTGATCACGTCGTCAGTTCGAATAGGGAAAGTCTGCCGGCACTGAACTGAAGAGACGGCCGCTACAGACAGGTAGGTAGTAGCGAATACCTGACGTAACTCGACGGAGATTAATTATCACCCTGCACCGGTTCGGAGTAGACACGCAAACCACCTTCCAGTTGGCACAAGTCCCATACAACGCCACCCGACAGAGTTCGTACAGCCAATACACTCCCTCCATATCGGCGGCTCGGTGAGGGAGGGTGGGGGAATTTCATATTGTGGGTATTTTCATCTTGGCAAAAGTACAGGGTTATTATCGGCCTCGTCACTTTGGTGCTTGCCAGTTGTTTGTCAGCTGCTCAATATCAAGTGACAAGATAGGGGGAGAAACAGCGGTTTTTCCTGCCAAGCGCAACTCATAAAGAAAACGTATGCATACCTGCCAAGCTAAAAGGTGTGCTGGTGGGTACATGACATGGAGTAACATACGCACGCGCACACGCAGCCATGCACACACCATGCAAGCACACCTGCTCGCACCTGTGTGCGCTTACGCTGTCTCTCTCTCTCACACACACACACACACACACACACACACACACACACACACTCTGAAATAGAAAGTCGCTGGAAAAACTGAATCATTTAAAAAAACAAGAATTATGAAATATGCTCCAAGAGTGAGGACTCTCTCTCTCTCTCTCTCACACACACACACACACACACACACACACACACACACACACACACACACACACACATTTCTGAGAATGAACTTGGTTTATTTGTGAATATGTGTTTGCTCTGGGGTAACTGCACATTAATTGTCAT
Source organism: Batillaria attramentaria (assembly GCA_018292915.2). NCBI lineage: Eukaryota > Metazoa > Mollusca > Gastropoda > Batillariidae > Batillaria > Batillaria attramentaria. The sequence goes on along the minus strand of JACVVK020000044.1, from coordinate 2,341,685 downwards.
AAAAACAACAGGAAATAAAACAAGGGAAGTTACCGCCCGCCAAAAAAAACCCCCAAGAAAAACACTTGTATCTAGAGCATGTAATTAGGCGGTACATGAATCCATGCACACAACAACAAAACCGAAACTGTCGGCAGAACTACTGGAGTACGAGTGCTGACAGTATCAAGGGACACAATCGGGTTCAGCCAGTGTTTCGCGGAGATCATTTGTCTCCCTTACACATTCCGCCAGCGGATTTCGCTGAGAAACTATACCTGGGTACACTGGGACCTACTGTCTGATATACATGTACTGGGACTTACCTGTCCATGACAACTGACAATTAAACATTTGGGGTCGGGTGGGGTGGGGGTGGGGTTGGGGATGGGGGAAGGTCGGGGTCGGGGACAGGTGTTGATGCTACCAGGAACAGAAGGTATTCATATCCGAGTTGTATGACAGAAACACTACCGTGAAGCCTAACCCTTCCCTCTCCCTCTCAGCGTATTTCATGCATGTCAAAACTAATTCATACTTCACATATAATTAAGCAACCGATCGGCCTGCAAGCAGCAATATTTTTAACTCCTGGTGAGCTTAATGTTTCATCCCTGTGGCACTGACTGTGACAGCAAGAATTCTAGATCCGCTACGCTCAGCGCATCTCCTGTCCTTAGTGTAATAACTGGTTACAAGATATGTTTATCACAAAACACCCTAGCTTAACAAAACAAAACAAAACAAATCCATCTGGTTCAATGACGCTTTAGTGATGTTTCACAATCATTGTCAATCTCGAGCCAGGGACGACAAAGGTCCGGTTTACAAAACTGTGCAATGTACTCTACCATCTCCCCCCCCCCCCCCCCCCCCCCGTCTTCCCCCAGAGGAATGTGGCCGGCCGAGGTAGGTCTCACTGGCACTAGATCTACCCTATCTCCACCGATGATCTTCAAAGTATACAGCAAACGCCAAACCAATGAAGTGGACCCCGTCAGTGGCCGGCCGAAGCGTGATCCAACAGACGACGTGGTGTAGAGGAGGGGCGCGTAAACCCGGCTTAGCGGCTCCGCACGGGTGAGTGTCAGAGGCCAAACACCTGCGATCGATAGAGTCAATACGCGCGCGCCTGATAGACCAACAAACCTATCGGGCCAACTCTCCAGCCCCCACTCCTCCTCTCTCCTCCCGACCATGCGGGGGACCAGTCGCCAATGACCAGCGGCGGTAGTGTTAGCAACCACGCGACACGCTAGATACCGTATCCATGACCAGTGTTGACGCTGGCGCCCCCCGAACTGGCTACCGGTACCGCGTTTGTTTTTTCTAGTCACAGGGGGATCTCGCCGTAAATTCTGCACAGTGAAACCTATCGGCCGCAGCTACCAAGTGGAATTTACCTACCGCGTCTCTACACCTGTCCGTTATGGTGATATACACTTTGAAACTTACAGTGTAACGATAACCAAGCAGGTGGATTTACCTACCGCGTCCCTATGCTTGTCCGTTACGGTGATGTACACTTTGAAACTTACAGTACAAACGATAACAAAGCAGGTGGAATTTACCCCACCGCGTCCCTATGCCTGTCCGTTATGATGATACATGTATCCTCTATGAAATTTACAACACAAACGATAACCAAGCAAGTGGAATTTACCTACCACGTGCCTGAACCTGTCCGTTATGGTGATGTACTATAAGGAACTTATAGTACAAACGATAACAGACACACCTATCGCCTCCGTAACAAGGTTCAGCCAGCACTTTCCCGGCTATCAGAAACTTGTTGTGGAACAGTCACAGCACAACAGTGCAACCAACATTACATAAAACGCTGGAAAGGGATGCATCAGCGCTCTGCACAAGGCCATGTAAATTAACAAAATTATTTCCCACGAACTTTTTGTTTTGTTTACATGACTGCTTCACGAAAGATCTTTTGGGGACACTGTGACCCAAAGTGCATGCGCCAGTTTGAAACATTCTACACGGTAAATCCTGGAGGGGGAAAAACATAAAAACAAAAACAAAAAAAAAAAACCCACTTTGTAATGAGAGATAAACGAAGGGGGATACGACATCGCACAAACTGACCTAAGAACATTCGCTCCACAGCGGATGGAGGACTGCCTGAACCATAATTCATACATCATCATGCGGTTCTTACAAGTGATCTTACAGCCAAACAGGAACGGAACACCTAAACTCCACATCTCTGCGTTTCCCTCACACCGAGCATGAGGCATGTGTATCGGCTTTGTAGAAAAAGGTCATGTTTTCCTACCGAGAGGCTAATGAAGTGCATTGTTGGGGTTCCAGTCAGAGAGGGCAAGTAGAAAGCAATAACCCTGAAGACTGGAAGGCTGAACAAACATGTAGAAACAGACGACGGGCAAATGGAAACTAAACGGTCACAAACAAGCTCAACACATTCTTGGTGACGTAATCGGACCAAAAAGCTTATCTAAGCTCTTTGACCGTCCGCACACCAGCATCGACGAAAATTCACCCAATGAGTAAAGAGTCGTGAAAGAAGGTTTGTAGGACGAGTCTCGGAGCTCGATTTCCGCACAGTTAAAAGAATGTTTATATGCTGTGAATAAACCAACTGGTGTCCCCCACCCCACCCCTTTCCTGTGCCCTATTGAAAATTCTGCATCGGATGTATACAGCAGCTCTTAAATGTTTAAGGTAAATGAAAACCTGAGCTGAGGACACTGTCAACCGTGCTCCTTTAATTCACGCGTTTCACCAGCTATTAATTTTGTTCTTAAAGTACAAAATGGAAACCTCTGCTGAGGAACTTGTCAACTGTGGTCCTTTAATGCACGTGTTTCAATATAATACAATTAAACACAGTAAAACTTCGACCTGCAGATGACTTCATCCGGGAAAAGCCAACAGCACCCTATGGAAAGTGCTCAGATCATACTTCATCGAAGGGGGGATCTTCACCGCGTGTGGGTCAACAGTAAACTTATCCCTGTCTGTTCTCTAAGCCCACACAAACACAAGAATAGCCCCTGTGCATATGAAAGACCCGAACAGCCGACTGATATTCCTTGGATTAGCCGTCGATACTACTAATATCCGTACTAATTCCTAAGTCTGCCATAGCAGCCTTGCGCGTCTCCCTAATACAGAGAAATGCCCACCCGCCGCTAATGATCCAGAAAATCCGTGTCACGGGTCACACGGGGGTAAAACCAATACAATAATATCCAGCCTAACTCATCGAAGGCGCTGACTTTGTCCGAAGGGGCGACAGGACAGTTTTCGTGTACTGCCGATCGTAAGCTTTACTTGGTTATCAATGACGCTGAAGTCTGAAGTTCATCAAAGAAATACCGAAGAAGACAAAGACCCTGAAATCCTTTGAACACAAGTCGAATAACTTTTTGGGTGTACGCTGTCAATGAGATTATCATTAATGTTACATTTATCATGTGCCTCCCGAACCTTACAACTGTCGTGTGCCTCCACCAACTTAAAACTGTCGGGGACGGAGAGGAGGGCAGCGAGGAGAGTGACATAAAGTAGTACACCCCCCCCCCTCACCACCACCACCACACACACTTTCCCCGTGGGGAGGGGGGGGGGCTCGGGACGGGGGGGGGGGGGGGGGCTTTGTGGAAGAATTCAGAACTGCTACCACCCGTCCTCCGCCACCCGAAATCTAACAATTACATTCCAGTCTCAACCACTCCCCAATATATGACAGTATTGTACCCAAGCTGGACAGGAAGAGACCATTCAAAGATGACTTTCGTACCTTGCCTGTTCTATCAAGAGTAAAACACACACACACACACACACACACACACACACACACACACACACACACTCTCTCTCTCTCTCTCTCTCTCTCTCTCTCTCTCTCTCTAGCCAGGTAAAGTAACCGTCATAGGGAACGAGTATGTGAGAGGCATGCCATCTCCAGGTAACACGGGAACGACGGACACGGAGGACGAGCTAGTCGAGTGCCTGTGCCCGACTCTCGGATCAGCTGATTCCCGGTTTGAAGAGAGCAGGTTTAGTGTGTCAACGACTGGGCCAACACTGCAGACGAGTGTCTCATCTGAAAGCATTTTACTACCACATAACGTCAGCAGTTCCCCTAAAGCAAAATGACATTGCAAGTGTCACATTTTGGGCTAAAGGAGGCGTTCAACGGTAAGCGACACCATTCAACACAAAAACAGTAACATTGTTATTCACATGTTACATGCAGTCTTCAGTCAGCAGGCATAGACAAGAGGAGGATGTTCGTGTTTGGCGTGTCTGACATGAATGAACAACGCAACAGCTGATCATTGGCTATCAATGAAACACTGATCTCTGCCTGCATAATCGCAGATGATAATGTAACTCACACCTACCGTCATGTTTTTGTTGTTGTTTTATTGTTTCTTGGGGGTTTTTGCTTGTTCTTGGGGTTTTTTTTTTTTTTTTGGGGGGGGGGGGGTTGTTTTTTTTTTTTGGGGGGGTTGTTTTTTTTTGTTTTTGTTTTTTTTGGGGGGGTGGTTTGTTTTTGGTTGTCTTTTTTCTTTTTTGCGGGTGGGTAGGGGTAGGGGGGGGGGGGTCTACAACTCTCCCCGGCACTTCTCTATCAAGGAGTAGCAAGGACACCATATGCGCACCATATGTGCAATTTTCTGCTACATCCCCAAAGACCCGCGTAATAAGACCTTTGAAATCCACTTACAAATTGTATACTGACTGTAATACCCTCATATGTGGAGAAACGAAATTGTGCGCTGGCGCGAGAAACCTCTGCACAACGCCTACGTCATACCAGTATGTTTTCACGCTGGCACTAAGTGCTTTGCTGCCGACCGGCGCGGCTCCACTCTAATGAAACGTGTTAATATAAGTACACCGTTTAAACACGGGTAAAATAGCAAACTGCCCCCCCCCCTCAACACACACACACACACACACACACACAGCCCAATTCCACATGACTAATGGCAAACGCCCCCAGAAACGGTGGACTGAAACACCTGACCGATTCTCCAGACTTCAAAAGCCGTTAATGCCAGTGGTGTCGAATTTCTCCAGAAACAAACTGTCAAGCAAACCAAGCGTGCCAGTATGGGCCGGACGTGAATGAAGGGAGCGAAAGGTTCTTTACAGCGACTTCAAACCACCTGCAGGGTAGCAGAGCTGTAGGCACCGAATGCCGTTTTTATCTCCCGCGCACCGACACGGTGATAAGATGAGAACAAAAAACAGCAAGTGTTGGTAAAGGCTTTTGACGATGTCTGAGAAAAGAAACGGGGCTGGCTCGAAGAGAGAATGACGTGTCAGTTAGAATAAAATAGTCATAATGATATTCAGTACACAGATCAGAATTCATAGGGAGTTTACGGTGCAGTTTTCCGGGTTAATTTAAACCATATTAATGTAACACTAACAACAGATAACTTGCTAACTTATCACTCACACTACAGCTTTTAATTCAGGATGTTACCATCACCTACCCCACCCCATCAAAATCACCTAACCACATTCCATGACAGCGAGCGAGCGAGCGAGAGAGAGAGAGAGAGAGAGAAAGACTCGCAATCAGTGACACATAGCTAAACCATGAAGTAAATTCTCAACAGCCCACCCCCACCCCCTCCCCCTCCAATCACACACACACACACACACACACACACACACACACACACACACACACACACACACACACAGTTCCTCCTTCCTGGTCTGTTTGTGTACAAAAATACATACAAAGGCGAAACACGGCTTCAGACCGTCTACTGACTGAACGCGGAGTTTGTCTGAGTGCGGGAGACAAATCAAAACCACTCACATTTGCATTTGGGCCTGCCCCCGCATTTATTAACTGTTTTACAACCATGTTCTCAGCATATATGGACTGGGTTTACGATTGTTGGAAAGCCACTCTGAATACCGTGGCACACTGACACGACACGCTGCTTTCGACCTGTCGCCACTATGCGATTGCGATTGTGACTTTAGCAGACTAGAACCCTCCCTTCCCCCCCTCCTCTCTCTCACACACACACACACACACACACACACACACACACACACACACACACACACAGAGAAAGACTGTACTGTTGGCTAGACAGTGGCATGTCCATGTGCGCATCACACACACACACACACACACACACACACACACACACACACTGAGAGAGAGAGACGCAGAGAGAGAGAGAGAGAGAGAGAGAGACTGTCCTGTTGGCTAGACAGTGGCTCTTCCATGTGTTTATCAGATGTGTCAGTGTTGCTTGGTAATGAGAGCAAGAAAATAAGTGCGCAATCCAGGCACTGACTGGTAAATGTTGCTGTTTATAAAAAATATTTTCAAAAAACAAGGAGAAAAAAAAAAAACGCGCAAAAACGTCACACTGCTGCTGTAATCAAAATACACCTTAGTCACAAGACCCTGTGAGAAGCACCAGAGCATTCAGTTATGATCTCCAACAGTGTCTTGTCTTCGCAAAATTTTCCAATAAAAACGCGAACCTAAGGGGGAAAAAAACCTAAAAGAGTTTTATCTCATGCGTCAAGATTAGAACGAACTGCAACCACCACAGAGGTGACGTCCACGGTAGAATCCAACGAAATAAACAACAGCTCAATCTCTCTGTCTGCACCAAGGAAACAGAGGTTGCCGAGATAAAGTCTACACATGAAGCGTTCCGGCCGTGTTATCGCCGTGCCAGGAACTGCAATGAAAACAGCTGCTGGGCTGATGATATGGAAATCTCTTCCTACTCTTATTTCCACGTCTGACACACCTGACGACAAATACTCGGATTGTGGAGGTAAGCGGTACGGCCGGTCGCATTAAAAACCTATCAGCGAGGCACAGAGAACATGCATGCGCCAATTCTTCCATTTGCTTTACTTTCTTTTTCTTTTCTCTTCCATTTGATTACGAGAGGAGTAGAGACAGGAAGAAACAAAAGGTCAAGCACAGTGCTAGTCCCACTGCCGCCTTACCTGCCGCAAATCAAGCTGGCACTTTTCCCCATGGGTACAGCGGAGAGGGAGTCCCAAATTCCATGTACCACCCGTCCGGCACTGGACTAATGCTGTTCGTGTCTAGGTGCCACTACTACTACTACTACTCCGAGTGCCGCCGGCTTTTCCGCCAGACGGTTTGCTTTATTGATAGCAGCAAAAAGGGTCAGGAGTCACTCTGCCTTTTCCTTCCTGCAAAGTTCGATATACCTGCGCTGAACAGTCACGGGGCGCTCTCTCCCTCAGGCACACGCCGCTGAAAGACACACAAATATGACCTGTTCTTGATCAAACACAGTAGGAGGAGAGATTTCCTCAACACCTTGCCAGGCGGGCTCGCCACTCCGGCCCCAGGCCGACGTCTGTTGCAGCAAGTTTGCAGCAGAAAAGTCTTGAACGGTGAGCGGTAAATTGGAACCCAAGGGCGTTCTCTCACGTTCTTATCTCAAAACGTAACGAGGCACTGACACAAATCGCTGTTGCAGCAGTCACATATCTCCAGGAATCCCGTAATACGTTTCCGAGGAACAGTTTCTGAGACGTGAAACCTTTTATCAGTCTGCGAGAAATCTGTTACTTTTGTAGCAGAGAAAATCCTTCCTACGTTATGCCGACAAGTACTGCTCGCTCTCAGCACGGCCTGTGCGTCCTTACAGATATGCCTACACGCGTGTGTGATACACGCCCTTCAAAAATCTCTCCCAAGACTAAAACCCACTTCATCCAGAAACCTGTAAAGATCCCTGCCGAGTCGCAGAGCGAGTCTTTGTTATACACTTGAACTTTCTACGCTCTGTCTTGTCTCGGCGCTCGCCGCCTACAGGTGTGCTGTTTTTCCCTCTTCCCCGCTCCTTACGAACTCTCGCCGTCAATCGGACAGTGTGGCATGCGCAAGTTTACGTTAGATTCCACTTGAGTCTTCTCTTGCTCCTGGGTAAGCTCTGTGCCAAGTGGACCATCTGCCGTAAACTCCCGACGGGCACAGGGTGAAAAAAATCCGGACCGTTTCCCCGCACAAGCACTGGCTGACTCGCAGCCCTCACAAAAGCACAAAATGCCTGTTTGCTCTCCCTGCTTATTGTTTGCGAAACGGCACCGTCTGGAGCGAAGGTTTCCACCAATAATCACATACTTGTGACATAAATCTCTTTTGTTCGTGTCGCAATCATAACACGCGGGGGCCGCGAGCACTGTGACAAACTCTCTCCAAACAAAGAAGGGAAAGAAACAAAAATCCGGTCAGCTGGGAGCAGGGACCAACTTCACTCCCCGCAAGCTTGTCACTCACAGACTAAGAAAATCCTCTTCAAGAGCCGAGGAGTTTCGCTAAAGGAAGGGGTTTCTGGGCAGACCTGACAACGGCATGCGGGCAAGGCAACACGAGGGAGCCTCCCTTGTCCACGCACAAACGGTAGATAAAATTATGAGCGACGCACTTGGTCCTGTTCGCGCTCTATCGTTTGTCATCGGGGAGTTCAATCGCCTAGTTCTTTTTTTTTTTTTTTTTTTTTCCCCTCCCTCGCTTGCTGTATACAGGCGCAGATATCCGAGATCCGCCCAGTAGCACTCCACTCGCACGGCGTGGCCACGCTGGGGGTAAGGCAAACCTTTCACGGTGACATCATTCGATCCAACACCGCCAACTCTCAGTGCTTTGCACACGTGAAGAGAGGCTAAGGAAAATTAACTGTCCCCAAGCTGCCCCTTGTGACGGCGGGAAGCACGCCGGTTGGACACTCCGAGCAAACGTACTTGAGTGGTCATGGGGGCTTTAGCTGCTCCGTACACACCTGAACGGTCGTTGATCAAACCAGACCTACTATGTAGGTCCCTGATCAAACTGTCGCAGGAAAATAAAACGACGAGTTCTGGATCTCCACGTCTCCGCTGTTACAAATGCGAAAAGACGCACCTATATCTTATGACAGCAGGGCTATTTATGACTATCTTTTCTGCACACGTTAAACGGCGCAGCGACAGCTTCTGTCGTCGTGAAACCCGATCTTTCAACAGCGAGGGCGTATGAACAGACTAGACTGATTCCGTCTTGTGCACGCTGAACAGAAAAAGATGCTCCTCCTCTTAACAGGTCCTCCTAACCAACGCTGTCACAGGCTGAAGTACTCGGGAACCTGAGAATGGTCCCCAGAAAGTAGTGGAACAAGTCTGATCAGCGACTGCGAAAGCGGCCCGCACCACAGTGTGAACGCGTGTCGATCGGCCCGGGACGAGGAAACGGGCCAGGCCGATGGTCAATCCCTCGATATTGTGTGTTTGCCACCGTGACCACTTTCCTCGATGGCCGGATATGGCAACGCGCCTGCCTGGAACTGTGGAAGCCCCTCTCCACGGTACCGTTCAGGTGGTCACGGAGAAGCCCCGTAAGCTGGGCACTTTACGTCAAGCCCCGCCTCAGGTCGGCTAAGCACTGGTAGTATGGGGTAAAGTATAGTTGGCGAAATACGGCGCGTGGACATTAGAAGCTTGGGTTTAAACAGTTCAGTTTTGATCGCCGGTGATACACGGACTTCGGAGAAATAAGACCTAGCCGCAGACCAAGAATCCGCTTAGATGGAGACATGATTATCTACATCCTATGAAGAAGCAAGTAGGACGTAGATCAGTCAAGCGAAGATGCACGATCTCCTAGCAGCTATACATACGATCCTTATTGTATTCTTTTACGTACTGATTACGAGAATGAAGTAGCAGTGATCTTTTGCTAGAACTGAAGCAGCAGTTATCTTTCATCCCAGCTCTGGCCAGCCATACCACAAGGTCTTATTCAGTCCTACACTGCTAGGCCTACCTGGATCATTATGACTGGCCGGGTGCTGGCGGGGGTGGGTGGACGATGAATGGAAACAATCAGTCCAATGTATCAATTATGTTATAGCACTGGAGGCGTTATGCCGACTAGAACGAAGAAGAAAGGGGGGGGGGGGGGGGGGGGTGAGGGTGGACGCTGAGAAAATACCAGCACGTTCAATGCTGCTAAATGGGCTGTTACGGTAACAGCACTGTGTTGTCAAACGCTACACCTGCTCTTGTGTGTGTGTGTGTGTGTGTGTGTGTGTGTGTGTGTGTGTGTGTGTGGAGGGGGGGGGAGACAGGGGGAGGGGGGGGGGGGGGACAAAGGTGTCCATTGTCAAAACCAGCCTGTTTTCTTTCCATCTACACAATGGGCTCTGAACGAAACCCTTTGCAGGGGGGTGGGAAATAATGGCATTTACGATTTGGAGAAAGATGATCTGGGTACCTGGGTACGGGCCGATCGATTTACAGGACCAACAATACCCGCACATTTCCCACATAGCACAAGCATACGTCTTGCATTTACATTTACCTAGGCACTTAACTCGAACCGACTGTCTGAAACCCGATGGTGCGTGACTGTGGCAATAGAATGATTTATTCGTGTCCATGCTCTGTTTCCGAAAAACTGTACCCTAAAATAAACGCTAAAACACCAACGGTTTTGTGAACGATACCGGGCTACGCAAGTGTATATCTGCATACAGGCAAACATGCAATATTTTCATCAAATACATTTATTTTCCATGCTTTGTTATCTTGGCTCCTGCCAATGCACTGATGTTTTCCAGTCTTTGTCATCTCCTGATAACTTCTTTTTTTGTTTAATGTTTGACAAGTGCGGGTTTCCATACGTGCGTATCAATCACTGGCCATCGATTTCTACTAAAATTTCATGCCACGCAACACGTACAGTCTAAACACAATGATTTTTATGGAGATCCTATACAACTACCCACTCCGTAATGTTATTTTAAATCACAAATGCATGACAGAAACTACCGCGTGTGCTGATACTGCGTTAAAAGCAGGGTCACTGAGCAATGAACTCCCCGAGGCCTGGGGACAAATCTCTCAGCGTGGGGTACAAATTCAAAATTGAATTACATTCTGCTGCGTGAAACGCGGCTTACACACAGTCTAATATCGTACGATTTATTTGCACCTGAGAAGTATTTAGGGTGGAACTGAGGGCAAAACGGTGCGGGCCCTACAGCAACGTTCAATTCATGTGCTCAACAGTTCTAAAGAGACGACGGGCCAATGGGGGTAATCACGAACGCACTCCCCTTCAAAACGCTTTTTAATATGGAAGAGGCCAGTGCGGGCGTTACAGCCAAAGCCGAGAAACACCTTTCAAAAAAAGGCCACTTGTCTACTCAAGTGACCGCCACAAATGTGACCCTTCCATGTGGGGGCTCTCCCAATAATATTCAGACCCTGGCCCTTTCTGGTTGGCACCTCATGCGGAAAACCCGATCGCGCAACAAACAAAATTGTGCCGGGCTAAAGCGCTCTGGAAAATGACAATGGCCGCTCGGGCGCCGGAGGCCGGCAGAAATAATCATACAAGTGGCACCCACAGGGTCGTTCCGAGTTCCATTTCGGGCGTGCCAACCGGGGCAACCCCGACCCCCGATGGTGCCAAGATCCGAGCGTTCCCTGAAGCGGAACCTCACCAGACAGCACGAGAGTGTTCTAATCCTGCACGGTAGAATTTCTGAGAGAAGTGTAAGCACAAAAAGCCTACACTTGCAGAGAATAGAAAGGGTCTTGCCCAAGTGCTCACGCTCGCTACACTGTGGAAACGTGCTGTCTAACATAAAAGGCGGTTACAAATCTTACAAAAACCCTTATTCAAGCACAGTGATTAGGTTTACAGAATAAATGACAAACATGTCCGTCTACTGATCACGTTTACTGCTCTGCTCTGCAGCGCAAGCACAAGCTTGTTTGGGGGCACCCAAAGACAAGGTGTAATTTATAAATTGCCCAGGGAAATACCACAGACTAGTTTTACACTTACCATTCATACCATTACCAGCCGGCAAGAGCATAGAATTTCTGTAATAACTATACTGTATCACAAAGGCTCACATGGACGACTCCAGCTAATGATTATGCTTTGACGAATGACAATTAACTTCATCAATCGTTGTTTTGTTGACAGGAGCAAGGAGCGGTAAGATATTCATGTTATTTATGACGCAGTGTACCGAATTGCCCGGACTGTGACGGCTCGACGCAGCTTGACTACGATTGAGCTATGATCGAGATTACCCACACTGAATACGATATGTATCTACTTCACTTATTCAACACGAGCCGGTTTTCTTTATTAAACCAAGGCAGGTCACGCCCTTTTGTCCAAGGTCTGCCTGTTGCAAGCCTGCTTCCCCTAAAGGGACTAGTCCTGAACGCACCCCTTATGGTGATGCCCAGCCGCTAACACAGAGGAATGCTGTAACGCTAGCAAAGACGCGTTCAGGCGGGCCCGGTTCATCACAAGGGTTAAGGATTATATAGACCACAGGACTACATACTGGGCTCTTTTATCACACAGCTGCCGGTGGCCAACGCCCGATCACAGAACTATCTGTTGGATCTTTACTTCAAGAATCATATGACCGTGGCAGACGCAAAGCTTACGAGGGCAACCTTCATACAACTCGCACACCTGAAGACACATGTACATAACCACTGACTTACAAACGATTCTCTGAAAAAACGTCAGACGTAATGCTGATGGTAGACGGGCCCATAAAACGGCATCAGATGACTCAATAATCCAACCGTGAAACCAACAGGGTGATAATCGGAATCAAAGCTACCTGGCAACACGATCGATACTTGACGAAGTCCGACCCGTCACTAGGGAGTAGTGAGCGACTATTTTCTTTCACGAATTTTTCTCTCTTAAAATTAAATGTAAAACCGAGAACCAAAGGACATGGAGACCAAAGGATAATTAAACAAAGGATAATTGAACGTATAATGAACGTACACCTACAACCTTCATCGTGAACAAACGTATACGGAGCGGCATCTCATAACCACTGAAGATCAAAGAACAAACGGAACAGACCAACACAAGATGATCACAGACGTAAACAGGTCAAAACTCAGCCCGGAATAGTCCGACTCAAAACTGAGGAACCCCTCGTGCTGCGCAAACGGTCAGCACGTGATTGTTCTCCGGGCTGAGTACTGAACTGTACAGCAGAGAAGACAGAAGACTGCATCACATGCACTATACAACGCGCACAAGCGGGGTAAGGAAGCTGTACCGATCGAAAAGTGACCAATTCTCAGACACAATAGGTTTAGCCGGATGGCGCTTCCGATTACGTTTATCAGACAATAGATGTCCTCAGTTGGTACGCCGACATCAAAAGGCACTGCCCATGAAAGCGTTTCTGCATGACTGAATCAGACAAGCAAGTAACGGCACATGTACCACTGGGATATTGAGACATCTATTGTCTGGTTCCTGTCTACCAGAAGAAGGGACTGGTCTACGATTCTTGAATGTCCAGCTAACATGCCTAACACTCACTTAATTTCACGACCCACTGCAGGTGAAACAATGAACTCGCTTAGGGAATGACATCCAGACGCTCTACCGAGTGTACTGATCTCAGTGATTTACTCGAGTAAAACTAGGGAACAGGGAACCGTCAAGCGACGGAATGTCTCCCAGCTTGATGTCTATGTGATGCAGGCGGACGGACAGACAGACAGTCGCACACAAACGGATACAGACACACTGATCAATTGGTCGGGTGACTAGGAAGAAGTAATGGACAGTACCCTAGCTACAAGCTTACGGCCGGACACATGCGCAAAACACAGAATTCAGAAATCACTCTGTGTGTGTGTGTGTGTGTGTGTGTGTGTGTGTGTGTGTGTCTGCGCGCGTGCGCGCGCGAAGAGACAGACAGACAGATGGCAGCACAATGGTGAAAAAAAATCATACAGTATGGTATGCATGCATAATTGTTCAGGCTCTCTCTCTCTCTCACTCACTCACTCACTCACTCACTCACTCACTCACTCACTCACTCACTCACTCACTCTCACTCACTCACTCACTCACTCACTCACTCACTCACTCACTCACACACACACACACACACACACACACACACACACACACACACACACACACACACAATATCAAAGTACTGTAAAACACTCACTCGTCAGACCTCTCCGAGCGCGTGCCGTCGTTCCATGAAGCGCGAGATGACTTGTAGTCGTGCGGCAGCGTGGCCCGGACGTGGCTGTTGGCACCTTCCCTCCTGTTGAACCCGTAATGCGAATGTTCGGAACCGCGGCCGGAGAAAGTCTGCGACTTGGACATCTGCCGGTATCCGTCGATGAACCGCTTCTCCTCCAGGATGGCATCTCGGGACACCGCGCCCACCGTCCGTCGGTACCGTTTGCTGGGCGACCTGTCAGACACACGAGTGTGGAAGGTTTTGTTTTTGTTGTTGGTTGTTTGTAATCTGCCTTGGATTTCATCATCTGCGAAGTACCGACAGTGTGTGAACTAGCTAGGCGGGAGTTTCCGTAGTTTTCAAAGGTTCGCCTTCTGCACATCAACACGGCCCCGTCTCTCCATCTAAGTTTGCGTCCGCTTTCAAACACCAAAGGATCGTTGGTAATTCAACGAGGAAACAATGACCGTTTGGAATCGGTCCTGGCGCAAACCGCACCAATACATTCACTGGCCGATTTTCATCTTTAACTCTTCAAGTGTGTCGAGTCTCATGAGGACATGGGCCGCGGGTGTGGGTAAGGGACAACTGCTTGGCTGCACTTGAATACAGGATGACCGTGAAGATGCTGAAGTGCAGCTGGTGCGCACCAGGGTTCACTAGACAGCAAAAATCCACTGTCGCACTACCATTTCACTATGGTATTTACACATATACATGTCTAAACAAGACACCAAAGAAAGACGTGTGTGTCATAAAGGCCCACGAGGAAGGAATGTCACCACACAAAAGAATTAAAAGATAAAAGACACTCAATGTGTACGTGAGGACGTGTTGTAAAAATTAATACAAGTGAGTAAATGTGAGTACAAAGACAGTTAAATTCCCACTCCAAGTTAAGGAAAGAATATTCATCAGAACACCGCGTAAATCATATATATGTATTACCTTGAAATTGAAACCCTCCTGATAAATACCATTAATGAACAAGATGTACGAATAATGTGTATCATATATATGTAAAGTACGCATTATAAGAAAAAGATATGAGAGGGGAAGCATACAATACCTGGAAAATGTTCTCTCTATTTTGGCTCGTCTTTTACTTTCCTCTAACGTTTGATACTCTGTCCTACCACTGGAACAAAATTTAAAGACAATATAAGTATGCTTTATGACCCCTAAAAAACGAGCTCCATCAGAGTTTTAAGCACACATACACGTAAGCACTACGCTCCTTCCACATTACAGTGGTGGTGTTTTTTAAAAGCATTCCTAAGAAAAGTTCATTTGGCTTGCAAATACTGCATAAAATGATCTTAGGGCTAACCACATGCGCAAAAAAAATTTTTTTTTCAAAAAAATCATTCAATAAAGCGAAGCAACGACAAACGTCCCTGCAAAAATGTTTACGGGGACAACTTTTCGTTTCCTTTCAATGCATGCGGCATTCCAGAATACAAAGTGATTGCAACTGCTGGCTAATGAAGCAAACTGATGTTAACAACACAGGAACAACAGGAAAACAGAAATGTCTGCTGTTTAGTGATTCTGCGCATCTGCCAAAACTACAGCGTACAGCCTTGAAAGTAGATAGTACTGAATTCACTATTGAAAACAGTACTGAAGCATTTGTGATAACCTTCAAGGCAAGAACGCCAGAAGTATGTGTAAGGACAGACCCTAAACAGACAATAAGGGAACTTTTGTCAGCATGCATGTATTTTACAAGTTCAGAAGAGTTTCTGAGTATCAACTTCTGGTTCTGGTAGTCTAGTACACTGTGCAGTGCAGTGGGAGGTTTGGGGTTTGCTTTATTTTTTTTTTGTTCTGTTTTGTTTTCGCATTTTCAAAATGTGCTTTCCTGCAAATTACCAGTGAAATTCAGAAACTGCAAAAGTGTGATTCTGGTTTCCATGGTTATGGGCTTATCGTGCCCAATCCTAAAGAGAATCTAATGTACATCTTTAGCTGGAGTTTCCTGTTTCCTGTAAAATGTCCTAATTCTACGACCACCACCCCCCCCAACACATTCCGCTCCAGATTATTATTTAATTGTTTATGAAATCACAGATTTCAGTGACAAGGTTATTACGTTCTTGTCAATAAATCAATCAAATTATTACTAACAGCAGATAGAAACACAATACTGTTTGACCGAGAAGGAAAATAAAATGAAGGATTACATGTATTTTTCTTTTTCCTTTTACACTGTAACATTACTTTTGCGAATTTGACTATTTGGGAGAAAACACAACCGAACAGACAATATTTATGAACCAAAAACGCTCATACGGTCTCATAAAACGTGAAACATGCACAATGTGAGCAGAAAGAAGAGCTGATAACCGTATCATACTGACAAACAGGTTTCTCAAGTGTTTATCTGCTGTCGAGGGCGAGTCAAAGCGAGTGTGAATGCACGACGGCCCAGTGGTTTATAAGGTTGTCTCACAGCCTTGAGGCACGGACAGACGATCAAGGTTGGATAATCTCCTAGTGCTTCCCCTTCACGTATGATATATCGTGACACGTTATTGAACTCCTGTTGGTGTCTACTAAGACCAGACATCAGCAAGGACAGCGCAGTTTTTCACTACACAATCTACAGGCTACACTATGAAATTTCATGACACAATCTTTAAGTGCTGCTATCAACTACATGTATCAACAAATCCCACTGTCTGTCTGTCTCAAACTGGGCGAGACCGGATAGCCGAGCGGCACAGCACTGGACTTTCAAATCTCATGTCATGAGTTTGAATCCCGACTGAGGCTAATTGTTTGTGCTGGCCTTTTTCTGGTTGCCCCGTCTTTGATAATACCCTTATGTGGTGGAAAAGGACGTTAAACCCTCGTACACCCACCCACCTGTCTCACAACGGCAATCTAAAAATATAGCGCAAGCCTTCAACTTCTTCAGTACTAAAATGGTAGAATAAGTGATCCTTTTCAATACCCTTTTCTTTCATGGAGTAGCTACGCATAGTTTCTCATCTACACTATTACTGGACTGAACAGATGATAACACTTTCTGCTTGTGCTACAAAGATCACGTAACCATACATACAATATTCAGTGGATTTAGGGAGAGGGGATTCGGGGTTGAGGTGGGTCTGAAATTTAGCAGGCTGGGTACAATCTTATACAAACACCACAGGCAATAAACAAGTGCATTTATTGGAAATATCACTGTTGACAGTCAAACCTGCCACTATACCCTTCAACAAATGAAAAAAAAATAATGAATTTTTAACAAATAAACAGTATGTCACACACCACTGTACATCTGTTTGCCCCCCCCACCCCCCACCCCTCCACCTCATTACCAGAACCACCCCCCACTGTGCTTAAATGGGCGAAATTGCGGCAAGTTTGACTTATCACCAGAGTTTAATCCATGGTTGTGGCAAACTCCATTAGGTCTCCAAGAATAAGTGAAACATTCCCAGCATGCAGTACAGGAGAAAGTGAATTGTGTTAGAAGTTAGTGCAAACGCTGCATGCCCCTCATGCTGCATAACCGGTCATACTGTGACGGCAGGTGACGGCAGAAATTGTCAAAGCATTTCATCTGATTTTTTTTTTCTGTCTCAAGCACTAGTAGTATTTTGCCTGTTATGAAAGTTAAGGGGGAAGAAAAAGCTACGCGTAACTGTTAATATCTAAAAAAAAAGAAAAAAAAATGAAGCTGCTGCTTAATGTGAAATACACTGTGATATAACTACATCTACAAATGTGCGTGCAAAATTCACTACCTATTTAAAGTGAATTCTACTCAATCCTGTTTGCATATATATCTTTGTGCATGCAATTTTTTTCAAGATCTCCTCTCTTTTTTTTTCTTTACAAATGCAACAAGCAGTATGGCTAACAAACAACCTTGATCTGTTTTATTTTAGCGTTTTCTTTTTTTTCTTTTCTTATCTGTTTTTCGGTTTTTGGTTGTTGGTTTTTTGTTGTTGTTGTTTTTATAAAAAGTGGTCACATCAACGGCACACATGAATTTACACTCACAGAATACAAAACAATATACAGCGATCGTCAAATGTGTCAGGACCATGGTAGCCATTCGGGCTACCACCCTGAACAAAACTGGTAGCCCGAAAAAAATTCTGGAAGCCGGAGTGGCTGCTAGGTTCTGATTCATCTCAGAATTCCTGCTGCCATTCGGGCTACCGCTACCGGAGCTTTCACTCGCCCGACGGTAAATTTGGTAGCGAAAGCGAGCAGGCGAGCGCATTTGACGATCGCTGAATATATATATATCAAAAGAATAAATCAATACACCCCATGTTAAAAAAAAAATACAGATGTACGGACATTCCACAGAAACAGAGTAAACCTCACCCAATACAGTAAAAATATAAATGAAATCAACAAGCACAAAAAACAGACAAGAAAATAGGGAAGACAAACTCAAACAGAATACAATTTCACAAGACACTAGACCATAAATTGAAACAAACAAAACAGACTGAAAGTACAACCAAACGATGAAAGACAGTAACAGACAGAGAAGAACAAAAATACGCAAAACACACACAGAGAACATTCAAAAGCTGCAAAGCAAGCCAATTGGAAAGTCTTACCTATACCTAAATTTTGAGCCTATAGAAAATATCTTTTTGGTGGGAGGGTTAGGATGGTGGAGGCGAAAGAAGGTGTGATGTTCCACACACGACTTCCACAAGTTTTTACATGACCGGTAGCTGACCATGTTGAAGCCGATAAGATTCTCCACGGGGTCGTTCTGAAACAGGCAAAGCAGGCTATGTTTTCAACTCTATGGGTACTTGGCTGAGTGGAGTTTCAAGAAACAACTGCAATCTCAGTGAAGTTCTGAAGAAAAGCAGTAAATCTACATCCTGACAGAATACCATGCAAATAAGTAGGCTAGTACAGTAGTAGGATGTGTAAGCAGGTACACCACTTTCCGTTTGGGTCTGAAAAAAATAATTATCTCTTTTCTCAGCATCAAGTGAAAATCAACAAATAAATGTGCGCACGCGCACACGCACGCACACACACACACACACACACACACTGTAACAGATCCTGAAATCACCAAAAGAAATCAAAATGTGGTCTGCTAAAGACTGGTGAAGTTGGATGTAATTCATGTACCATGCGTCCACCATCACACAGACAGTAATACATTTATCAGCAATCTGAATCACACTGAATAGTTTGAATGCTAAGAATAAGAATTATGAATAAGAATGATAAGAATGATTCTTTCAAATGAAACTACTCAAAATATTTCCAAATAATAAAGTAATACCATTATCACACCAGCAGACAAATGAGCACATACACATAATTCACAAAGATAAATATGAATTAAGCACAAATATAGAAAAAATAAACAAATCCAAAATAAAGAAACTGTCAGAAGTTCCATTCTTTTAATGCAAACCAGGCACAGAAAAAAAAGAAAGCTGCAGAAAAGTTGGCTTGCGCTCTCATCACACCCCTTTCCAAGCCTAAACAGCACCATTTGCAATGCACTATTCTGAAGCAAAAATGTCCACAACTACAGTGAAGCAAGCACTCTGAAAATTTACATGGTCAAAAAATGTCTTCAAGGCAAGCAGGCCACTGTGAGGTGAAATTCAATGGCATTTGTGAAAAGTGAAGGCTGTGTTCTTTATCCACACAACACTTTCAAAGAAACTAATTAGAACTACATGTATTTTAGTTGTGCGATGTCCAGAAGTAAACGCTGTAGTCTGCACTTGCAGAATTAGTCAAAAGGCCCTGACTTTGCAAAATCACATCAAACTACATGTACTGTACTACTACCTGCACAAAGGCACTAAGTGCCCATCAAATCAGAGGCGTTTAAGGCCTTTTTTTTTTTGTAGATGATGTAGTGTATCTCCTGTATGTGGTTACATACATTTCTATTTGCTGTGTTGGTTTTTGATTGTTACTTGCTCATGTTAATGTTTTAAAAATGTTAAAACTCAAATCAGATTCATCAGGTGGGTGAGCATGACACAAGAAGTAGTTGTACCCATAAGAAAGAAAGAAAGAAACCTGCGAAGACCTCTCATAAAATATGAGCCCCCTTCAGGTGGGAACCGGTTAATTAATTATAACGAAATTGTTACTTTATGGACCAAATGTTAAGCAGTACAAAAAATCCATGCTTTTATTGGGTCAGTCTTGTACCCTTTTCGTAACAAACAGTAACCAGAAACTGGAGCCCTCAGTCACCACAACACTGACTTCTGTACAAGCTACAATGTCAATGAAATTTTTTAAAAGAGGCAGCCTGAGGTTCAGGGGAGACAACTCTCCACAGGCACAGAGACTGGCATTGCAGCATGACCTGAACAGCACAGAAGGCGCCAGTACCATACAGAACGTCTGTCTAGTACGGTCACTCAGAACAGGCTGAAGACACTCACTACCAGAAATACTCAAGCTTCAGAGACACGAATACCAACTGTGAGATGTCTGCGGACAAACAGAAAAATACACACACACACACACACACACACACACACACACACACACACACACACACCACTTGGATGCTATGAACAGCAGTCAGACAGGTTTGAACCAGTGACGAAACAAGAGAAGTTTGTCCTCCTGGGAAAGATACCATACAGACCACACCCATTTACTACAAGCTGCACAAAACACAAGATCCATGCTGTGGTGAACAAGAAAGTGGAAACTGGTTCACCTACGAGGACTGCTACACTCCAGACTTTCAAACAACGGCAGTAACAAGCAATATGTACAAGCTTTTACATCTGCTCTGTGCATGATGCACGACCAGCACAACAGGAAGAACTAACACAGCATCAGAGGATGGATTTACAACAGCTTGCTTGTAGACCAGTGACACAACGAAAGAACAAGTGGGAAAGAAAGAAGAAAAAAAAAAAAAAAAAGAGCATTCAGGATCCAGTCTCTGTGGGAGACTCACAACCATCACAACAGGAAGAAAGAACACAGAGACGGAGACCTGTGGCACTGTGAAAGAACAAGCAGGAGAACAAACAGAGCAAGCAAGACCCCGTCTATCCACTGTCACAGTTACAAGCAGAGGGTGAAGTTCAAGTGAGACCAACAGCTTGACCACACAAACAGGGCACAGTGCTTCTGTACATATCGCATACACATCCCACAAACAGTGAACAGCCTGAGTGACAAAGAACTGCTCACTCCAAGATGCAGGCAAACCCAAGCAGCCAAAAGCACACCACAAAAGTCCGAGGCAACATTAGTAACATTAACATAGTGTTAACACGCTAGGAAAACTGTGTACAATATTCAATCAGGGTGCGAGATATTACTTGAGATTTTGAGTTTTTCTCCTCAGGAGGGGGCTCTAAGCTATCAGTCACCTGCAAAATGGACAAAAAAAAAGCCCTGTGTTTCAAACACGTCCTGTGCGCCACTACTGTGCTTTCACTCGGGGAAAATTCAAGTGAGACTTCCAACAGCAAAATCATAGACAGTTTGTTGTACCCCAAAACAAGAGATTATTTAGCCAGAAAAACACTCAATCTGACTTTTGACCTGTTAACAATGCTGCATTATATGAACAGTTACTACGCATCACTCGAACACTAATTAAGTTTGATCTGTCATTCGCAAATAAAGGAGTAAATATATTTTATGGTAACAATTAACCAACTTACACTCAGCTCTAATTTTTCTTTAACTTCAGAAAAAAATGATAAACAAACAAAATAGTAATGAACCAAAGACAAACAAAAGAGGCAACAGCTGAGCCTAGATAAGGAAATAAATTCAACAAAAGAACTGAAAGCAAACTGAAACTCACCACTTCTCTCCTCAGTTGTATGAAAAACTGTTTCCTTTTGAAGGAGATTTTCACAATCTTTGCCCTGTGAAAAATAAAATACTATGTAAAACACTGCACATCCCTTACTGCACAAACTGTTTCTGGACGAAGTATGAATGTGTATTCATTATCTAGGCAAATAAGTGTTTTTTTATTTCTTGTCAATGTTAAAGACCTGGATGGCCCATTGGTCATCTAGTGTAAGCCATGGCCAGACAGCAGTCTGAGTGTCACACTTAAACCCACAACCGTTTGAAAAAAGCCCACTCAACCACTTCAGCCATCCCCCCCCCCCCCCCAACACCCCACCCAGTTCCCTTAATGTCTGAGAGCAAGAAAGTATGAGCAACACAGACGAACAAACTCACCAAGAGAATGTGTTGATTTTGACATTATTCTGGAACACAACAAGACCAGCGGAGGTGACTCCAAGCTGGATCTCTATGCTGCTCTGGTCCTGGTCAGCAAAGAAAAAAAAAAAACCAGAGTAAATGTAGAGCAAGATAAAGTGACTCATTCATTATCAGATAATTATGTCTGTCAGCATGCACACGGCTCACCAGAAGTACTATGACAGGAAAAGCTCAGCATTCAAGACAGCCCCACGCTGGAAACAAACTGCTGCGTGTATTTTAGTGTTCATCCAATCCAATCAAAAATTAGTGTGCTTTGTTTCCGTTTTGTTTTTTTGTTGTTGTTTTTGTTATTGTTGTTTGTTTGTTGTGTGTTTGTTGTTGTTTGTTCTGTTTCTTTGTAGATCTTGTTTTTTGAGGTGTGTGTGTGGGGGGGGGGGGGGGGGGCAAAGTTAATCCAATTATGATGTATCGCCACCAGGAAATCATACTGTCTTAAGTCTAAAATGCAGAAAATGGAGTTACGAAAGTAGTATTTCCATCGCTGTACAGTTTCTTACCAATTGCAACTACAGATGGACTCTCCTTGAGAGCGAAACCAGCTGAATAATTAAATCTAGTGAACCCCTGTCTACTCCAACTACTCACTAGGACCAAACACAGTACACAGTCAGATTAAGATACTGTACGACGACATTTCATGGTTCCATTTCTATGGCTAATCCATCAAACACTGTGCTACAAGACATGCAACTTCTCCACAATACTGATCTCACAGACATGACCTCCTATTGCAGATCACATGCTTTTGGGGGTGGGGGGTGGGGTTGTTGTGGGCCTACAAGAATTAATTTCAATTATTTTAATCAGGAACTTGTCCACTTTGTGTTCTGTATGAACAGACTTTAAACTCTGAACACTTCCCCAAAATGTGAACCAGTAGTCCTGTGAAAAAAAAAACTACATGGGTTCTTGTATGACTCATGGGCATTTCCTTTCGGCTGTGTATTAAGCGGCAAAATCCTGACTCAACGCCCCCCCCCCCCCCCCCCCCCATTACACCCCCTTCCCCACCTCCCACCCCAAAAAAAAGTTAACAAAGAAGAGGGAAGAACAGCAGCTGACAATTAGTTGTGGGTTAAACAAAGAGGAATGTGTCGCTTCCAAAGGAATCAGTTAGTTAGTTATTTAGAGCTTTACGCCGCGCAAGCAACAAGGACTATTTCGCAGCTCCAAAGGAATTAGTTATTGATGGCAAGTTTATGACATTTTAGAAAAGTGTTTGCAAAATCAACTGTTACTAAAAAAACAGTAGATTAGAAAAGTGACAACACAAATCTTAGGTATGATTAACCTGTACACATGAAGGGCAACACCAATATATTGCAGTCACAAAATCTTCTGAAGTGCACTGTCACAGTGACACAACTAAGCTGTGAAAGCTGCCATAACATCCTGCTTTTTTTTTTTTTTTTTTTTTTTTAATGTTCTTCTTCTTTTGGAATTCTGCCATATTTCTTTCAAGTCTCACCAAATCCCAGATAGCACAATTCTGGAATTGATCCATCATTCCATGTTTTTAATATACTTGGGTGCTCTACATCAGTGTTGCTCTAGACAGTATACAAACCCCCACCATGCACACACCAAAAATCGCCAAGTGATAAGAACAGTCAACAACTGCAAACACTGATGCAAAACTGGCTACATATTTTGCCCACAAATATACACGCTTACATGTAGTATTTAGCAGTTATTCCCCATCAAGCTGTGGGACACCGACGAGAATTTTGATCCAAGATGCAAATCAACCCGAGCTTTAGCGAAGGGTTGATTGTGTCTTGGATCAAAATACGAGTCGGTATACCACAGCTTGATGGGGTGTAAATGCTTTATCATCCTTTTTTGGGCCAATTTTTGGTATATTTTGAACGTTTATCAGAGGAAAAACTGACAGTCGACAGCGGCTGCACATAGCAGATGAACGAGTTTGTACGTCGGCAGAGCACAACGCCGACAGAATAAAGTGTGCCTTTTTATGCTGACAAGACGGTGTCAATTTACTCATGAACTCAAATCCAAACAAAAACACAAGTTTTAAACTTCCACTAAAGACACAAACAAACATTCCAACGCTTTCAAGGAAATATAAATTTGCGAGGTGAATGCGAAACCGATCAAGCACAGCTCAGTCTGTTCATGCTTTGCATGATTAGGGTCTGTTCGAGCGGGAATCTTCCTATCACGATTCTTCACGAAATATGAAGCTTTGTGAGTGTTTATTCTAATATTTTTAGTACATGTACACCGATGAAAGTGTCCTTCCCCCAGCAGCTACATTTTATAACTGCAAGCATGATTCAGTCAATTCAAGAAGCTTCTGTTCAATCGGAGATCTTTCTGTCTGAACCTTTTTTTTGCAGGGAACCATGCCTGATTGTCATGTGATGTGCTCTGTGTCACATGATTTCTCAAGTACTAGTACAATACGAACAGTTATTCCACAGGAGAGATCAAAGAAAGAGGCCGCTATGGATGATAAGTGTAAATATGTACACACACAACCCCAAATCACATCATCAAGACTGATTAAAAAGAGGAAAACTAGAACTTGTGTGCACTCCAATAATCCCTTCAGAACACGTCAAGACAACACTAGCATTAACAGTTTGTGTTCATGCTTACCGCAAATGGAAGATAACATATTTTGTCTTTATGACTAAACATTCACCAAAGAGAGAAGAAACAACCAAAAAAAAAAAAATCGAGTTTTCGTAAGGTTTGAAACAAAATCACCACTAACCACCTCAAATAGTAAGAATGGTTTTGTTGGTGGTTAGTTGGTGTTATTCGTTTGTTTTATCAAATCCTTTAGCAACAGTAACAAACATCAATCATGGAGTGCACACACACAAGAAAAATTAGCATCAGCAGAAAAAAGATATAAAGGTTATGCAAACTCTAAACTGGCGAAGACAAGACGTTGAGGCGAGCGAGGTGAAGAGCAAGAGAAAACGTGCAGCAGGCAGCAAAACCAGGACACCCAGCAGTCTGCGATGCGTGCTCGGAGCATGCTTACCCTTACCCGCGCATTGTGCAGATCCACGCCGTACATCTCCAGGCGCTTGGCGCGCTCAAGAAAGTTGAACTCCGCATCCGCTGGGGTTTGACCCCTGCATCATAATCAAGGACAACCATTTGTCTTTTGGGTTAAATGAATTTAGCTAGGTACTGCAGGTAGGCTGTGAAAATGTAGAAAATGCACAGGAAAACACAAGAAGAATATGGCAGACATGTGCAGGAACTGAAGTAAAATGATACCATGTAAGGCGATGAACATAATGACCTGACAGGGCAACAGTTTACTCCATACATGTCTATGGTCATTTAGTAAAAGGGCCGAACCACCATGCATTTGATAAGCACTTTGACAGGCCTTTTTCCATTTGATGGTAGAAATACATTATAAGTGCAACACCATGGCAAATACAGGCAAAGCGCGTTCCAAACCTGTGCTGTCTGTGCTTCTCCGCCACAAGCTGCTCAAACTCCCGCGTCTGATTCGGGATGAACATGAAACCACTGAGATACCCGTCTTTATGTTCATCAGGGTTGAAGTCACCAAGCTCCGCTGAAGCACAAACAGATCAGTGACTTTATTACTCACTGCAGTAAGCGCAAGTGAAAAACAAAAGCAAGAACAGGCAGTCTGAAATTTAAGCAGAGGTAAAATACACTACAAACGTTGAGAGAAAGTACACCAAACTTTTGACCCACTAGACCAACTTCTACAAGAGTAGAATCTTATAAAGAGGATACATGTACTTTCGGAAATGGTGCAGTCCTAGACCCATTCCTGACTAGGTAATGCACATGGACAACAATTAAAATCCAAAGAAAGATCAAGTCAGTCAGAAACTTTCCACTGTACTTACACTGAACTGCGTAGCTTGCTAGTGCTGCTGCCTGACCATCTGAACACACCAGCTTTCCCGACAACATGTCTTGCCGGACTTGGAGGAAAAAGTGATACCTGAAAGCATGGTATTACTAGCATTACTAGTAGAATCTATTATCTCATATTTCAAAACAATAATTTTGCTGAATATGGTTTCCTCAGAAAGAGAAAATTGTGAATAGGAATTTAATCTGATCCAACATTTTTTTTCACCATCAGCACATGATGACATTTTTTTTTTTTTTTTATGTAAAACAAATGCAAAGGAAACTTTGTCACAAATGCAACAGTGTTTAGTACTCAACACTTAAATGCACCTTGAATTTTCAGATAATGACTCACCTTGTGTACTCCTCTGCAAGTTTACTGGGGTCGGACACATAGAATTTGACACGGAAAAAGAATTCATAGGGAGGTCCTGTGACAAAAGAGGAAAATGAAGACCCTGAAATTATTGGAAGTAATTTTAACCTATTTTGAATAAAGGAACAATCTGTTCTCAATGAAACTAGGAGCTCTGATAAAGTCTAAAAATAAAAATAAATCATCTCATACAGAAGCAAGTACAATTCACCGACACTGTACATGTATTCAGAATATTTAGGAAATTAAGGCTGAAGATACATACCTCGACACTGCTTTTTGATTGTCTTGAGTGGATCAAGCCATCGCTGAAAAAACAAAGAAAGGAAGACATGATTTCCTCTCTGGGTAAGTGGGGGAGGACACCCTGAGCTAAGACTTGGCCGAAAATCAAAGGGTTTTTTTTTTGTTGTTGTTGTTGTTGTTTTTAATGGAATCTTGTAATTATGGTTGAGACTGACCAACACTAACTCTTGTAAAACCTTTCACGTACAGCGGAAGATGTTACTGAGAAAGAGGAATCTGCTACACCAGAGAACATACACAATTACGATAGTGACTGGAAGACTCTCACACCTATACATACAATACTAACACTAAACAACAAATCAAGTAACCATAGAAGAAAAGACTGGAGGCTTCAACTCTAAGATAAATGCACTATCTGAGGCACCCAATTTTAACCCTAGAAAGTGGGGGAAAGATTCACCAACCAAGCCATCCTCTCCAGGTGCCATGTCAATGAACTGTAGTCCGAAGTAGTCCTTCTCCACCAGCTCCAGGTGGTCGAACACCTTGTCCAACAGATGCTGGGCCTTCTGACGCTTCTGAAACACCAAAACACCATCCTGCACATCTCTTTTGAATTTCACTTTGCACGTTCATGTAAAAAGCAACCTTCTGTACTACACCTTTACTAGACAGACCCCAGTTCCTTCCAGCAAGCTAACCAACAGATCCACATCAGTGTAGAATTTGGGTGAAACTCAAACTTGAGAATAGCCCAGATTGACGCACTGTCTCTTCTTCTACGCTGACACAAAGGTGTTACAATATCAACATGGTTTAAAACAACCTCAGTTGTTAGACTTGTGGATAATGAAAGATATCTTTTTTGACTCTTTGTTTAAACTGAACCCACTACAGACAAGAACACTGCCTGTTAGTGCTGATCCACCTTAAGACTGCACCAGTATGCATTCTTTTCCTGTAAATGACATACAGAGAAAAAACATAGATATAGTTATGTTCTTACATCAATTTCAAATGTCTCGTCCGTTTCGTCCAGGAAGTGGACGACACAGTTGACTGTCTTTGGTTGTCGGTCCTGCAAGTGCGCCATTTCTGACGCGCGTACATTGTAACTACCGCTGGACACCAGCTTCATGGACATGCTGTGCAGCTCTGGAACACACACGCACAAAACAAGTTGCAATGGTCGTACATGCACATTCCATGCATCCATAATTCATAACCGGTATAAGTGGTACAATGTATATAATTTATACACATCATTATATGTCTGTACAACCAAGGCCATTTTCAAATTTTGTGTAGGATGATGCATACTTCCTCCCCATTGTCCATTGTGGGTTGAGAGGCGATTCTGTGTGAAACCCATCTGTGATAAATATGCAGAAAACCTTTTCCCCCGGTTTCTACCCCCCCCCCCCCCACCCACACACACACACCCATACATGTACACATACAACATGTGTGTAATACATATTGGTCACTGCCCAAATATGCACGGCATGCCTGATAGTGATAGCAGTTACACTGAAGCCGAAGGTAACACTGGTTGCAAGAACTCGACAGTGAGTAATGCCTAATGGCAAAGTGTAGGCGATTTCTTCACTGGTCTGTATTGCAGCTGTGACACTTGAATGTCGTGTCTGTGTATGTGGGTGGACAACATAATCATCAACTCTAATTCTAAACCTGTAGAGGGAACTCACAGAACAATCTGTGCATTATCTGAACCTGCCAGAATGCAGAACGGACACATGTATTCAATGCGGAACATAGCTGCTTCCCAGAACCGTATGCATGCACTTATTACACTGTAGGCGGGAAACGGGTCTGCTTGGCCAGACATGTACACATTCACCATTGACCAAATTAGCGGGTCCACGCTGCCTAAGACTTAACCGTCCTCCTCGTGTCAAGGAAGTTCGTAACTTCCACACACTCTGCAACAGGACCTAGCAGTCTCATACACAAAGCGTCAGTAATGACGGCAAATGTGCCAGCATGCACACACAACATGCTACGTATCCTCGAGCAAGCGTATGAAAGCGGACATTGTGTTTTCTATCGCCCACAGTAAACGTCCTTACTCTCTCCTCGCCGTAACACCCTTGGCGATGCCCTATTTCAACCCTCCTGCAGGATGCATTTGAACGTCTTCAAATTTCAAGGCCACGTCTACATCTTCTCACACTGAAGCTGCTTCCGTGACTACAAACGCTCTACCCTATCAGAGACTTGATCAATACTCCGGCCTATTTGTACGTCGCTCCACCTCCCCTCCTCCGCCAGTGGATGTGCCGTCATCACCTCGCCGTGGGGGTATATCAGACTTCTCAACGCAACTAAACCTTCTATGCGCCTTCAGAAAAGAACTCCCACAAAATTAATCATGCACGTCAGTCACCTCCGTGAAAACTGATGGACATGGTTTCAAAAGCATAGCCGCTGTTCTCTGTACTATCATAGTATCAACCAAGCACTGTTTTATGTTGCACTTATAATTCAAGTGACTAACGTGCACACGTACTTAACAATAGCATAATGACGATGAGCTGTGCATTGACTTGTGTTCGTCACTGAGTGCTTGTGTACGTACCGATGCAGTCTGTCCACATGTGGAGTAGCGACAGGAGGCCATCGTACGGCCATGGTGCCTCCACCCCCGCGGTATCCAACGGATCCCAAGACAAGGGGGTTCCCACTCCACAACACAGTCACCAGAGATCGATACAACGTGTAACAGGCACGGCGGAACGCGTCCCCTTTTCTGGAACCTACAATAATTGCCGGCAAATCCACTCGGCCTCCACAATTCGGTAAAGACTAACCAACCTATTACACTGCACCCATCGACTGACTGGCAGGCTGGACGGGGGAGGGGAGAGGGAAGCTCGGAACGATCTGTGTAAGTGTCTGGCACAGTAACTAGCTCTTTCTCTCGACGTCACAGTCACCAAATTCCCGACAACGCTGTCCCCCAATCCTCCACTGGATAATCCTCCGTCATTTCGGCTGCAAATTGTCTGCGTGGCACTTGAGACTGACAGTTGCTGGCGAATGGAATAAACCTGTTCGGCCTGGCCGATCCGTGCGAAGCCCGCGAGCTGTACGAGTAATCAACGTCTGGAGAGGACGAGAGGAGGAGAACATGAGATTCCAGTCAGTTTCTGGTATGACAACGACCGCCACTGCAAGCAGAGCCAACCCCGTACCACCAGACCATCAGATCACCCCGATTTAGGACGTGAGTCGTCCTGAGCACAGCAGCACCCGGTCAGAACTGCTTCGAACGCCTTCGAGCCAAGCCGAGAATTGGTCTCATTTTGGACGAAGCGCCGCTGCGCTCATTTTGCGGTACGTTGAGACCTCCCTCCCTCTCTATCTGGCAGGCGGTCGCCGCGCCCGTGTGATCGTTATTCGGGCTTCAATTCTCCCTCAATTCTGAATCATTTTCGTCTGCCGCGTTTCCTAGGGTTTCCCCGCTCTTCAAGTGTAATGAAGGCGAACCCTGTTCGCCACAAGAAGTTTCGCCGACGGCCACCGAAGATAACGCATGTAGATAGAGCTCGCCCCGACAAGGCCACGGCTGGAATAAACTGTGCACATGACTGACTCAGCCTCACAGCCTACGACTGAAAACACGATCGACGAGGATGGCCCCGCTCGTCTGAGAGACTTTGCAAGCTGTCCGAGTTCCCCCAGACAAAATCGCCGTAAACACGACAGGAGATTTTATTTCATCCTTCCATTCTCTACAGGGACAATCTCTGTGGTTGGCGGCTCAGTAGGCAGAGCCAAGAAACGCACCAGTCAGTCAGCTAGTACAAGAATTACATGTCTTCCGCACACACCCCAGCGGCTTTTTCCATACATTTTGTGGTGCCGCAAGTCTTTTCCAATTTCATACTGGGGGCGGTGCCCAAGCCTTTTCCATGCATATTGTGGTGCCCGGAGCCTTCCTCATATGGTACATGTTTCATTTCATGGGCGGTGCAGCAATCGCGAAGGTCTCTGGTTCAAACTCACCATGCTTGATTCGTCACCGTCCGTCAGCACAGTCCTAATACATGTACAACCAAACCTACAGCCGCTACTGGTACACACACGTGCTAACTAAAGCACTCTTCTTGATGAAAACTGACAGATTGCTATACCAGTAAAGCGAGGCAAATCAAGAGTTGCAAAACTCGCCAGTAGATTAGCGGCCGCTTTTGGACTGTCAAGTTATGCCTCAGTCATAATTAGTCAACTGGGACCGCGCTCTCATTCTACGACAGAGAGAGTGAGAGTAGACAGGATGCCAAATGAAGGACGCAGGATGGTGTTTTTTTTTCTGTGCTGCTTGCTTACGCAAACAGTTGACCTGCACCGCTAGAGGGCAACACCAGCAAATTAGCTTACGTTACCAGAGAAAGGCTCTTCTTGTTACCTCATTTAGTCAGTGACTGATTTCAAGAGACCGTCCCACATCGAAAGCACTTTTCCCTGTCTGAACGCAAAACGTAGGGTTTTAAAACACACTGCCTTTCACGGGAATGGGAAAAGCATGGGGGGGGGGGAATGTTTCCCGTGTTTTTTGTTGTTGTTTTTTTGTTTTGTTTGTTTTTTGTTTTTTGTTGGTTTTTTTTTTTTGGGGGGGGGGGGTGTTGTTGGGTTTTTTGTTGTTGGGGTTGGGTTTTTTTTTTGTTTGTTGTTGGGTTTTTGTTTGTTTTGTTTGTTTTTGTTGTTTTGTTTTCTCTTTGTGGTGTGTGGTGTTGTGTGTGTTGTGTGTGTGTGTGTGTGTGTGTGTGTGCGTGTGTATGTGGGGGGGGGGGGGGAGTAGTTGTCAGCTCGTGTGCGGAGGGGTGGGGGTGGGGGCACAAAAGGAATCAACAAAAAGCACCCTTTCTTTCCGACCCACGACCTAAGCGCTGGTCGATCACAGACAACATTCACGTTTTTTGTTGTTTTGTTGTTGTTTTTTGCTGCGCTGCAAACTCCCCGCCCCCAACCCTTCGGCAGAGTACACAAAACTGCGCTCCTCCCCTCTCTTCCTCCCACCCAAACTGATAAACCTAGCCCAATACGCTGTGCCGGCCGGTCTTTTGGACAAACCCCATGCGAGAATCAGTACAACGAGGCGAAGCAATCACAGCCCGATCGCCAGTAATCTGCCGGGCAATGATCGCTTTCCTTCTGGCAGAACGGATTTATCTCCGAGGAAAATTGGGATATATAGCCACAGATAACGTATACGGCCAGAGCCGATGCTCCGCCAATCGAATCATACGCAAGCGCTGCTCAGGTCTCAGACAGCGTGCGTTTCAAACACGCTGGCTTTTTCTCGCACTCGACATGAAACGGCAAGACTTGTTCTACCAATTCCATAAAACTAACAGGTGACAGTTTCAGCGAACATCCGTACGACCCAGAGCCAATACGGTTCTTCTAATTGGTTCTTGATATGACGTACTGCAGGAGGCGAGCGCTCCAAACGTACCCAAGGACCCTTTTGGCATCTCCCGAGGATTCAACCTAATCGGGGACTGGGGGAAAAAATCTATAGGATCCGGCATTTGGCGCAGGAGGCTAGAGACCCGAGGCCTCTGTATGTCAACAGAGATCGCTGTGCACCACATTTTCTGACCCTTTATCTGTCGGGAGGCAGGCCAATATCGGGCGAGACTAGTTAACACAAAATCCTGGTCAATCAAGTTGAACTTGAAGACGAAAATGGAGCGAGTGTGCTCATCCCCGGTCAATTCTCAAGTGCTATTCTGACCGATTTGCTGTTTCGTATTCATTCTGGAACCGATTATCAGACGGCCAGTGACCTTGGACTGTCTGCATCAGGAGTCGCCATCAAAACAGTTCTGACAACAGTGTCCAGCCGCTACCACACTGAACACGAAAATTTGATCGGCGCCTTAACTTGAAATTTCTGAAACGCCTTCTTTTAGGGCTGAGGCCGGTCCGGTAACCTGAAGTGTCTTGACTTTCTCTGGAATCTGTGTGTGTGTGTGTGTGTGTGTGTGTGTGTGTGTGTGTGTGTGTGCGTGCGCAACCTGCCTGATCCCCACCCTACGTTCTCCCCTTTGTGAACTGCTCAAGAGCCGCCGTGAAAAAGAAAGTATCGATCGTAAGAACGCCACAAACTCAGTGCCTGCTGCCGGCGAGCATCCTCCTCCTCCACCACCACCACCACCACCCATTTCCTTCCCCTCATCACCCCTGCCCAGTGGTCGCTGACCGACGGCTGCTCCCGAAACCCGCTCCTTACTTCCAACTTTACACACAAATACTAGGAAAGTCATTACTGCTGGTGCTACATCTCTGCGTTGCCCGTTTACCGGCAGTAACTCAATGCTCGCATAACTGAGGAAGATGTACGTTTTCACGATGCATTTCGTTCTCACAGTGAGCACGGGGAATCAGGGCCGATTTCTTTCAAACAATGCCTGGGACTAAAATTTAAAATAAAAAAAGAAGAAAATGGAGGAGGAAAGAAAGAAAACATACGAAAACAAAGTCCTAAAACGTGTTCCTGTGAGGCAGTGTCAATGTCTCTAATTGGTTCTCTCTACAATGGCTGGTGTCTCCTGACCAAGTTTGGATTGTTGTCTTGTTGTGCGGGTTTTCTTCGAGCGCTGTACAACCACACTGACTTGTGGCTTAACTCTGAATACATACATGTGCATCCAAGCATTTTGTTATAATTATTTCCGCCCAATTAGTGAATTACACTCCTTCACATAACACACCCCTGTCCCATCCCATGTCCTGGTTTCAGTCACAGGGCACGTGAATGTAAAACAGGAGAAGTAGCAATGGCTATGTGTACAAGTATCGCGCACTCCCCCAGAAAGCGGTCAGCGAGCCCTGCTCCGGCCAAGCCTACAGTGATCGACAAAGGTCTCCATGTGTTCTTACCGCTGTCACCCGATGATGTGACCGATTACGCCGCAGGTATGAGTGGAATGCCCCACCGTCCCCACCTATAGTCTATACTCCCTATCCTCTTCTCATCCTGCCATTCAACAAAGCACGTGCTGTCTGTACGCACGAGACACACACAGCAAGACTTCCTGCGTTTTCCACCAAAACAAACAAACAACACAACAAAAGAAAAGAAAACAACATACACAAACACACACGATATATTATAAGGTGTCATGCGGACGTTGTTACGCGAAACGCTTGATCGCACCAGACGGGCATCAGCTGTTGCCGTCTCCTCATCAATGCCAACACATGCATCATGTGAAACGCCAGAGCAAGCGATTCGTGATTAAGCCGTTAACTCGCGCGAACGAAGCGTGTTGACATCGATGTCCGATCGATGAGCAGGGATAAAGTTCCAGGCTTTAAATACAGTAACAATCTCGTCTGGGGGTAACTGCTGGCTTCTGCAACGGCCGTATGTTCTGTTTCACAGTAAAGCATACCGGGGTTAGACTGATGTTAGCAGAGTAGCAAGCGAAACTTTCCTCTGCCACTGGTGATGATTTGTGATTAATGAAAAGACAAATCAATGTGTCAGTGTGATGAGTGGCATCATTTGTGATCATTCCACTGCAGGTGATGGTACAGTGTGCACTAGTTAATCATTTCATGAAAAACTAGTAAAGATTCCCAACTGATATATTCTCAGTTGTGAAATAATACAAGACTTGCAAACCAAGGACACTTTAAACCTGGGATTTCTTTTGTTTTGTTTATTGAATCCATCAAATCCTTTACTATGTTAAGTTCTGAGCAGCACAGAGTCTTACTGCTACTAGTACAGTATTGTATGTAGTTCTGAGTCTATGAAAAATAACGCCAACTAATACTCAACTACACAACTTTTGAAAAAGAAGATCTAAATATTTCATAGTTGACAAATGTGCCTTTAATTCTTAACTTTCACAAGAAGAGAGAGAGAGAGAGTCTGAGGCAGACAGAGACAGGCAGAGCAGCAAATGGAAATGGAAATTTATACTGGTACTGTGGTAGCCATTAAATAGGACACACAACTGGATGGCTTGTGCATGCACAGTGCACTACAGTATAGGACACAAAGTGGAGAAAAACTGGTTGAAAAAGCAAGGTTATTACTAATATTAGTCACCAAAAACACTGTTGAAATAAGTTCAGTGATCGCATCTTGCTTACACACTTACCATTAATTCTCTCCCAGAATTTCTTCATCGTGAAAACTGTGATTTGCGGATCAGTTCACAAAACACTCAAGCATCCGTGCAACCAACAATAGCATTAACACACTTTCTGTTTCACTTTCCACTGAAAGATCGCCACTTCACTTCCTGAGATCACATCACATCTATGTCCATCGCGCATGACCTTTACACAAACACTGTGGGTGTATAAGGAAGAATTTAAGCTTGCAACTTCGGCCCATGTACACTAAGTACTGTACCAGTAACAGCAACATCACCGACTAAATGGAGAACACGGTAAGCACTGGGCACGGCCGACCAGCATCTGTTTGTGAGGTAAGAGAACTGGGGAGCCAGCCAAGTATGGAGGCTTCACGCATGGCCAGAATGCTTCTCAAAATACTGGTAGACTAGTAGGCAAACTCGTTCCACCATCACGGTTTCTCTCCACTGTGTCGCTTAGTACGCTTAGTTTCCTTCTTCCCTTCCCGAAAAAGAAAGTGTTTTTCCTCGCCAGAAATTTCCAGCTGAGAAAAGCGCAAACAACAATAATGATCAAGGCACCCGGGCCCGTTTTGCGACGAAGCCTCTCAAAAACACATCTTCTGGCACACGCCTCACAGGGCAGCTGTCGACCAATTATCTCGTGTACAGGTAAGAAGCGCCCAACCACAGAATGAACTTCAGACGAGTGCAAAGCAGCTAAGACCTCAGCACTTCAGGTAATTTGCTGAGAGGTCTACCTACTTATCTTGTAATGGTAGGGCTGCCGGAAGGGGTGGAAGCTGTACATCGTCAACATTTGAACTTGACATTCTCCAGCATCACCAGACTGGACAGGTATGCATTTCGAAAGGCACAGTTTCAAGAAGGTAAAACTTTGCAAGAAATTCAACTCGGTTAGAAACACGTTAAAACACCGCATGGTATGTTAACTGGCACAGACTTTTAAGCAAGAGGTTTTTTTTAAGCCTTCACACAGATGCACCAGCTTGGCCAGACAGCACGCTGAAGACAGACGATGTCTGTTCACTGCATGACAACCTTCGAAATAACCTGGCAGGAAAAGATGAAAGCTGGGCCCCAATACAGGCCCCCTCCCTGTCAGCAATCCTGATGCGGCTTACGGCATTTAGCCCTGCCTTTGCTGAGCTCTCTGACAGTCTGTTGTGAGGCCGGCCGGGGGTGGATGCCAACAAAGCAAGCCAAACAAACTCAGCTGCTAGCCACAACATGATGCTGCTCCTGGACACTGGATTAAGACTGGGCCTGACCAAGGGATGGAACCTTGCCAGCCTCCGCGCAGATTTTCTCTCAATCGACAGGAAGGCTCGGAGGGGAACAAGACCGCCTCAAAAGGTTTGTTGTTGACCTTTCTACATGGCAGGACCCACCGCCCAGGGCGTCACATCAAGATAACAAATTAATGCATTCTCTTGGCATTTTCTACACACCTTCCCATCTTTGAACAATATGAATCATTGAATGGAGAAGGCCAAATATCCTTTTTGAGAATAAATTGCTTAGCATTAAACATGTCACGCTCCTAAGAAGACAGCAACAGAGCAATCGAGTCACAGAAAACAATTTTATGAGTATGAACACTGGTTTTAACTGTTTTTGTCTATTCATGCTATTTTATTTTACAGATTATATAACTTACAAGCTTACTGCTGGTAGTGGTACAGGCACAGGGATATCTGACTCTGAGCATCATTTATCTGAGTCTGACTCTGAGAGGCACAGACCTGATGATGAACACTCATGGCTTGTGACGAAAGATGATGGTGACGCAAAGTTTCATTATTCCTGATGATACCCACATTTCATACATCAGACACATCATCATCCACATCCCCCCCCCCCCCCCCGGTCCATCCTCTTCTTTTCAATCAACTTACTCGAGGACTAGGAGAGGAATAAAACTCTAATGCTAATTATTTTATCCTAACCATGATGCATTCTTGTGAGTTGTATGACAAAATAGGTGGTGGAGAGGGATGGGAAGGTGGTGTCATTAAAGGTATTTTCATTAGCACCATAAATTTCAACACTTTCTACTTTGATTTAACACACTGTTGTCGCTAATGTCAGTATCTCACATTGTAACTAACATTTGTACTTCTGTCTGCTGTATCTTAAAGCAGTCTGTCTGACGGCCAAACTACCAAGAACAATGAAACATACCAATTAATAATTTCTCCTTGGTGGACAGTACGCACAAATTCGTGTACCTTACAGTGCACGTGTGCTGTGCAGTCCTTGGAGTGTGCTCTACGCTTTCACCTTAGTGTACAATTTACACCAATCAGTAAACCAGGCTACTAGGCAACCACGCTAATATCTCACGATGTAAATACTCTCACATTTTCTTAGAATACAAAACACATAATTACATTGTGCGATTCGTACGATTACACAGACAAAGCGCAAAACTGAAAACGAGTTGACAATACGTGAAGTTAACGATGGCAAGATATAAGATTGGTGGACATGTAATGCAAAAGATACGCATTCCCCATTTACAAAACATTTCATCCCTTAGCAAATCGCAATTAATCTTTTACTAGGAACAATGACCGTTGATCTGTTTCGCCGGTAATGCACCTGAAACAGTGCTGTGACAACAACGGGACGGGGACAGGTAACTGTCACAGCCAGCCATTTTGGGTCAACGTAACATACGTCGGAGGGCAAAACACCTTCTTACCTGGCCTGCCACGGTTGTGACGTGTAGATGATGCCTTTTGCAGTCACCATTAAGCCATAGGACGATATTACATGGAGAAAATCATAAATTATTTCGTTTTAAAACGAAAAATTCTATGCCACAGGAAGTGAAGCACTAACAAGATGGCGGAGAAACAACAATGTCACGTGACCGGCACATTTTCTCAGGGAGCGAGCGCCGGCGGCCGTATAAAAATTTGTAAAATTTTCAAATAAAAGTTATATCTGCCTTAAAATGAACACATTTTGGCAGACAAGAGTGTGTGGTTCGGTGTGGGTTTCCAGTCAAACTCACAACAAATTTAAAACATGAAAATGTAAGTTTCGCATGCTTTTGCAGGGGCATCATGACTGATGTGGGTAACTGATTCCTTGGCAGCACTGAAACGGCTCGAGTAGGCCTAAAGCATGTCAGAGCGTGACTCAGTTGTGGCCGGTCCGCGTGTTCCTTTGTTTTTCTGTGTTTTATATTTGTCACTGCCTCTGACTGAACTATTTCCCTTTTTCTCCCAAGCTGACAAAGTCTGTCAGTTGAGGTCCGACGGCTGGGCATCCCGGCGCCCGACGACTGAACCAGTACTAGTCACTGACAGTACAGCCGGCTCCCTGGGTGTGCTTTTCTTTTCAGGTGCCACTGAGACTCCCGTCGGCTACACATGTACATGCATGTGCATCACTAGTGTCCATTCTCTCTCCAAAAAACAAAAGAACAAACAACAACAAAAAAGGGTTCCACTCAGCAAGCGTTGGAGAAAAAACCATAGTCCTATGAGGGTATATGGGAGGTAACTGTCTTCATTGGAAGATCTGCTATTGCATGCTTAACTCCCCTTAATACACAGCTTCATGGTCAGTATTTTGTGTCCTGTCTGGCTAACCAGATACTGATTTTGGAAATTGTCTAATGTGAACACACACACACACACACACACACACACACACACACACACACACACACACACACACGCAGTATCAATCAGTGTCAGCTTGGCCGTTCTGGGATTACCACGTCCAGATCAGTCACTGCACTGACGGCGGCCCGGACTCCGACACCCGCGGCGGCAAAACTGACTGAAATTGCAAGAAAGCATCGCAAGAGGACTCCAAATCTGCCCTGCAAGCCCTAGAAAACCCCCCGTAAAAATCGGGCTAGCTTTATCAGACCGTCATGCCGTAGTACCCGGGTCCGGCGGTCCCGGCCGTGAGCGCCGGACCAATAATTCCGCCCCAAAAAAAAACAAAAAAAACAAGATGGCCACCAGCCCAATATGTTGTTTCCATTTGATCACCTGCTATCGTCACGGTCGTTCTTTTGTAATGCCATGTATCCACACACACACACACACACACACACACACACACTCTCTCTCTCTCTCTCTCTCTCTGAATGGAAACAACTGACCGGGCTGTCACACCAATCTTGTTTTTGGAAGAGAGACGTCAAGTTGTATTCTTTGAAATCTATGACGTTTTTGCTCACTGGGATGACGCATAATACATTTGGCGTAATAACTTTGATACAGTTCTTGCAATGAAAGCAGGCCCATGAAAATTGAAGTGTTGCTGCTGCGTGCGCAGTGTAAAGATCGAATTAATACCGACCCAATATGTTTAACAGACAAGTCTGCGCGGCGAACGTTTTCTAACTATGTGTTATGTCAGACATACACACGCGCGCGCGCACACACTCACACGCACACACGCACGCGCACACGCACACACACACACACAGACTCGCGCGAGCCGCGTTTGTGCTCCATTGGCAGTGAGACCTATGTGGTGTTCTCTCACTCTACTATGCTATTGAGTGAGAGTCAGTGGGAAAAACAAAGCACACTACATCAATGAAACTCCCGCTTTCCCCCGTCTACACATAGAGAACATCCAAAAAGTGGCGACACATCCCCAAGAAATGCCAGTATCACGTCAATACATGACGTCGGAAAAATGACGCTGATACTGCCTTTTGCGTCAGTGCGCGCGTGCCTTTCAGTCTTGCGATGGATCTGACCTGTTCAGTACGTAAGCAGCCCTGCACAGCGTTCTGGGTTCTTCTTCTTTCATGAATTTGTTCTCCGTGCATATTCTGTTCATAAAGTATTGGAGTTGTATTCTGTTATATCCCGTGTCTTCTCTGCGATTGCACGAAGATGGCGACATAGTAGAAGTAAAATACACCACGTCTCCAAACAGAGGAATTCGGAAAGAAAGTGGCGAGACACCCCCAAGAAAAAACAGCATCACGTCAATCAAACATGACGCACTTACTTTACGTCAGTGCGCGTGCGTCTCTTCTTCGATGTTTGTGAGGCGTGTGGCTTGTAGAGGAAATGTGCTGTGAGTACAAATTTTCGAGTCAACTGACGATAACGGCTGCAGTGAATTTTTCTAATTTTTTTTGTATATTTTTTATGGCACCCCAGCCTCATTATCTATGTATAGTAGGAGCGATTTTGAGATCTAAAGTGTGTTCACCAGTACTTTCATCAGGTACGGCTTACGCCAAAATATAAAAGCGACAACCTCCAAAATTCACTTAGTTGAGAGTCCGTATTCATGCTATCTATGTCCCAAAAATGGAGTGGTTTAGGTAAATATTACGCCTTTAAACGCCAGAAAGCCACTTTTTTTGAAAAGGGCGATAACTCGCAAATCATGTGTGCAATCGTACCTGGATCGGGCCTTCTATTCAACAATCTTGATTCATTTAGAAACCCTAAATTTGAAATTGATCGGTTCAGTATTTTCGGAGAAATAGGCATCTGAACTGGGTTCACATGCAATGTCAACTCAGGCTCGGTTTACATGAAAACTATAAGAGCGACCATTTTCTAGTAGTGATTCTGTTCAGAGTCCGTATTCAAGCTATCTACTGCCAAACAATTGAGTGATTTAAATAAATATTACGCCTGTGAACGAAAGACAACCAACTTGTCTCAAAAGGGCGATAACTCCCAAATCACTTAAGCAATCATCACACGCTTGGTTCCTTTAATGTAACATTTTGATATATTTAGATACCCCAAATTTGAAGCCATTCGGTTAAGTATTTTCGAAGAAACGGGCCCGGACACTGACAATTCACACACACACATACACACAGACGGCACTCACTGAGGAGGAGAAGCGCGTTCAGTGCACCATACATGTCAGCATCGATGACGCATGTTTTCTTACGTCATTGTCAGAGTTACACTTGCAAAATCGTCTCTGCGGGAGATCGGCAGTGACGTGCGTTTGTACCACAGATGCTTGTCTATGAACGTGGAAATTTTAGCCCGTCCTATGATGTTGTTTCCATTACTATGGAAACAACATAAAAAGAGAGAGCCGGGGGGGGGGGGGGGAGCGAAGAACATATTTCGAATATACGGCCTTTTGAGACGACCTCATATATTTTTTTTTATTAACTTGTTGCGCGACCATACTTTTTGTTCCTTCCATTTTGTATGCTGCTTCTATTATTTTGGCCCCTTTTTTCCCACAAGTGTCTTTGCAATGAACGATTGTCATTTGGGGCAGGAGCTGGGTATGGGAAGGCGTGTGGGTTGCCGCCGGACCAATCCTGAGGAGCCGCTGCTACGGCCCTGATTATACACCAATGCCATCAATCCCTACACAAGTTAAAAACAGGTAGTCAAACACACTGTGGTGCTCTACCATTTCCCTCTTTGTATCGTGAAACATTTCGCACAACAGATACATGTGGAAATTTTAAGGTAGTAAAACACACTGTGGCACTACGGTGTCACTGAGCTGTAATCAGTTCACAGTTCTGCACGACAAGTGAAGATAGGTCACATAACACATGCTGACCTCACGCAGAAGATGCTCACGGTGACTCGGCACATCACACACACTGCAGTGAGATAAGTTAGGTCAATACAGCAGGTGCCGGTCATGCTGCACATGTTGGTGGTATTTCTACTGATTTCCATGATAACACTACTGAGTAGGCGGGGAAAAAAGTCTTTTTTTTTCAGTTTGTTTGGTTTTGGGGTTTTTTGTTGCCAGTTCGGTGGTTTGTTTTTGTTTCAGTTTTGCACACCGACTGACACCGGCCGAGGCTCACACGAACACACACACACACACACACACACACACACACACACACACACACACCGCACTGACTGACACTGATACCGTGACACAACGAGTCTTCACACACACTGACAC
Organism: Batillaria attramentaria; assembly: GCA_018292915.2. NCBI lineage: Eukaryota > Metazoa > Mollusca > Gastropoda > Batillariidae > Batillaria > Batillaria attramentaria. The sequence continues at coordinate 2,299,860 of JACVVK020000044.1, read as the reverse complement.
TGGCGCACACCGCCCGTCCGGCGGCACGCCGGCCCGCACCGCACACACTGACACACCAGGGGCGCCGGAACCCGGGGGGGCAGGGGGGACAGCTGCCCCCCTGTACCCAAGCAGGGGGGGGCAAGAGTATTTTTTGCCCCCCCCCCCCCCCCCCTGGAAAATCAGGTGACTATGGCAAGATGGGGGGGGGGGCAAAGCCATGGTCCTGCCCCCCTCCCCCTCTTCCTGCTCTCCTGCCCTCATCCCACCCAACAGAGAACTCAGTTTAGCCGTTGCATGAAATATCACTGAAAACGACTTGGCAGAAAGTCGTCTGATAATCACACACCCCCCCCCCCCCCCCCCCCCGCTTTTTCACTTTCTTTGGGCAACGTCCTTCCTTTCAGTGGCTGCCTGGTGGTACGTAAAGGTTTTTGTCTGCGCAGCTGAACTGATCGGCCCCCCCTCCCCCCCACTTTTCACTTTCTTTGGGCAAAGTCCTACCTTTCAGTGGCTCCCTGGTTCGTAAAGGTTTTTGTGTGCGCAGCATCTGAACCCCCCCCCCCCCCCCCCCCCCCCCGCTTTCACTTTTTTCGGGCAACGTCCTTCACTTTCAACTGGCTCACTGGTTCGGAAAGGTTTTTGTCTGTGCAGCATCTGAAAACCGCCCCGCCCCCCCCCCCCCCCCCCCCCCCCCGCGGCTTTTCACTTTCTCCGGGCAACGTCCTTCCTTTCACTGGCACTGGTGTTTCCCCCCTCTGAGATTCTGTCCCCCCTCCCCCCAACATCTTCCGGCGCCCCTGCACACACACACACTCTGACACACACACTGTATAAAAGCTATATAAAAGCAATTTAGTAGTAGTACATGTAGTATCATACTGACATGCACACTACACTGAGGCTGACACACAGACACGCACGCACACCGTGACCAGCAGGGGAGCCGGGGTGGTCGATTGGATTTCAGTCTAATGCTCGGGTCGTGAGTTCGATCCCGGCTGGCGCCAAATATTTGTGCTGGCTTTTTCATCGTTACCCCGTCTTTGATATCACCCTATGTGGTGGAAAAGGACGTTAACCCCCCCCCCCCCCCGCAAACACCCACCCCACCCGTGATCAGCACACTGACACTCCGGCGGTGCAGTGACTGAATCAGTCACTGAGTCGGTGAAGACATGATTCAAGTCAGTTTTACAATGCCGGCCGGTTCAGTCATCACTGTCAAACACTATGACATCTTCACTAGTCACTGACAGCCTCACAGGTGTCAGTTGGACTAGTCACGGTGAGTCATGGACATGAACAAAACTTGAACAAACAACGTCAGTAAAAACGAAAAACTTGCCGGGGCGGCCGGCCGGCCGCGGCCGGGCTGTATACGAGGGCCACTCATTATATTTTGCAACCTGGCTTTTCAAGAACACTTACAATCAGTCAGCTCTACCCAAGGTTTTGGAAGAACCTCCTATCAGCCTGTACACAATTTGCCGGCATCCCCTCAAACCAGCTGACCATGACACCCGACCACGTTGACTGGGGTAGGTCCAAAACTGATGACACCCTCGAACCGCAATGCTCGGGCACTGATCTTCTGCGCTCCGGCTGAAACTGCTTTCCCTAATTCCCTTCAACTGCCTCTTGACGGAAGGAAGCAAAATACAGTCACAGGGGGATAAGCCAGGGGAATATGGTGGGTGGGTAACCAGCTGAACATTATTTTCGGCTAGACAGTCCAGAGTTGCAGCTACTATGTGCCGGGCGCTGGCACTTTCATGATGAAGCAGTAGACCACGGACACCCGCTCGGGGACGCTGTTTGCGTCGGAAGACTTCAGGCAAACAGTGGTTAACATACCAGTCAGCCGTAACCGTCTTTCTGTCCTCAAGCAGTATGGTGGCAAAGTGGTCAGATTTTGCAAAGAAACAGGCTATCATTTGTTTGGAAGCACTTCTGTTTCGTTTGAAGTTCACATGTGGCTTTTCACCTGGGCTCGGAATACTCGTCTGTCCTCACAGTATTATGCCAAAATAACTGAAACCGACGGCAGTTTTCGACTTTTGTATTTTGCCCCTGCTTGAAGACCTATAGTATATTTTACACGAGTACGTGCGTCTTTAGGGTTATGGGTGTACTGGAAGGTGAGTGATCAGCCGATATACAAGACCACCGTATCGCAAGAGTTCAGCAAACCAATCATCAACGACGCTTATTATCGGGCACACTCGTGTAAGGATACAAAAATGTGCCTGGCATATACCACAGTTTTAGAGTACTTTGATCTTTCACGCTGTACAAGTAAAGTAGTATAACAGTGCCATTACAAAATCGTGCTTTAGAAACGCCTGCAGCTGAGTAATTTTGTAGACATCATTTGCACTATATTTTGTGCGCTTATTTCCGCCGGTGACGTTCTTCGGTCAACATCGTCTGCTTCGGTTCGATGTCCATGCGATCACCAGTTTTCATATCATTGTAGCATTGCTTGTATTGTAACGTATCCGTATTATTTGCATTACTTACTAGGTATGGCGTTGATTGAAGAAGCCTGGTTTTCACTGCAGAAAACAGGAGCGGCTACTTACGCACTGGCAGCGACTGTCATTGTGCTTGCCATTTCTTGGCTCATTGGAATATGGAAGCACGAGCAAGAGGTGTGTAGAACTCGAAGACAATTTACGAGCTAAATACACGCCCGCTTTTCTTTTTGTTCACGTCCAAAAATGTTCTGAACAAAGATAAATACGATAAACGTGCTAATTTTTAAGTTGGGTGTGAACACTGAACAACAACTCTGGTAAAACAGACGTACTCAACATGGTGTGTCAGTGTGTGCCCTCACAGACAAAGCTTGTATATATATATATTTTACTTGAGTGGTCCATTCATTTGTACTTTTACATTTCCAGGAAAAGCTGCCACCACACATTCCTTCAACCATTCCATTTCTTGGACAGGCCATCAGCTTTGGACAAAGTCCTATTGAGTTCCTCCTGGCAGCATATGAAAAGGTGTATTTTGCAGTATTAGTTAATTGGTGACACTGTTGTATGTCATGTTACACACACGTCTTTCAGATGTAAAGAGAAAAACATCTCTAAAAGAAGATGTGATATCCAGTTAAGTACCTTCAGAGAGCAACTAAGAGTGTAATGAAGATGGATGCTGATATTGGCGTTGTCAGGATGCTTGTAAATTATTTTCAATATATTAATTTTGGTAATCCTGGAAAATGTACATGCCTTTCATACACTTTTTTTTTTTTTGCCACTCTTCTGAAAGTTTTGAAAACTTGTGTTCACGCCACAAGAGACATCAAATCTAGTAGTGCATTATGTTCAACTGACTTTGAATTCTGTCTGTGTTTTGTCAGTATGGCCCGGTATTCAGTTTTACCATGGTGGGGAAGACTTTCACATTACCTGATCGGATCAGAGACAGCTGCTCTCCTCTTCAACAGCAAGAATGAAACTTGAATGCTGAAGAAGTGTACAGCCGGCTTACAACACCTGTCTTTGGCAAAGGGGTGGCGTATGATGTGCCCAATCCAGTGAGTTAAATCTTTTCATACGTGTATCTAGCAATACTCTGCTGTCCCTCTGCTGTCCCTCTGTCATCTTAAATTGTTCCAAAGAACCATATCACAATATTTCTGATTTCTGATATTTCTGATTATTAAAGTTGCAAAACTCAAGAGTTGTAAAGACCGATGTTCTAAGAGTGTAGCACCTTTTTTTTTTTGGCAGTCTTGATTCTTTTCAGGTATTCCTGGAGCAGAAAAAAATCTTCAAGACAGGGCTCTGCATTGCCAGGTTTCGGGAGCATGTTCACATGATTGAAGAAGAAACAGTCAACTATTTCAAGAGATGGGGAGAAAGTGGTGAAAAAAGTCAGTTATGTTTGTACACTGAACTAATACATTTATATCATATTTCTGAAATAACTACATTAAATTTCTTTTGTTTTGCTGTTGAGGGGCGGGAGTGTTTGCTTGTATGTGTGCGTGTGTGTGGTTGTTTTTTTTGTGGCTGTTGTTCTGGCTTTTGTGTGTGTGCGTGTGTGTGTTTGTGTGTGTGTGTGTGTGTGTGTGTGTGTGTGTGTGTTTTGTTCTGCTTTGAGGTTGCTCTGGTTTGTGTGTTAGTGGTCAAGGCTTTGTGTATGTGTGCATGTGCATTTAAATTTGATTTTAGATAATCTCCAGTGTTGCATGTCTGTATTGTAGGGATGTCCATAATGTTACAACCCTAATACATAAATGAACCTTTCCTTTTTTTTCAACAGATCTCTTTGTGGCTATGTCTGAGCTGGTTATCCTCACAGCAAGTCGTTGTCTCCATGGTCAGTTACACTTCAATCTTGCCTTTTCAGTTAATTCTATATGTGAATTTTACATACTGTATCAGTGTGTCTGATTACTGGTAAGCTGTTCCAGTTCTCAAGTTGCTTTGGTCCGAGGTGGATATTGCACTGAGAGTCCGTAATAAAATTATACTGCTGTACTTTTCTAGTCTGTACAACTCTCTTATATTCACTCATTCAGGCAAGGAGATCCGAGCGATGCTGGATGAACGGATGGCACAGCTGTACATGGATCTGGATGGTGGATTCACAGCCCAGGCTTGGCTTCTTCCAGGCTGGCTTCCCTTGCCTAGTTTCAGGTGTGTATTACGGTTTCATATCCGTGGGATAGGACAAATGTCCTGACTGACTGTTAAAATACGGGACATTTGTCTTGAGACTTGTCCACGGTGGTGTAGAAATAATAGGACGTTTGTCCGCCTCGGTAAGAAAGTACATAGGCCATTTTGAGAATAAATTTGTCTATGACTGATGTCAAGGGTAGGTACAAAAAGCCTTGTGTATGCAAGTGTAAGGTGTGCGTCACTGTGAAGCTTTCTTTGTGAAGTGTAGAATGACATACTCATTTAGTTTGTTTACATACGTAGTTCTCGGCGATATGTGTATGTTATATGTAATGGTATATGACTTAGCTGATAAATTTCCTCTCAATCTTGCAATATCCCGAAACTCAGAGGAGACCAAACTAGAACATCATTGCCAGTTCAGCGCAGTTCCCTCCCTTGCAGTGTACAGTTTCCCATGAACTTTTTTTTTCAACAAGGGTATTTCGAGAATGAATAGTACAGCACATGATGATAAGCCTTTATATATTGTCTGTGCAGAAAGCGTGACAAAGCGCACCTGGAGGTGAAGCGTATCTTCCACCAAGTGATCAAAAAACGCCGAGAGTCTGATCAATCAGAGGATGACATGCTGCAGACAATACTGGATGCCACCTACAAGTCAGTTGCTCCTTCACCACACTCCTTTCGTTTTGCAGGTTTTCAGGAGCAAAATGGTTTCTTTACTTTCATGCTTCAAGCGCATTTTTCTTTCACATTCATGTTTGCACATGCAGAAAGCTTGTGGAGCCATTATGAATTATCTCTGTGTGTTTGCTACATTTTATGCAGTTTATACTTTACATGCTTGTATATACTGCTTAGATATGATACAATTACTTATTTGTAATTTCCAGTGCTTATTGCTAAAGTCATGAAGCTAGAGACCTGCAAACCATCTGCTTATGTGAATTGATTGGGATAGGGAGTGTGCAGGGGTTGTAATGGGTGTAGGGTGGGTGGGGGGGGGGGATTTAAGGTTGTCAGGGCTGCCACTCTTCCTCCTGTGGCCGGATTTCCGGCTTTATGAACCGGCTGTGAAGAGCTTTCGGCTTTTTAAAGCGTTTTCCGGCTTTTTAGCCAAAAAATCACGAGTCTGTGTCTATCGCTGGACCGTCGGCCTTCGCGGGTAAGGTGCATTTTGCGCCTCATATTCTCATATTCAGGGCTGCCAGTCTTCCTGCTGTGGCAGGATTTCCTGCTTTTTGAACTTGCTGTGAAGAGCTTTCGTGATTTTTGAACTGGCTGTGAAGAGCTTTCCTGCTTTTTTCCTGCTTTGTAAAGCGTTTTCCTGCTTTTCCAGTCAAAAAATCTGTGTCTATTGCTGGACCGTCGGCTTTCCCGGGTAAGGTGCATTTTGCGCCCCATATTCTCCGGGGACGTTAGCATGCTGCCCCCCCCCCCCCCCCTCCGCTTTTCACTTCCTTTGGCAAAGTCCTTTCCTGGTTTTTAAAGCGTTTTCCCTGCTTTTCCGGCCAAAACACATCGCGAGTCTGTGTCTATCAGTACAGCACCCGACCGCTGCCACCGCCATCGCCCCCCCCTCCCCCCCCCCCCCCCCATTTTCACTTCCTTCGGGCGGGCAAAGTCCGTCCTTCCTTCCACTGGCTCCCTGGAGTCTTGCTTTCCTTCCATTCGGATTTTGAGGGTCAATTTTCAGGCTTTTTGTCTCTCAGAAAGTGGCAGCCCTGGGTTGTTTATGCATTCACCAGGTTGAATTTCAATGTGCCAAGACAATTTTGTCAGTACACATGCAGGAGTTGATGTTTTTGGGTTGGTTATTGTTTATTATTTTTGTGTCTGACGGTCACTGTTTTGTATGGACAGGAGTGGACGTAAGCTCACCGTGACGAAGTTTCGGGCATGTTGATTGGTTTGTTGTTGGCTGGACAGCATACCTCCTCCACCACCTCCACCTGGCTGCTTTTCTTCCTGGCTCGTCACAAGGACATACAGGTACTTTTGACCACCATCAAGCCTGTGAAGCTGAAGATTAAATACTACAGTCACACACACAGAAAAATGAACATGAAACCCCCTCCTTTTGCTTGCTGTAACCAGGCAAGCATTTTCCCAGTGTTTTGTCCACAAGGTGCTTTTGTGTTGTCTTCTGGATTTGTAATTATTTTTGTTGTTTGTCCATTTTCATTTTGTTTTGTTTTGTTGTTTTCTGGTGTTTTCCTTTTCTTTCTTTTGCTTGTGTGTGCATTCATTGTGAAGCACAAAATACTGCAGCCATCACTGCTCAGTGTCACTGTATGTTCATGGCATTTGTCAAGGGAGATGACTGCACAGCCAAGATGAGCATTTGGGTGTGCTTCAATGCTATGGTTATGGATCCTTGGACACAATCATTATGTGTATTTGCATCCTTGTGATAATAGGTCTTTAGACATGCCATGCTCAAAATGGCTTCATTCTGGTACATATTAGTTACCAGTGTGATCAGCCCCATGTCTTACAATAAACAATTTACGAAGTACATGTATCAGAAAAGGGTGTTTATTACTAGAATTATTGACCGTGTATCACCCAGTCACCGGCCCATGCAAATAAGTAGAGCTTCCATTTTTGTTTTGCTTTGGGAACAATTGGATAAATATGTTGCCCCAGAACACTTGGTAGCCCTGTTGTATGACAGATCAGTAGACATGTATTTTGGCTCATGTCTTAGCAACTACAGCTCAAAAAAGACTGTGCCCTTATGTGTCTTACTGCTTCATGTATCACAAATAGAGCGTCCCGTGCCACGTTGGACACACCGGTTCTCACTTGAACACCGAAGTTGAGCAACGCTGGGCCCGGTTAGTACTTGGATGGGTGACCGTCTGGGTATAGGCCGGGTGCTGCTGGCCCCGGTCCGGGCAGGAATTTGGTGTGAGATTTATCCTCACTCAATCGAGTCAAAATCATGTGCAGACTCGCTTTCGGTGCCTGTTTCAGCCCGTGTACACACACATGCACGTACTATCAAGTGTGCACGATAAAGATCCCAATTCCATCATTCGAAAAAGAGTAGGCCGAAATGGCCGGTGGGTTGGAAACACAAACACACGCATGCAGGAAAAACAAAAAAAAAAGGGTGGCGCCGGTTCATGGCGACGCGCTTCCCCCGGGGGAAGCAGCCCGCAGTTCCCCTACCACGGTAGTGGGACAAAGAAGAATTCCAAATCCAAATCCAAATCCAAATAGCCCAGGTTGATCTGTGAGCCTGGAAAAGCTGACTTTGTACCTTTAAAGTCTCTGCGTTAGGAATGAGTTCTGAGGGGGAAAACTGCATGTTGCTTACAGAGCTCTAAGGCTGTTTGCCAGATGAATAAGTGGGGTTTTTTTTTTGGCCATTGCAACCATTTTAATGACTTCGTGGCTTCTAAGAGTAGAGAAATAACTGGAAGCAGAAAAAAAATGTAGAGAAACGTTGAAAACACTGAAGACCATTTTATGATGTAAATGACTGAAAAATCTTTCTAAACAAATATTGAAAATGTATGCTAGAACAATGACAGTGGAATATACAACTTCACAGATATCAGTTAATAAGAATGTTTGAACAGGTGAGTTTTTAGTGCTTAACGCCACTTAAGCCACAAAGACTAATTCGCGGCCAGAATGTTTACACGGAACATTGTACAGTTTTAAGTGATGTTTACTCAGATTTGTGTTATGCTTTTGTTTTGTTTTGTTTTGGGGTTGTTGTTTGTTTGTTTGTTTGTTGTTGTTGTTGTTTTTTTTGTTTTTTTTGGGGGGGTTGTTGTTGTTTGTCCAAGTTGCTAATAAAAAAATTTTAAATAAAAAGGAGTAGAGAAATATAATAATAAGAAGAAGAAATATGAGCTTCCTTGACCTAACACTTCCATAGCCAGCAGTCAGCGCTATCTAGTTGGTCTTCAGACTGCAACCAAATGATGTCAGCTCAGCACGCGGTACGCTTCTACTTAAGTAGAACAACATATACATGTACGCCAACCAGAGTCACCACAATGGTTTCAGATGCTATATTGTGTCCCAGGTGACTGATTCAGATGAATGGACTAAGCGCATTCGATGAAAAGTTTTCCACTGTGTTGCTGTATGGCTGACAGTCGTATCGAGACTTTAAGTTTGGGAGAACATTTCCTGTATATATTACAGGGTGCTCACTGTATCCGCCCAGAAAAGCCATCTGGGGTGGTGCTTCTGACTTTCAGGGCTTAGCTAGTTCATGTCTTTGCGTCACACTGGAAGCAAAAACATTACCCCGGCATTTCCCCCTTTGCCTTGTTTTTAGTATCAACCTTACATGATGGAAAGGATGTGAAAACCCTCAAAGAACAGGCCACCCCTGCTGAAACTCACCTAGGTATACTTATTGTCTAGGTATAGGATTGTAGCTTACAAGATGACTTTTCGTTTGTGCATCACAGTTACCCTAGTGAGCATGGTGTGGATGTGCTGGCTCCTCAGCAGAAAAGGCTGTATTGAGGGGATGTCAGTCCTGATTGCTTAACTGCGTCCTTGAGGAGTTGATTGTGATGTGAACAGGCACGCTTGGTTTTCCCCATGTTCTAGACAGCAAATCATTGCATGTTGTGTTGTTTGTTGGTCTTACCTTGGTACCCATGTGAAAGTCTGGGTAGAGCTGTTTACACAGATGATTGGTCATTTGCAAATCTTTGCATGTTGTGTTGTTTGTTGGTCTTACTTTGGTACCCGTCTCAAGGTCTGGGCAGAGCTATGTTTAACTATCTGATTGGTCATTTGCATGGAAACTTATTTGGTCTTGTTCAGCATGAACACTTCTGCTGTGTAATAGCAAAACACAGTAAGTCCATTGACATCACAGGGGAGAAAATTGTATCCAATTTTCTTACCAAGAAAAAAATGAATGCAACATACCCAGACTTTAAGGCACAACATCAGAGTGTCTAAATACAGCCGTTCAAATTTGAAAATAATCTCCAGCCTCATTTTTTACGTTAAAAAAAATCAAAGATAGTATGTATATCTTCATGGAGTAGCTCAAACAGTTTGCTTACAAAATCAACATTTTTTGCATTTTCAAGGATTCAAATTTGTTTATTTTTATTTTTATTCAGAACACAGCTTTTACCCATAGATAGAGTACATAGTGTTGCCAGATGCCTATACTACTTTCAAACCTACTCTTGTCAAAATCTGCCCGTAGTCTGTCAAAGGGATGAGCAACTAAATGGAGTTTGCTTGTTTTCCCTCGATAATTCATAGTCAGTTAATGATTTTTTTCTGATTCCAACAAATACAGTTGATTGTGGTGGTAGTGTTTTGTCCTTCAGGTGGTTGCAGTATGTGTTTCTTAGCTTTATTTCTTGTCTTGTCTGAGGCAGTTATTAAGGTAGGTTAGGGTTTTTTGGTTTCACTTTTGTTGTTGTTGTTGTTTGTTTTTTTTGCTTTTTTTGTTGTTGTTTTTTGGTTGTTTGTTTGTTTGGTTTGTTTGTTTTATGTTTGTTTGTTTTGGGGTGGTGGGTGGTGGTTGGTATTGGTTGTAGTGTAAACCTTTTAGTTTCTGTTATGCTGTGTGTGTGTGTGTGTGTGTGTGTGTGTGTGTGTGTGTGTGTGTGTGTGTGTGTTTGATATTGTAGCCCTGGTAGGCAGGCTGATATGGTTGATGGTACTTCCGCTCCGTTGATGTATGTTTGGGTTTTTGGTGGTGGTGGTGTTTTGATGGTTGGTTTGAGGTGGTTTTGGTTGTTGCGTGTCTTTTGCACCAGATGTTTTTATCAGTCGAGTTGTCTGCAGTGTTCTGAGTGAAGTCTTTTTCTTGGAGAAAGCCACTTTGCAAAACCCTAATGCATCATTGACGCGCGGTTTGTCAGCCATTATGGTGACAGCAGAGACATACATAACATGTTCCTGGTGACAGGCAGACGACGTCATGTCCAATGAACAAAGGCAGTGGAAAAGGTTAAAGCAGCAGCGGACACAATCAACACTCCAGTCCGTTGATCTGATGACGAACGCTTTTCACGTTACTTAGGCCGAGTTCAGTGATGCGCCGTGGCGTTAATTACTGCATCGTGCTGCTGCCCCTGATGAGTATTACACCTGTCGCTGCTTGAGCTGTTCAATCGGCCGGCAAAGATCTAAGCAGCGGACGCGCCGTCCATTTTCTGTGCTGTTACGTGGAAGAGGGAGCGGAGTGGTGTATTTATGGAAAGGCAGGTCACAGTGGTTGTTGAGTGACTGGAATTAGTCTTGCATGTCGTGAATGGGTATTGCTGCTGCAAGCATTTTGCCGTCCGTTTCGCTCGTGGTGATATTTGCAGTTAGTCTGGCTTAAGTATTTGAATATCATCGTACTCAGTAGCTGTGTTTGTGTTTATGTTTGTGCGGTTAACACATGAGTCCAGCCATATTGTGTTTACATAATAACAGACAATATTGGTCCCAGTTTAAATCCCGGCCACATGAAGACCCTCCGTTGGCATATAACCCGTTCAATTTAGGTCGGGGACTTTAGGGACTGTAGAAGTTCCAGATATCAATTTTGTTTCTCATTTTCTCGGCTACGACAACCCGACTGGGCAACTCAACCAGTCAGTGAGATGGGTTTTTGTGCTCTCATTTTTTTTCCCTACTCAGAGGTCAAGGTCATGGGTGTTTAGCGAAAGTCGGTTGCAAGAAATGTTGGTTTTGTAGGACTAGATTGGCCTTTTAAAAACAGCAAACTTGGCACGTGTATGGTTGGAAACCGTGAGTTTTGCGGTGACCTCTCCTATTGGTCAGGGGTGACACGCGTGAGCCATGAAGGCTTTTTCGTCTCAGTTTTTTGGTTTTGTTTTTTTGTTTTTTTCTTGCTGCACTGACAACTCTTTGCCGGCTCCGGTGGTGTTCCTACCTGGTAATGGGTGGAATCCACGGAGGGCTTGGAAGCTGGGGCAATTTTTATTATGCATGATGTGGAGATGAGGATGATGGTAAGAGGATGCTATGGAGGTCAGTGTGGTTTGGGATTGCGGGACAGGGCCGCATTCCACGCTTCCTGTCATAAATACCCGCATTAAATACCATAAATACCCGGCATTAACCAGGCAGGAGCCGACCTATGTATCCCGGGTCTCCCGGTCCATAGTCCGAAGTGCTAACCACTACACTACGGGGGCCAATTGTCGTTTCAGTTTAAAGCCTCTGTGTTCGTAACGCCGCTGAGATGAAAAACTGCCGCTTTCGAAGCTGTAAGGCAGCATAGTGGGATGTTTCTTTGCTATTGCGACCGTTTTCGAGACTTTGTGACTTCTAATAAGAGAAATACGACTTTCCTTGAGCCTACGATCCATTTGAACGGACTAGGACTCGAAAAAGCTGATAAAAATAGCAGCCAATCAGCGCCGTCTAGCTGGTCCTCAGTCCGCAATCAAATAACGTCGTCTGCTTAGTATGCGGTACACTTCTAGAACTACTTATGCGCTGGCCAAAGTCACCACAATGGTGTCAGATGCTATACTGTGACCCAAGTGACTGATTCTGATGTACAGATTCTGCGCATTTGATGAAAAGTGTTCCACGCGCTGTTGCATGCCTGTCGTAGGTATTGAGACTTTAACGGTCTGCCACAAAAAGCCGAGAACGAATTAAAGATCTAAGCTCCCAACAAAAAGCTTTCCGAAGTGTGAAAAAAATTTGCAGAGTCGACCGTGCAAGCACAGTCAACTCTGTCACAGTTGCAGTGTTTTCAGCGTCCCTGAAACCCCAATAAAAGCCAAGGGCAGCCTGATTTCACAGCTCAGTTTGCGTTTTGACACTGAGCGAGAAAGATCGTGCAGCACTCAACATTCGCTAGACACTGTAGCGATGTGTCTCGCTCACTGACCAAAAGCCAAATAATGTCACGGCAAACTCGTGCTCTGGTTTTATTAGGGTCCCCGAAGCGCTGAAAACTCTGCAACTGTGACAGAGTTGCCTGGATTGTGCACAGTCGAAGGAGTCTCAGTTTTAAATAACGCATGTTTGCGGCTTTTTGCTCAGATTGCAGACCTTTAAGGCTCCTCCTACCACGGAGTGTCGCAAAGGGATGGACGACTTTGGACATAGAGACACCACAGGGTGAATTATCACCTTCTGCTCACCCTACAGCGATTTTTACTGTCTGATTACTCCACATAATTATAATCAGGCGTCCGCAAATAGCACTTGGGTCCAGCATTAAGACAGCGAAGGCTTGTCTAGCTTCTTCGTTACCAAATCCAGGGAAGTGGCGATGGGTGGGTCTGGTAAAAATGAGTTTTAGTGAAATCCGTCTTCATTAGCAGCGCATCGGTTATGAAGGAGCCCAGTGGTCGGGAGAAAAGGGAACAGAGAGGGTCAAGAATGGATGACCACACCCCGCTGGGAAATTCCAGTATTTTTGGTTTGTCGTTATCGGCGTGGACATAGTTTCTTCATAATTATTCCAAATCGCCGAGGTGTTCATCTTCTGCAAATAGCATGAAGGTGCAGCGTCTCCTGCATGTCCTAGGTTTATACTGCCCCGTAGATCAGTTTGCATCAGTTGTCCAACGTTACATTTTTGTGGTTTTTCTAGTAGTGTAGGCACACTCCGCCGCGACTGAATTAGTCTTTGTGGCTTGCGCGGCGTTAAGTCCTGAAAACTCACTCACTCACTCACCACTCACTCATCTTCTCCAAAGCCGGCATTTGGTGAGGCGATAAAGAGACTGACTCAAAGTGGTATTCAGTGCGTTTGGTAATCGCCAATGATTTTCGACGATAACTTTTCAGGAAACCACTGTCATATTCCTATCAAAGAGAAAAAGTTGATCCCGGTCTAGTGACGTAATTTATTTCATGGGGGTCGGAGTCTCAGTTTTTCCGTTTCTTCTCGGAATAAGTGAAATTTTCAGTGAAAACGGGAGGTGTAAAAAATGTAAAGTATTGGAATTAGCCTAGAATATCGCCCCGGAAAGACTAAAGTGACCATAACGTAATAAGTAATTGACGTGTGCTTCATGAGTGAGTTAGTTAGTTTTTTAGGGCATTACGCCGCGCAAGCAACGTGCTTCATGAGACAGCAGCTGAGTAAAAGTGACGTCAGTGAATGGCTTGAAGGTATCATTTTGGAATTTACACCACTCGCCAGTGTAGATTTTCAGTGAGTTAACTTCGAGTGCGAAAATAGTAAGGAAACAGACAACAAAAGTGTGAGTTATGACTTTTCATAACCCCCACTCAGTGGTTTACGAGTTCACAAAAACACGCTCCAGTTACGTCATTGGTCAGTGGCCTTGAAATGGAGATTTCTGACCTTCTCGTCGAACCACGTCGGGATTAGTCTTTCGCCGTAAACCATTCGAACTAATCATGTAAGCTCTATTTATACATTCTTTGAAAAGGACTTGTAAGGTTTGCAGAAAAAAAAGCAGTTGAAATGCCCGTTTTGGATTGTTTCACTTACGCCGAAAAGAAGCGGAGGAACTGAGAACCCGACTGTCATGAAATATATTTGTCCACTAGGCCAGGATCAGCTTTTTCTCTTAGAAAGGTATACGCCGGAAAGTCAGTGGCTGCATGAAAAGTTACCGCCGAAAATCGTCGGCGACTGAATTATCAAACGCACTATACAGGGAAAATTTTTTTTAAAATCGACTTTAGCGGATTGTTTAGTTGCAACATTAGCTTTACGTAGCTTTGCAGGTTACGTAACAAAGGGCATCATTAAGACTGGCCTTTATGAGGTCAGGTCGGCCGCCATCTTTGATTTGTTCTTGACTATGATCGACAAGTCATGAAAACTGACAGACTTTCTTCGCTTACTAGTAGCCAGGGGAAAGAGGCAAGATCACAATATAGCATCAGTCTGAGGAAATGGGTAAGGTTAAGAGTACACACATTTTTTTACACCCACCTAGGCCCGGCCGGGCTCGAACTCATGGACACGAACCCGCGGACGAGTTGCGAGACTAGTCAGTGGAAAATCCCATGGAAACCTTCAAGTTGTTAAACGGGCTAATTCCATCCTTGGCGTAGCCAACTTATGTTTTGGAACAGTTTCGTTCATGAGTGCGCCTGTACGCTCGAAATACTCTATCATGAAGATTAGTACAGCTCTTAATGCGATGTAGTGTTGTTCACGCTTCAAGTTTCGCGAGCGTTCGAACACTGATTCAAGTTCTACGACTGTTGTTACACTACTGTAGTGGGCGCTGCGTCATCGAGTACGCTGCTGTTTGCTCAGTGCCAGCATTACAGACGCTGTCAGTCACTGCACATGTGTCTAAGTTGTGTGATGATAGACAAACACAGAACGATATGTGAGCATAAAAATAGTAGCATTAGCCCCTTTAACTTGAATGAATTCACTCAAGCACCAGCAGTGTTCATAATTCCTCTCTGTCTCCCGGCTCTGCTGCTCGAATGTAATATATGTGTCTTCTTGCTCCGGTGACCGCGGTCAAGCGATTGACGTAAGCATGATCGACACGTGACGTCAGTGAGTCCTTTGGATCCTACTTTGTTTACCGCTGCGGAACACTCGCTAAGTGAGGGTGATTAGTGTGAATTGACAGCAGCAGACGCGAGATAATGACCCTCTGAGGCTTCTGACAGCCACCGGTGCGGGATTTTAAAACGAACAGCATTTGGCCTGAACGGATAGTCTAAAATTAGAAGGATGAACATCACCAGAATCATAAGGTAGGCCCTAATGAGACGTCAATATGCGCGGTGCTCATTGACCCAGCTGACCTGGAGATGACATCAACGTTGTCTATGGTTTGGTATCGAGTTACATCTGCATACACCCAACGCATCCACCCACCCTGCTTAGGAATAAACTCATCAGATCTGACATGGGTTTTTCTCTTAATAGTCCACTTTTTTTCTACAAGAGAAACTGGTTCAAAACGTTTTGGTACAAGTACCATATTCGAACTTGCCATTGTTAAACAACAGAAATACGAGGCGTTTAAGGAATGCATCTGTTGCAAATTCAAGAACTTGCTATACACGCGCGCTAACACACACACACACACACACACGCACGCACGCACGCACAGTTGCACACACACACACCGTTGCACACACAGACACCGTTGCACACACACACACACGAGTACGCGGGCGGACACACACACGAGTACGCGGACATTGTCACTGATTTGGGGGTAAACTTCAACAAAGGAGGGTGGTTAGATTGTGAGTGCGCGCCACACTGTTGCAGGACAGAGTGTTCGAGGAGCAGAAGCGCCTGTGCAAGGTGGGATCCCAATGGCAACCACTAGATTACGACGTGCTGAAGGACATGCAGTTGCTGGACCGCTGCCTGAAGGAAACCTTGCGACTCCGGCCTCCAATCATGACGATGATGAGAATGTGCAAGGCGCCACAGGTATCTAGTACGCCCGAAAAGTTCGTGTATTGTTTACTTTCAAAGGCAGTGCAGCAGATCGTTCAGTTATTAGTCCGTCCCTCCGGCGAGGCAGGGCTGGGGAGGTGTTGTCTTTTGCAATCCTGCTCAGTTGTGACCGTTTCTGTTCCTCATTTCATGCTAGTGGAAGCACGTTCAAAGACCGTGCATTAGATCGTTATTACCCCCCCCCCCCCTTTCTGTGCGAGCGAGGATGACTGTGTCCGGTGTCTACGGCTGTTCCTGCCTGCATGCCGCTGGAAGAAGTGCGAGTATATTCACCCGACGGTCATGGTGTACATTACCATCCCTACTCACACAAAGAAGGAAATGAGACCTGCAGTTCATAAACGAGCGCATCAATTTCTTTTATTTGATTATTAACCTACTATCAGACGACTTGACAATATCAATTCTGGGCGTGGTGCGGCGATGCCGACCAACCACATTCAGTTGCATGACATTTTAAATTTGTTCACGACTGTTTGAAGTCTTGAAAAAATTCTGTGAATTGCCTTACAGAGACCAGCTACCCTACCGATTAACGCGAGACTCATTAGATTTTTCTTTAGAATTCTGAGGGGTGAGAGTTGGTGTTTGAGAGTGTAACGTCCTTTTCCACGACGTATAGTAGAATTCTGAGAATTGCCTTTCATAAATCAGTTACCCTACTGCTACTCTGCTCTATTTCCACCTCGTCTGCACACAGTTTTCATATCAGTAATGTTCTTGTACACATAATTATTTGGGGTTTTATTGCAGAAAGTTCTAGGCTACACCATCCCGCCCGGACACCAGGTGTGTGTGTCTCCAACCACCAACCACCGTCTGCCCGATACCTGGAAAGATGTGGACCAGTTTCGACCTGACAGGTGAAGTTTGTCATTTTAGTTCTCTCTCTCTCTCTCTCTCTCTCTCTCTCTCTCTCTCTCTTTCGCTCTCCCCCCCCCACCCCCTCTTGCTCTCCCCCCTTCTTCTTTCTCTTTGTTGTATTTGCCCGTTCCTGAATTCTTTATGTTCGTTTCCAATTCTCTTTTCGTATGTTCTCACTGCAAGGACATGTTTCGAAAGCGGCAGTGATCTGCATCCTTAAAAGAAAAATGTTATTCTCTCTCTCTCTCTCTCTCTCTCTCTCTCTCTCTCTCTCCTCTCTCTCTCTCCCCCCCCCCCCCCCCCCCCCCGAGCAGTGTTAGTGTGTACCGGTGGATGTCTTCATTTGCTTGTCTCGCTCATTGTCCCACATTCATTCGTCCAGATTCCTGGACCCCGACGTAGCTAACAGCGAAAAGTTCGCCTACATCCCGTTCGGGGCGGGTCGCCACAGGTGCATCGGTGAGTCGTTTGCCTACGTCCAGATCAAGACGCTCGTGGCCACCATGCTGAGGACGTACGAGTTCCACCTCGTGGACGGCTACTTCCCCGAGGTGGACTTCACCACCATGATCCATACGCCTAAACACCCCGTTATCCGGTACCGGCCTCGTCAGGACAGCTAACAACGTAAGGTGTTGTAGGTCGCGTGTCTGTCGGCTCCTACAAAAAGGCAACGATGGCGTCAAAGGTGAAGTGAGCAGTTTGGGCTGCTAAAGAAGGCGTGGTACTTTAGGTTCGTGATGGCGGTCTTCTACGGTTAAAGTGGCAGGGTGCTCCGTTTTGTTTTGGTTTTTGGTTGTTGTTTTGGTTCTGTGTGTGTGATGTGTGTGTGCGCGCGCGCCTTATATGTGTTGTGTTTTTTTTGTTGTTGTTGTTTTGTTTTTTATTTATCTCAAAAGTATTGATTTTATTTCTTTGTAAATGTATTTATTTTCAAATTTATTCATTTAATTACATGTACTTATTTTTGGGGGCCGGAACAGTGAACAGCTGAGCACAAGCAATGTCGCTATGGGTTGTTCATATTAGGTGATGGAAGGAGAGGGTGTTGGCGGTGGTTGTGGTGGTGTTTTTGTTGTTATTGTTGTTTGTTTGTTGTTGTTGTTTTGTTTGTTTTGTTTTTTGTTTGTTTGTTTGTTTGGTTTTTTTTTTGTTGTTGGTTTTTTTGGGGGGGTGGGGGGGGGGTATTCTTTTTTTCTCTTTTTTTTTTTTTTTGGTTTTGGGGTGAGGGGGGGGGGGGGTGGAGTTGCTGTTTTGTTTGTGTGGTCGGTCGGGGTTTGGTTTGGTTTGGTTTGGTTCTTGCTGTCTGTTTGCTTGTCGTTGTTTTGTTTTGTTTTTTATTTGATTGTTTAGTTGGTTTTTGATTTGTTTGGGGGTTTTGTGTGTGTGTGGGGGGGGGGGGGGGGGGGGGGGGGGGGGGGGGGGGGGGGGGGGGGGGGGGGGGGGGGGGGGAGGGGGGGGGAGGGGGGGGGGGGGGGGGGGGGGGGGTAGGACAGAGCGGAGTTTTGTTCAGTCAGTTTGAATTATGTCGGTTTTTGTTCGTGGTGTTTTTTGTTGTTTGTTTTGGTTTACCGTGTGATGGTGGTTGTGAGACTGACTGAAGCAAAAGCAAAGTTTTACAGAAAATGATCCATTTGTTTTAGTTCCATGCCCAAAGCAAGTGTGTTTAGAGTGTTGTAGCATGATTGTCCAGATTTTTTGTGGGTTATGTTTGTGTATAACGAAATGTTCAAATTGAGTGAGTGGTTGTCGTCAGTATTTTGTCATCAGTATTTATGTGTATTAATTTTGTTTTTGTTGCTTTGTAAATGCGTCTGTGGCGAGTGAAAGAGGATAAAATAATAAATGCCAAATCAAAATCTAATTTCACATTCCACGTGTCACGTGTTTATAGGATGTCCATGCATTTCTTTCATCTTTGATGTATTTTGGCTAATTTATAGTGTGTGCCATTGATATGTAAACCGGTAGATTTTTAAAGCTATCCTTACATGTGAAATAAAATATTCCACTCACCTTACTTATGTAATATCAAATCACACAGTATAGTGTGTGTGTGTGTGTGTGTGTGTGTGTGTGTGTGTGTGTGCTGCATTGTTTTGGTTTGTCTCTCGGATGCATTTTCTTGACAACGCCGACGAAGCAGTAGCGTTGTATGGTCTGTGGGAGCCGTAGTGTAAAATTTTAGCAATATTCCAACCGTAATGTACAGCTCATGACACACGGGAGACGCTTTTGTTCGAACAAGCTCAAAACACGCACTGGAAAAAAAAGGGCAAAGGCATTTTGTAGCTGCATGCCACACGACAAACACGGAAAATCACGATGTTCGCTGTCTGTTCCGACTAAAAACACTCGTGGGACACCAGCTTTTTACATCATTTCTCCTGAGCCGCCTTTCGTCGTGTAGTCTATTCTGATGTCGATTTTCATGTCCAAATCGAGTCAGAGACAATAGACCTCGCTAAAGCGAGCATTTTCAGCCATCCACAAAATTGTCAAATTTCGCTGCGGTATCAAAGGCCCCAAAATATTCCATGTGGCACGTGACCTATTTTTAATCATATCCTTGGGTATATGCGGCGTATTGATAACAGTGTGCACAGTTTTGAGCTGTTTCAACCTGTGGACGGACGCCCCATCAGTAGACTGTCAAAATTACGTTTTCGAGGCTTCGTTTTTGGCACTCAGCTTGTCGACATGTCTTGCGTCTGGAAACCATTGTCTGTTTTTTGTTGGAAAAAATTGTTATGAAGGAAGTCTGCCGCCTGACATTAGTAGGAACCAGAGAGCAGAAAAGGAACTGTATTCTGTCCACGGCTTTTTCAATTGCCAGGCGTGAACCACTTTGTCCAGTATACCACCACGGAAGCCGAACACCCATTCCTGAGTTATTTAGTACATGCACTAGGAAATGCCTTTATCCTTTCTTGTTCCGGCCTTTTCATTGTTCGTGCGGCGACTAAACTACTCGTTGGCAAAGTGGCGCAGCAGAAATGGTCCGCTTTTGTCAAGTTCGGTCACTCCATTCACGTAAGTGCAGGGAAGAGATTGTATGGTCAAGGCATCAACCTAATAATAATTCATTTCATTTCCTGGTGTAATTAGCCTGTGGATGACCCCTGGGGAAAAGCTGATAATAATTCTGCATTTAATCACTGCCACAATAAAGCGACTTTATTTTTGGAGGCTCTGTCATCCCATTGCTGGGAAATTTTGGTTGCTCTTAGCAGGCGCAGAGTCGAACTTTCAACATCGCGTTACTGGGGATCATGAAACCCACCTGTCTTTAGTTCCCCGTATTCGGTAGGTGCTTTGTTCTGCAAAAGAGAAGTTCATTCCACAACACTATAACCTGTTTCTCCCTTGACTTGAACGCTTTTGTTTCAAGTTTACCAGGCTTCACTGAAACCTCAGAAGTCTCAATACGTATGACACTATTGACAGGCACACAACAGCGTGTTGAAAACTTCTCATCGAATGTGATCGATCTGTGCATCAGAAGCCATTACTTGGGTCACAATACAGCATCGGAAACCGGGATAGTGACACTGGCCCGCGTATATGTTGTTTTAGAAGTGTAGCGCGTATTGACAGTGAGCAGACATTATTTAGTTGCGGACTGAGGATCAGCTAGACGCAGCTGAACGGTGGCTATTTTTAGAAGATCGGTCGAGACCCAGTCTGTTCAGGAATGGACCGTAGGCTCAAAGGAAGTCGTAGTTCTTTCTTTCACTAAAAGTCACGAAACGGTGGCGATGGCCAAATGAAACATCCTTCTATCCGGCAAATAGACTAAGAGCTTGGAAAGCGGCAGGTTTCCATCTCAGTGGCGTTATGAACATAGAGGCTTTAAGTTTGGAACAGGTTCGCTTGCGAGTGCGCCTGTATGCTCGAAATAGTCATCTAAATGATTAGTAGAGCTCTTAATGCAAAACACTGCCGTCTTCAGGCTGTGCAGGTCGAAGGACACAAATACACAGGGCCGCAAAATGCCTTGATACTCCCTATTAGCCTCAGGCATCATAGTCATCCCTAAAAATGTTTCAGTCTAGAAACAATTACTACCATGAACAGACCATTCAAAGGCACGCACCTAACAGAGTATTAAACAAAATTGAGTGTCTACTTTCCGCTCAGGCCTCACTGGAGTAATACACGATTACTTTCTGTGAAGGCCAGGGAGTCAGTTCACAGAAATCCGCTTGCCTCACTTGTGTCCGACCTCTGCGCAAAGAGTCCCAGCTTCACTGGCTGCTTGCCTCTTTTTGCGACCGCCTGGCGTGCACCTTGACCTACATAACACAAAAATCACGAAAATCACGCTTTTTCATGACAACAAAAATCACTACAGACGAGCACACCTGCCAAAGAGGGTACACTGTACCTCAAATAAACACCAAGCATGACCCCACGCCGAGAGTTTGTGTCCTTACGCCTGCAAGCGGAAATGTGATTTCTTCTACTCAGCGGTTGACCGCAGCACTAGCTGACTCCCCGATATTCAAGTCGCGTAAAGCGTTCTGTTGGCGAGTTGCCAGCCTGTGAGATGGTGTCGCTGCGCAGATGTCGAAGTGATATGACGTTGGACACTACTGATCAACAGAGATCAGGGCCAGTATGTAAAAGTCGAGGCTAATTAAACCCACGGCTACGGGCCTAACCCAGACTAGGACAAAAGAAACCCAAAAGCAAAATTAAATTTAAAAAAAAAGAAGCGAAGAAAGGAAGAAAAAATCCAATAACGGCGCAGGCACCTTCCTGGAATGGGCCCGCTTCCTGATTAAAATAATAATAATAATAAAAACAGAAAATTTAACCCTAGAGCTAGTTTAGTTCGAGGTTAGACCCCGGGGCTAAGGGTCCTAACCTCGACTAGTACATAGTTACGGGCCCTGAACGATCTGTGACCGTAGACTTATTGGAAGGTTGAAGGCCGTCGCGTCTTTGAGTGTGGCCATCCTGTTGTTATCCTGTCTTTCCCGTGTTGTCCTTTGTTTCCGGTGATTGCGTGTTCTTCACTTACGTCCAGCTTCCTTTGCAGTTTCCTGCTTCCTTGGTGTCTGCTTGTTAGTCAGGCCATCACGGGTTAGGTGTGTTCAGTTTGCAGTCACTGTCTGATGATGCGTTTGTCTTTTTGTTTTGTTTGTTTTGTTTTGTTTTGTTTGGGGGGGGGGGGATTTGTTCGGTGGTGTGTGTGGGGGGGGGGGGGGTGTCTTGAAGCCGGAAGAAAGGAATAGAAGGTAACTGGCGAACCAAGCCACGTGACTGGGGTCAACCGTGTGTCGGGTCCGTCGCTAACCTTAGAGTTAGCGACGGACCCGGAACAGGGTTGGACTGGGGTTAAATGGAAGGTTGAAAAAAAAAACTGCTAAAATCTTTCTAATATTAATATATGTATATAAAACTACCGGCGTTAAAAAAAAATAACTTGAGGCCCAAACATAGGCATCCGCTCATAAAGTATTTGAAATCCCAACATAGACCGGGGTGTCGGGGTGGCCAAATGGTAAAGCGTTAGACTTCTAATGCTCGGGTCGTGAGTTCGGATCCCGGCTGGGGCCAAATATTTGTGCTGGTTTTTCATCGTTGCCCCGTCTTTGATATCACCCGTATGTGATGGAAAAGGACGTTAAACCCCCAAACACCCACCCACCGCAACATAGAGTCCTAAATAAAAGCTTCAACACTGCGTACAGTTCACTCAACATATCTCGCAATCGCAATGAGAGATTTCAATTTTTGCTCATGCGGTGGTTCCGTTAGCTTCTTTATCTTGTACCTGTACCACTCAGCGGAACCGCCAAATAAGCAAACTTGAAATGTCATACTACGATTGAGAGGTATTTGTGTTTGAGTGAACAGTTGGTAATGTTGAAGCTTTTATTCAGGAGTGTGTGTTTGGATTTCAAATAAATTATTTTAGAGCGGATCCCTACATCTCGGCCTTTTCTTTTACGCCGGTAGTCGGTTTTGTTGTTGTTTTGTTTTGTTTTGGGTTTGTTGTTGTTGTTGTTGTTGTTTTGGATTGTTTGTTTTTATATGTTTGTTTGTTTGTTTTGTGGTGTTGTTTTGGGGTTGTTTGTTTGTTGTTGTTGTTGTTGTTTTTGGGGGGAAGGGGGTTGGGGGGGGGAGAGATTCCCAGTATTTGTAATAAATAAAATATAACTACATATACCAGATTGTATATGAATACTATTTAATTTTTTTTGTCTGCCATGTGTCTGGTTTTGTTCAGAGAACATACTGTTTCCGTGCGCCTGCGTAAAGGAAAAGCAGTCGGTGCGCGGCTCACGTCCAAATCCGGAATCCCTCACATCAGAGACAGCAGTAATTCGCATTTACGTGACGTATTTTCCGATGACTGCTACGAAACGCGACATCGTGAGTGTTAATCATACCCGATTGCCTGGAAAAAACAAGGGAGAAGACTGATTCAAAGCTGACGGCCGGATCCAAGTCCACGATACTTCCGCTTCTGGCAGCCTTCAGCGTCAGCGGAGTGTCTCCAATTGTGCCAATTATTGATCGTTAGTCCCCAAGCCATTGGACGGGCAACTGCTGTTTTCAATGGTGGGGTGGGTTGGGGTGGGTGTTTGGGGGTTTAACGTCCTTTTCCACCACATACGGGTGATATCAAAGACGGGGCAACGGCGAAAAAGGCAGCACAAACATTTGGCCCCACTCGCGGGATACGAACTCACGTCCCGAGCATTAGAAGTCCAACGCTCTACCATTCGGCCACCACGGCTCCCTTCAATAGTGGGATAGTGGTGGTAGTGGTGGTGGTGGTGGTGGTGTGTGTGTGTGTGTGTGTGTGTGTGTGTGTGTGTGTGTGTGTGTGTGTGTGAGTGAGACTCTCTCTCTCTCTCTCTCTCTCTCTCTCTCTTTCTCTAACGGTCTGTACGTATGGGTGTGTGTATGTATGCACTAGATAGATCTGTCATTATTTTGTGTGTATAATTATGTAGTCAGTACATTACGTGCGAGTGTGTGTATGTATGCTTTGTTCCTGATTTGTTTTGTTAAGTTGTTCTTTTGTGTGTGGGTGTTTTGTTGTTCTTGTGTGTGTGGGTGTTTTGTTGTTGTTGTTGTTTTGTTGTTGTTTTGTTTGTTTTGGGGTTTGTTTGTTTTTTGGTTGTTGTTTTGTTGTTTCAGTTTGTTTGTTTTGGGGATTTTTTGGCCTGTTTTTTTTTTCTCTCTGTTTTGTTTTTGCTTTTACGTTCCTATGCCCCCAGAGGGTTGGAATAATAAACTTGACTTGCCCTTGCCTTGTCAAAGGCTAGCTTCCTTGTATAAAGGGGTCTCTGACGAATCAGTAGAGGGCCCCTGTGCAAGGAGCTGGAGCTGTGACACACCACACACACACACACACACACACACACACACACACACAAAGAAACACAAATACGAAACTTCACTTAATTATCTCTGCATTTTTATTTTAAGCATATTGTTTGCAATCGGATATTGTAACTGAAATGGCTTTCCTTTACGGAGAGGCAAAAGTGTTGCAGATTTTCATGTATCACTGTGACAAAACTTCAGGAAAAAATCTCGAAATTGTTATAGCAACACAAAATTTAAACATCTTACTGGCGAAAATAAAGGCAGAGTTTCACTCTCATTTTTTTTGTCTACAACACACATGAATAACACATAAGTGGAAAACAGGCTTAAACGGACAGTTTCTGCAAGCGTGCTACACATGAACAAAAACTACATCGAGGAAAATACGTGTTAACGGTAAACCAAACTGCAGCAAATCACACAATTTGAACAGGGCTTACTTTGCATCTTCTCTCTTCTCTCTCTCTCTCTCTCTTCTCTCACACACACACACACACACACACACACACACACACACACACACACACACATGCGCGCACACACACACACACACACACACACACACACACACACACACACACACACACACACACACACGCCGCGCGCAAATGGAGATCACAAAATGTAGCTGACATGCGTGTACTCAATTCAGTAAGTAGCAGATTAAACAAAACACGGGGACTCTAGGTGCGACCCACGTCATGTCAAAACATCAGATCGGAACAGTCTGCGGGTGTCCCGATCAAGCGTACCAACATCGATGCGACCAGCGGGTAACTTGT
The DNA here is from genome assembly GCA_018292915.2 of Batillaria attramentaria. Classification (NCBI taxonomy): domain Eukaryota; kingdom Metazoa; phylum Mollusca; class Gastropoda; family Batillariidae; genus Batillaria; species Batillaria attramentaria. Next base: position 2,274,838 of record JACVVK020000044.1, on the reverse strand, counting down.
AACTTGCAAATGTTGACACTCTGAGTTGCTTTTGAATTCGTATTTTAGTGTTACTGGATGATTCAGACCGGCTAATTACGTTAAAATGTTAAGATCAAAATGTTAAGATGGTACATAAAAATGTACGACGAAAAGATCAATCAAAATCTTGACCCCCCCCCTTCCTCCACCCTCCCCCTGTGTTGAGAATCGATCTCGAAACCAACACTAACAATATGTATATATACTAAATTATATAAGAAACCTGTCTCAAATACTGTCAAAATGTATTTACATATATAACATTTTGAGAGAGAGAGAGAAAGATATGCAGGACCTCAAGGACCCCTACACCTTCTCACGGGAATTACGGGTACACGTGATGTATCTAAAATTCTTATGGACCATTAGGCAGTGAATGAAAGAAACGCCGAACAGTAAATATAGCACCAGCAGTCAGAAAGCAACAGAATACAGAATGAAACAGTCTGAGGCATTCATTACTTCAAGCTTAGGCTTACAGCTGTCACTGAGTTTCATGTACATGACGACAGCCTTTTCTTTTCACGAAGAAACTTGTCTCAGATACCGCCAGAATGTCTTGTAAGTCTGCACAGCGTCCCAAACCTCTCACACACCGAAAAGATTACCGCCAACAGAACAGTGAACAGATTCATGGACAATTTTCACTAGTAACAGGAATCCGGTTTGAATTTAACTGTTCGTTCACCAAGAAACCAGATGGTGACCTTCAGAAGTTTGACTCTATTCAAGTTTTCAGCACGGTCGAACCATTTCTAGTGTTCAAAGGTCACTTTCAAACACGTAACTGTTTCAGTGCGCCAAGTGCTTAGACATGTTCTCTAAGAATCTCGTTCAGTTCAGCCTGTCCTAGTCGTCTGCAGCAAGCGCCACATCTCCGTTGACTGGCATCTGCTGTGTGTCTAGCTACAAGCCTCAGTCTCTGTCCTAAACGTTCTAAGCAACGTCCGCTAATAGTCGTAGGGTTGCTGGGGCTCGGGGTCGCCGTCAGAGCACGGTCTGCAGGCACACTCATCTGCCACCCCGACGAACTGGACCAGCTGCTTTCTGGGCCGACCAGGGCAGTTGAAGCGCACCCGCCGGAAGGACATCTGATGGGGTTTGCAGCACGTGCAGTAGGCCACGTGTCTGACCTCCTGGGTCTCGTAATGCCCACTCGGGCACCGTTCTGGAGTGACACGTACCCTGACACGAGCTGGAGATCACACGCCGGGGGAGACAACCCGGAGGTCGCATCACACGGGACACGCCAAGCGTTCGGCACGTTTCGGTGTAGGAAAAGTACGTGTGCCGCTCTGAGTGGTTCTCTGGGAGAATCTGCAGCGAAGAGAACCCACGCCTCACGCGCTCTGCGACGGCTGCTGCTGCTGCTGCTGCTGACCTTGAGAAGTTGTTCGTGGCAACGTCTGGCATTTCTTCGGGCTCGTTCATCGGATTGAGTAGTCGTCTGTTTGGTGCGCGTGTGAAATGTTATCCTTGTTCAGACTTCGAGCGGTGGTGAGCATTTCAGCACTAGCCTTTTCTGGCGTGCCGTCCAGTGCCGAGATTTCATCCTCAGGAGGCTCCTTCCTCGTGGATTCTGAAACTACGACTCGAGCATTCTCAACAGAAAATTCAGCAGTTTTCTGACTTGTCTTGCCTGGCGTCTTTCTGCTTCTGAACTACGTCGTGAACGCCCAGGAAAGCCAGCAAAGAGTTTTCCAGTCGTCTGTATGCTGCACTGGTTGATCTGTATTTTCCGCTCTTTAGCGTATTGGAAAGGCGGCTATTGGACGTCCTGGACATGAAGTCGTTTGGACCCTTGGCACTTCCGGAGGGACTCGTTTTCGCTCCGATTCCGGATCCCTGGAATTGAAGACCAGTCCGAAGACCTCTGCGATCATGGCTTGAGACATGGCTGCCTGTTGTTTTACCGTCTTTTGTCAGTTTTATGGCCACAGCGGCAGAGTTTACTGTCGAACAATTACTGTCATTTCCATTCTTGATTTCGGAAAAGACACGCAAGTTATTTTTATTCCCGGCTACAAAGGCTGCGCAAGAAAAAGTGACGAAAACAAACGCGCCAGTGCTGACGGGCTTCATTTTCGCTAGTTCAGCTGTTTGTCCGTAACGAGAAAGGCGCGGGAAATTTCGAGAAATCGCACAAAAATATAAGTCCAAAGCGTGTCTTGATCTTTATCGCTTTGACTGCAGATGTTTCCCCGAAATTTGTCGAAGTCATTCGAAGACTCTCTCAAAAACTGCAGATCGGTTTCGCTGGTAAAGTTTGTGTATTCAGTTTGTCGTTGTGAAAGTTGTTCTCTCGTTAGTTTGCAGAGTGATTGTTGGCCTGAAGACTTCGAGAAAACACGCGAGTGATCAAGTTGGAAGAAGTCGTTGGATCTTTATAACAGATCTTGCACGAGGCCCCCCGTGGTTACCTGCTGACGTGACGGCTCGGGCGTGGTGTGGGCGGATGCTGACACTGCAGACAAAATGCACGCGGAATGCGTGCATGGGTTGGCTTGTCAGGGATCCTCCCACATGTCCACTTACCCAATCAGAGCATCGCCTCACCTGCTCGCGGTGGGCGCCACACGATAAGAGGAAGTAATAATCATTTACAGATGACTAGCTGCAACCCATGACGCTCATACTGGGATAGCAATAAGCAAAGAGAAAGGTCGTAGTGAGAATCAGTAGGTTTCGAACTTCTTCGACAAGTGTAGGCAGCTCTCAGCATTATTTGCACATCAGTGATGTGTCTGCCTGCAGGAATGATTAAAAACTATTCTGCTGTCCACGCCCACACGTGTGACTAAGCGGCTCCCACAGGTACTCTCTCGCTCGCTCGTTCTCTCTCTCTCTCTCTCTCGCTCGCTCGCTCTCACACACCGTGACACACACACACACACACACACATGCACGCAATCACGCACGCACGCACACACACACACACACACACACACACACACTCTGACACACACACACAGAGGCTGGCACACACACTCAGACTGGCACACACGCACACACACACACACACACACACAGAGAGGCTGGCACACACACACACACACACACACACACACACACACACACACACACACACACACACACACATATTCACGCCCTCACGCACAAACACACACACACACACACACAGGCTGGCACACACACACACACACACACACACACACAGGCTGGCACACACACACACACACACACACACACACACACACACACACACACACAGGCTAGCACACACACACACACACACACACACTCTGACACAGGCTGACACACACAGAGGCTGGCACACACACTCAGACTGGCACACACACACACACACACACACACACACACGTCAGTATCGGAAAGTCTTTGGGGGTAACAATTAACGTGCGTCTTATATAGCTTCATGACCAATCTAAACGACAGGATCCTGTCTTCTATACACCTAACGAACTTGATAATTCATCTAAAGGAGGCTTTGTTAGAAATTTCGCATTGATGAACGCCATTCATTTTGGTCACGTTTGTCAGTTTCCGAGTCACGGTTGTTGTTCTGGTTGTTGTTGTTTTAACTACTTTATTTTCCCTTTCGGGAAATTCGGGCTGCTTCCCCCGGGGGAAGCGCGTCGCCGCGGTGCAGCGCCACCAAATACCTATCCTTTTTTTTTTTTTTTTTTTCGTTTGACAATTTTTGCTTTATGGGAGGAAAGCCGGATAGCCCGGAGAGAAACCCCCGATGAGCAGCCCGGCAGCCAGGAAGAACCGGTATCACAAATCACAAGCTCGAACCCACGCTTCATCGCCATGACATTGGTGACGGCCGCCGGTTCAGTAGCGCAGCGTCTAAATCCGACGCGCCACCTATTAGACCACCGCTCACCCCTAGTTATCCCCTTATTATCCTCTTTCTCACATTTATCACACCGGGGACAGTTTCCTTATCCAGAGAAAACTCTGCCCCCCTCCCCCCCCCCCCACACACACACACAGTCATATATGTCAGTATCGGAAAGTTTGAGGGTAACAATTCAGTTAACGTGCGTCTTATATAGCTTCATGACAGTGGTTGTATTTTTGGCCGTCATATCGACCAACCTAAACGACAGGATGCTGCTTTCTTGTGACTGTCACTATACACCTAACGAACTTGATAATTCATCTAATGGAGGCTTTATTAGGAATTTCGCTTCGGTGAACGCCGTTCCTTAATTTCCGAGTCACGATTACTGATTATCTTCTTTCTCACATGCATCACACCGGGGACAGTTTCCTTATGCAGAGAACACACACACACACACACACCACACACACACACACACACACACACACACACACACACACACACACACCGACACACACACACACACACACACACACACACACACACACACACACACACACACCATTAACTGAACTGACAAAGCCTCATCTAGACAGAGCAAAGAGGCTTTTGGATGCCCAACAATGAAGGCAATGACAAAATCTGGGGTGTTGCTTACTGATATACTCGTCACGAAAAGCAAGGGACCACTCCGACGTCATCGTGACATTTCCAGTTGGGCTCAGTGGATTTTGGGAATAGCGCAGGAGAAGTGTGCAAAGCGTGTCATCCTGCAACATGCACTCGGTGAAGCCGCTATCAGTGGTGATACGCTCGTTCTATTCGCCGGCGGCCTTCCTGTCTGCGTTTCAGTCAGTAAAAGAAAACAATTGGCTGGTACAGTGCATATCCAAAACCGAGGTTTTAGTCTTACTGAAATTTTGTTCAGCCTGAAGTTTGTTCAAAACTGACTTACTTGCTGAGGTGCGTGTTCTGAAGGATTAGTTTGATCAGTGAAAGTTTTGGCATTTCTCGCGATGACTCGAATCACTCAAGACAGGGGAACCGCGCACGAGCAAGATTATCACAGGGTGGGGAAGAAAAACCTTTAAAGGGGCTAATGCTACCATTTTTATGCTTACAGGCCGTTCTGAGCTGTTTCTATCTGCATCGCACTCGCACAACTTCGACACCTGGTCAGTGACAGCGTGCAGTCGGCTGTAATGCTGGCACTGAGCCAATACGGAAGCGTACCTAATGACGTGTGTGTGTGTGTGTGTGTGTGTGTGTGTGTGTGTGTGTGTGTGAAGCATACATTGTGTCTGACGGCAAGGCACGACATTCCTCAAATTTCTAATACTCGCCGATTCTCGTCAAGGTTGTTTGGTTGCCTGAGAACGCCAGGCAACCGGATGAACGTCCGGCGTCAGTAGACACACGAGGACGGTGACGCCGGAGGAATTGGGAACGGGGGGAGAAGGAGGAGGGGTGTAGTCTACTGAGGTGGCGGAGTGTTTCCGGTGCCAGTCACGTGCTGCTACAATTCAAAAGTTTTAACGACGATTGCACCCGCTCAACTGAGTAACTTGAAGCTATGTGTTTCAAACATAAGCATGCACCCGTCACAGTCTTTATATTCAGTTCTCAGTGGTAGCGGTATAAGTTTGTTTGGTTGGTTGTTGTTGTTGTTGTTTTCTGGTCAGTTGATACGCGGTTCCTTTCAAGTTCTTTCACTGACAATCAAACCGAAATCCAATAAACAGCGGAAGCGCGGATTGTTTCCACTTTTCAAACTGATTTGAGTCGGCAGTACCACGAGAAGCAACCCCTTGGATTGCGGTTTGTCCGTGTGAGTAGCAAGGGGAAGGGGGTAGGGGGGAATCCCCTGATTTCCTTCTGTAGGCGTGACAGAAAGGAATCCTTTATCAACCAGAAAGCAAGTAGGCCTATATTATAAGTTACTGCAATGCAAACACGTGCCAGTGCATGCTGTATTTCAAACACATGGCGGATCCTGAGCTGCCTGGTTCAAAACCCTGGTGGGCAGGAATTTTGTTCGATTTTTTCCTTTCCAGATCGAGTCAACATCATATGCAGACTCGTGTACGCCGTAGTGTACATACGCATGCACAAATACAAAGTGTGCCGTACGCAAAAAAAACAAAAACAAAAAAACCCACATCTATCTTTTGAAAGCAGTAGACTGTGGCCGGTTGCGTGGAAAACAGAAATTCATTCTGTCGTACCGGCGATCCACAGTGAATGGCATGGTGGAGATTTGCACATCATTGTAAAGTAGCGCCTACCGGCAGCCGACTTTCATTGCCTTGTCCTCCAGCCTTGCCGCGCCCTGAGTGTCTCCCTGAGAACAGACGGATACTGGACGCCGAGGAATAGTCATACCATACTTTAATAATAATAATAATAATAAAATGGGTACTTAAAGGACGCTCTCCCTCTCGCGGGAGCTCAGGGCGCCTTACAAAGAACACACACTCACTCACCCAGAAACACACACAACATGCCTCCACACATACATTTAACGAAAAACACATGATGTGCAGCATCATACACGGGCTGCCCCTGGCTTACACACTGACACACACACACACACACACACACACACACACACACACACACACACACACACACACACACACACATATGACCAGCAAGATGATGATGTGGCAACCGTGACTGAAACCACCTCGATTTCCAGAGATGCTGCCAGTGTATATCATGCGTAGGGTTCCAGTGCTAGACATCAATGGCATTTTAGATCGACGGCTGAGGTATGGTTTAGAAAGAAAAAGAAAACAAAAGCGGATAACGCAGCAGGAGATACGGAACTGCTGAGAACAATTAACAGTCATGTCTCACACACACACCTACGCCGTAGACTGACTTCCGATCTCCTGGTCAGCCGACTGCTCATCTCGCGAAAAACACCGGTCAGATCAGTTTCCGCAATTTTCAGTATTCAGACGAGCAGTTCAGCTGCACCACGGAACTGTTTCCTTCGACTGTATAACTGGATCTGTTTGTGTACCAGGTCCATCACAGTCAATGATACATCAAATCAGAAGCTCTCCAGGATGACTGACTGGACTGAATCGTGTTCAGCTGGACTGTTCGCTTGTTGGCTTAGGATAGCTGTCCCTTCGCTCCCCCACACCCCCCCCCCTCCAACCTGCCAGGGACGTCAAACCCTAGCTAGAGAAGGCACAATTTTTCTTCTGTTAAAAAAAATTGAACAATTACTTACCTACATAATTCCCCTCTGGTATTATTTGTATGTGCATTTGAAACCATTACTGCTGTGAGCTGAGAAAATATACTGAATTCCCAATGACTGAACTTAGCTGTCGAATCTGGGCCGGGTAAACCGCACGTATTCAGTTCACTGAGGTTGTTGTTTTTTTCTCTAGGTTGTTCAGTGGTTTGGCCGGGTTTTGGTCTCTTTTGGTCTGGTTTGTCTTGCTTGGGTTTGGTTTGGTCGCTTTGCCGGTTTGGTCAAGTTACCGTGACTGACGTTACTGAGTTGCCGCCGCCAGGCCGATCAGTGTTTCCGACTCAGTGACGGGGTCAGTCATCAGTGTGTCTCGATTCCGTCCCGCTTGAAATGTATTTTTCTCAGCTTGCATCAGTCATAATGGTTTCAAATGTACATAAAATGAAATAATGCCAGAGGAAGAGTATTTAGATAAATGATTATTTAATCAAATTTTTACTAAAAGAAGACAACTTGAAATCGTGCTCACCGCGGTTCCGGTCCGTCGGCCCGCCCGGCAGGCTGATATCGCCGTTTTCGTTTCATTACTGACTGACTCCACAGAATTCAGTCCTCAATGGTCACTGAAATATGCGCACAAAATGAAGAGGGCATTGAATGAAAGTAATGAGAAACTTGCTTCTGATTTGAGGCCGTCCGCTATAGCAGATTCAAAGTCTTTTGTATTGCCAACGGTATCTGAGTGGCTAACTGCACCCATTGAGCTACTGGGAAAATAATGAAAATTAAGTCCCCTTGGTAAAAGCGAAACCGAAAGGAGACCTTTCCTAAAAAGTCAGCTGAATTGTGCTTCCTTGTGACACATCGCCATATTGAAGCACAGTCGCAATAGCCACAGCGCTAATGGCCACAATTTTCCGTTCGATGCTCGGCCAGACAATCGTTTCCAAACACCGAGAGTAGCCAGGATGGACGGAAAGAACACAGGTACAGTTTCGCTGTTTCAGTCTCATTTTACTAGTGACTTGCGGCCGCTGGCATTTTACTAGTGACTTGCGGCCGCTGGCATTTCGGGCGAATAAAGATGTTCAAAACTGATCGGTAAACTGGCGAATGGCGATCTCATCAGGTCAGCCGAACCAAAACACTGCTCGAGTGGCTTGAGGGGTAGGTAGACATAGCTGAACGATTGCGGACGAGATAACTGATAAATATCGAGTCAGTTCAGTAACCGCAAATGCACATAATAATGTTCTGACCCGCCTGGCCGTACGGCCAGCCGGCGGTTACAGCAGTTGAGACAGAACAGCTTTGGGGGGTAAGGAAATGTGTTTCGGTGTGTGTTTGCCAGCATTAGAAGTTGTGGTCAGAACTTGGTTTGAATGACACTGCATGAAGGCCATGATTGGAGCCCGGGTCCGAAAAATTCACTGCATAATCGACTGACTGTGCCGTGGCCGGTGCATCAGTGGTGTCGGTCCGCGCAGCGATCGAATCAAACACTGTGTGCTGCCAGTGTAACAGATCAGTGCACTGCACGTCAGTGCACAGACTAAACAACATTTTCCTCTACCTTGACAATTAATCCTCCGGACTCCTCACGGCCCAGCACCGCGTAAAAACACCACTGAGACTGAAACCGAAATGAAAACTAGGCGGCCTAGTCATTTCAGTGCCTCTCTACACTGAAAAAGTGCAAAGTTTATTTTACATCAGTTTTGCAATATTATACAGCTTTTCCGACCCACAGATTTGCCTTTGTTTTATTTTAGGCACATTTTCAGGAATGATGGGCGTTCCATTAATCGCCAGATGACGTATGAATTAAAGAAGGACTGGGGATTCTTCGGGTATTTCCGTACGTCTAATTATAGCGCAGGTCATGGCGAAAGAGAGGCAAACCAAACAAGGTCGGCACCGAAGCAGACGCTTTTCATTAGCAGCCATGCTTTGTGTTTTTAAGCGAACAGAGTCAACATATTTGATGACAGGACAGCAGACCTGAATTATGATGCAGGTTATGAAGTGAAGTCAAACTGTAATTAATTTTTGAGATTTCCATCCGAGAACATAATTCTTTCGATTCGAAAAATGGCGATGGAAGCCATGACAATAGACAGGAAAAACAAATTAACACTGTAGTACACTAAAAGTAATCTTAGAAAATATTATTTGTTTGCGAAAAACATTGAACGGTGTCTGATGGCGATGCTGGACATAACATTTCCTCGTGGAGTAGGAATCTGAGAAACTTTCTTGATGGCAAATAACCCAAAACTAAGCTGCAGTTTTTCTTCAGTGGCTCCCAAAACCTTTAATTGACAGAAAAAGTAATTTGTTGCCGTGAATCCACAATATATCTGCTAAAAAAAAAAACGCTGGAAGCATGTATTTAATATTCTTTACTATATATTATCCAGAGTGGTAGATTTACATCACTGATGGATTTTGGTGTAACTCAAGTTTTGAGAACAGCATAGGAGAAATCAGTGCATGCATATTGTAGTCGTTTCGCGAGGCTGACTACAAGAAGATTATCGTGTGTTGCTATTGTCTGGATGTAGTGTATGGCCGTTGAGGCGGTGCAAAGCAACCCATGCAGTCAATCAACCATCCACGCATACTCACACACTCACACCATGCAGGAAACGAACATGAACGATGACATCCAAATACCAGACTGAAGATGAATTCCGGGATGCACGAAGTTTACTCCAGTCAGTGGTCACTGTATCATGGTGACCATGAGCCAATGATGAAAACAATATCAGCATTTTACCCTAATCCAGTTACGCCAAAATTCCCTGACAATGCTGATATGTTGTACGTCTTGTAGAGCATTTCCTCAATTAATTCTTACCAAGGAGATGATTTACCTTTTTCTTCCATCCACTTGTCTTTAGATGGTTTGGAGGTCGAGCCTGGTGGTCCACTGGAGAACATGATGGGGTCCATCTCGCTCAGTGAGGACCAGGTTGTTCCACAGTCCACAGTGTCATCTGTCGGTCATGGCCAAGGGAACTGCTATGGACAAGTCCAACAGCCTTCTGTACAATCTGCGTGTGAGGGTTGTGAGAAGCAGTGTAGTCAGGTGCTTGTGTTTGGCATTGCGCAAAATGTTACCAAAGACCACCTCATAAACTACCTGGAGTGTCTGCCGGGCCCAGAGCGTGATGTGAAGGATGTACAAAAAGGGGACAAACGTGGTGTGGCTATTGTGACATTTGAGAACTGTGTAGGTAAGTCGGACATAAGTAGATGCTCCTGCATATCGATAATCATCATCATTTACAGGAAAGCGCATCGATTGCTGAAATTGGTGCTGCTTGTTTTTTTTTGGGGGGGGGTGTTGTTGTTTTACTAATTGTTTATGCATTCGGTTGTCCTTTCTGTCTTGCATGTATGTAATTTTGCTTTTGCTTTTTGAAACTCGACCAATGTAACAGTTTGTTATGCATGTTACAAGTACTGGTATGCCTGTACTGGTTCTGGTACTGGTAAACCACTGTGACTGCTTAACTCTTTGACGACGAAGCGCAATTTCTGACACACGATTTCCTATAGGAAATCGTGTGTCAGAAATTGCGCTCCGTCGTGAAAGAGTTAATGTACTTTAACCCTGGTGGTGCTGAGAACAGAATATTCCAGACTACCTCTATGGGTTTTTCAGCACAAGACAAATTAATTCAGCAAGACCAGGTTTAAAATATAGCCAAAGTTGACTTATTGCTGATTATACTTTTTTTTTTCCCGCTCCGTGTATGTCAGTATGTCAGCAGAGTTACCTTTTGTTTGTTGAAGTTATGTCCCATTTGTTTGTGTCCTGAGGAAGGCAAAAGCCGAAACGTTGACCCCGTGCAGTCCTTTGTGAAAGTTAAGTGGTTTCTGTCCCTTTTGTGTCGCTTTTATTTGCTTCACTTGTAACCACTTCGCAGTCATTACCGTTTCCTTTTCTATACATCCATTGTTTTGGGGAACATTTTGAAATTCCTCCAACATCTCAGGTTTGTAAATTTATAAGCATTTTGTGAAGAAGCTCTTTGAAATGCTTTCAGACCTGACAGCCCTGCAACAGGCTTGCAACGAAAATCCATTGGAGGGTGAAGTCTTGCGAGTAGGTCTCGTTGACACACGTGGGGCTGTCTTGATTCAAGACCCTAATGCCAACACAGCCACCAACAGCTTCAAATACTACCTGAGCAACACCAAGCGCAGTGGTGGGGAAAGAGGCGTGGAGATTGAAAGAGACCCTGACAACAGCTTCTTGATTGCCTATTTCAGTAGCAAGGAAGGTGAGTGAAGTACAAATTAAGATAGAATCTATGGATACCATAAGCCCTGTTTTTTCAGTCGTTGCTTTTCTGCATGGTTGTCATTGGCAGTAGGAAGTCATTGATCACGGCAGCTCTGGCATGATGTACTAGTACAGACGACTAGCTGCTGCTGCACTGCACATAGATGTAGATCTGCACCTGTAAGTCTCTTGTCCCTTTGTCACATGGATTGTCTTCTACTCAGATAGTTCATAATTTGTGTATTAATCTATATCAATCTAAAATGCTGATATACTGAAGACTACAGATAGTTTAGGTCTTTAGCATATAGATCTAGAAGGTTTAATCAATATACATGCAGTTACACGTATTTATTTTGCTCTGTTCTTGTTACTTCTTTTAATGTAGGACAAGTGTTTTAGTGTGGAATTGTTTTCTCTCTCAGTGGCTGTGCGTGTGGCTGAAAAGAAGCATAAGCTGGAAGACTGCCCTCTACATGTGGAGGTCTTTGACCCCAACCTAGGAGATGTTCACAGGAAGCGGACCAAAGAATCCAGGAAGTTGTCTTCTGAAGTTGACATCAACATCCCTGAACCTGCAAGTGGGAATCTGTACCCAGACCTTCGCAGCTTTGAAGATTCAGCAGATGGTAGCGGCACAAATTTAGACAGAAAGGAAGAACCAGAAGTTGCACCGCCAAAAGAGATTGAGATCACTGTGGAGGGAATGCATCCAGTCTATCAAGCAATGCTGGAGGCTTTCCGCGACTGGATTTCCAGAATGTTCAATGGCATTGATATTACAGTAGACGAGGATGTTGTAAAGGTTAGAGGCAAAGAGGGCTTTGTGGAGGATGCTCAAATCTTGCTGGAAAATCTGGTCAGAACACAGAGCTCTTCCATGTATCTTGCATCAGTACCGGATCAGTTCGATGGATGGGAACAGATCTTTCTTGACATTGAAGAGAAAATTGGAGATGGAGAGTATTATCTCTTCAGACGAAATAACTTTGCAGCAGGACTACCCGAGGATGAACTGTGTGTGGCAACCCCAAATAGTGAGGTTTCAGTCGATGCATTTCTGGAAAGTCTGGCCAGAGGTACTGACATTTGTGCGAAAAGTAGCGATGCAGAGGAGGTGCTGTTTTCAACAGCTTGGGATGACTTCATTGAGAATGACTTTGACTTTGGAAAGGAAGCCATAGTAGTCAAGTATGCACACCAGGGCAAGGTGACAGTATTTGGATCAGCTGAAGTTCTGGACCAGGCTGCTGACACAGTGCGAGGGTTTCTTCAGAATGCGCCATCAACTGAGCGCTTTGATTTGTCACCAGTTGAGAAAAAATTTTTGCAGCGTTTCTGCAATGATCAGCTCGAGCCGTTGCACAATGAGAGGGTGGAGATCATGTTTGAAGAAGGAAGCTGTTTGATAAAGGGTTTTCGTAGAGGTGTTGGGCAGGCTGTTCGTAAACTGAAGGGAATCTGTGCAGATCTGCGTTGCATGAGAGCAGTCTTTACCTACCCAGGGCTCATGAGGATAGTGCGTTCACCTGATTGGAAAGAGGTGATGAAGCAGGTATCCAGTAGCAAACGATGCATCGTTACAGAGTTGCCTGACAGTCACATTGAAGATACAGACTCTGGTGGATGGGGCTCTTGGTTGGCAATGGTCGTACACACATTCCATTATCCTTCAGAGCACAAAGTCCATGTGGTTGATGGAGATGCCATGGTCATGGCAGTTGATGCTGTCATTTGTCTGAACCAGCACGGACTTCCACAGCCATTGCCATTTTCTGGTGCTGCAGAAGGTTCAGGTGGGTTTGATCAAGAGTGTAACCCCTGCACCCACCCCCAAACCTCCGCTCCCCCCCCCCCCCATCCCCCCCCCCCCACACACACACACACGTCAGTCAAAAACTAAAATAGCAAAACAAGAATAAGAAATACACTGAACAAGTCTTCTTGTGTTTGCACAGGTAGATAAGTTGAAATTTGTGTTGTTGAACGTACATGTACCTGCGTTTATTCCTCAGCTCAGTCGAAAGTGTCAGATGGCACTCATTAGCCTTGTTCATCTGGTCACAAGATATCTTGTTCTCTCTTTTTACATCGGCTACCAGGTGCAAGACCAAAGACATCCACCCATAACAGAGACCAGACTGGTGACAGAAGACAGTCAGGTCTTACAGTGACCCAGTCAGTAACCCTGCCGTGCAAAGCCTTGATCCAGTTTGATCCGCAGACCTATTTTTGGGGTGGGAATTCTTCTCTCCAGGTACACAGCCTCAAGGTGCTGGTGAGAGAAATTCTACAGGTTGCAGAGCAACACTGTCTTTCCAGCATAGCCATCCCAGTTTTGGGAGTAGATGTTGGTGACAAGAACCTCAAGCTACCAATTGATATTGCTGTGACAGCCATTGCAGAGACTGTCAGCGACTACATTGACACTCTTCAAGAGAGGTATTTGTACATTTGTCTTGATGTATACTTTAGTATAGTACAATGTATTATTGGTCTGACATCATGTCTAGCTACATTAATTTGGTGTGTTTGATGGGGTGTGTGTGTTTGGGGGGGGGGGGGGGGGGGGCTGGATAGGTCTGAGAGCATAATAATTTATGTACACTAACATTGAATTGTTACTTACAAGACATTTTAGTATTTACGCAGACACAGCATGCTGAGGCCGGCCTGCCAGCGTCATACTAACTTTCCATGCTGAATGACCCATATCCAAGAATATCTTTTCCTGGCTGCTGGCTGGTTGCATCACATTTCCCTGGTCACTTAGTAGCCAGGGCTTAAAATATTCCACCTTTTACCGAATTTCCACCTTTGGATACAAGTTTTCCTCCCCCCCCCCCCCCCAAATTGTTTCCCCCTGTGGCGCATTTAAATGCATTCCAAAACACACCAAATCGCACAGATGTTAGTCTAATTCTAAAAATTTGCCTCGAAAAAAGCTTTTCTCCTCTAAAGCATCGTCATGCCAAAAGGCGCCAAACTGCACAGATTTTACCAGTAGTCTGATTTTTACATAAATTCTGGTGGAGCATGCTGTCGAACACCCTTAGCATAACATGTTTGCTTTGCAAATGTGCGCTCGTGGCTTTGCCACTTGGTCACTAAATGTTTCACACTTTCCCTCCTTTTGAATCGTGGACCATTTTAAGTCCTGAGTAACAGTTGTGTGCTTCTGTGGAGAGGTCTTTTTTACATCAGTAACTCTCCTGGCAACACTGCTACATGAGCAGAGCACTTTACTCTGTATATTGAATGAATAAGTTTCAGGGTTGTGTTGGGTTTTTCTTGGTTTTTTTTTGGTCTACAAACAGTTGGTCTGAGAAACGGTCAGCTCTTCAGGACATCTGCCTGTGCTCCACCCGACCAGCTTGTGTCAGAGGACTTGAGTTTGCATTTGAGGACATTAGAATGGCTCAGACTCCAAGCCATGGCAGTTACAGACTGTTGACGCACACTCCAGATGGTTAGTTTTTCATTGTTGTGTTCTGCTGAGTTAAGCTTCTTTTGTCGTCGTTTTTGGGTGTTTTTTTTTTGTTGTTGTTGTGTTTTTTTTTACGCATTGTAATTCATTGACACCTGCAGCACCGTACCTCACCCTCACCTTTATTTTTTTGTTGGGAATTGGGTAACTTTCCCAGGGGAAATATTTGATGACAGTGATGAGTCATAATTGTGTTTACTTACCATATAAAGGTATTCTATGCTGTGCTATTTTCCACCCTGATATACTGCTAAGAATACACATATACATGTATGAAGGTACATGTATTTTCCAGTCACAACACCATCCCCAAAACCTGGCAGGGTTCTGAGAAAGGATGCCATTCAGATCGTCACAGGCGATATAGCTGACGCTCAGGTCAGTAATGAAGGATTTTATAGCTTTATTCACAGAAGTATAGTACTTCAGCAGAGAAGTGTATTTTTGCTGTGGGTTAAGATATGCAACACCTTTTTCTTTTTTTTTCTTTTTTGTTCTTGTTGGTTTACAGTCACATCTTAACTGTTTATTAACTGGGGGGGGAAGGGGAGGGGGGATGGATGTAATACTATTTTGCACAGAAGCAGAGAGGAAAGATCAGAAAACAGACTTTATTCCTCTGTTTGTTTTCAGTGTTAGAGTGATGAAACTTTACCGTGTATTTACCATGGGGTTTTTGGGTTTGCTTTTTTGCAGGCTGATGTGGTAGTGGTACCTCTTGACCAAGATCTTGACGTGAACAAGAACAACGTCACCAGATCACTGGCATCACGAGGCGGGCAGAGTGTGGAAAATACTTTGCTCCATGGCGAGCCAAAGGGATGGTTTTTTCCTTCTTCAGGCACTCCTCAAGTAGATAGGGAGGAGGAGTTTAGTGAGACACGTTTCCTGGTGGGTTGCGGTGGAACTCTGCGAGCTAAGTTCATCTTCTACTTGCACCTTCCACCCTGGGGACCAGAAGTCAGAAAGGTATGAGTTTCGTTTATATGGAAATGCTGAGTCCCCACAACTTGAGCAGTCATCATAAAGAAAGTATCTAGATTCATTTATTGAGCCAGTTGTAAAGGTTTGCATTTGGACTTCCTAAACCATCTGAAACCAAGGTAGATAATATGGTGCATGCTGTTCACCTGCTGTGCTATAGGGACTTGCCTAAATCTAATCCTAAAGGCTGGGGGACCAAGCTTATGTGGGCTGTTTTCATTGGCAATATATGGCAGAATCAGCACAAGGTGGGTCCATATGAAAGATTTTAAATGTATATCTAAAGCAACAACAGAAACTCAAAATTATCTTGGATTACTTACTGGGATGATAAACTAGTCCTAGCCGATGTATACCAGTGCAGGAAAAAAAATCTGAACATAACAAAAAATAAAATAACTGATGTCAGACAGAGACTGCTAACATGTATACCCATTGTGTGATCGACACATCAAACTTGTCTGCTCCATTTTCAGTTTGAAAGTCCCATTTTTCCCAGTGATCATGATCGTAGTGGTGGTGTTATTTTTTCAACCTCCCACGCCACCCAGCCCCTAAAAATTAACATGAAGACTCTTCTGAGAATGATTACAAACCAGTGGTACCTCACTCGGTGATTTTAATCCCACTCGAAACGTTAAACTGTTGCAGCACATGATGCTGCCCCTAGTATCCGAAGTACTGCCTGCTAGCCCCCTGACCACATGCTGGATACTCTCTGCTCTCCCTCGCTAGAGAGCATGGGCGCAGTGGGTAACTGCATGGAAATCGCCCTGTGTTAGGAACATACAGATACCAGAAACACATACCTATATGTGATGGTGTTGAGTGGAGTATGCAGGCAGGGAGACAAAACGCAGCGGTCGCTATGACATGAGTTTTATTGCAACAGGAAAACAGCAACAAATGGCAGAGCGGGGAGCGACAATCCGTGCAGTGACTCGCGGCAGGGCTGGCTGGCGATTGTCCAGTGAGGCGTAGCTCGCGGCTACTTATGCGCCCAGCGCGAGCCGCAAAGAAAGCAACGGCCGCTCGCAGCAGAAACAAGGGCTAGATGCTCGGGTAGCAGCGAAATCTGTGTTTGTTTACACACAGAAAACTAACAATAGCGGGCGTAATACAACAGCTACAAACTTCAAACAAACTGCATTCAAAAGAGCGTGAAAAGTACTTTAAGATGGCATAAGTTTGGCACATTATCAAAGTACAGAAAATTATCTATCGCCGATTGAAGAGCGTAAAGACAGGGACCACGCATTCGAAAAGTGGTGAAAATGGCAAAATACACCCGTTAAACTACAAAACAGCGCTAAAACCAAAACATGATTAGAAAATACAAACTCTTCGGAAACTACTACAGTTACCATGATAACTTTAGGTTAAGTGACTGCGGAGATATTTAGCACTAAATGGACACAAACAAACACAACTAACTGACACGTGGCTATCGTGGATCCGCAACGCTTCACGCGTGCGGTAGCCTACAGGCGAACAAAGCCGGCGGCACACAGCTGGCCGGAGAACCTAGGGTAGTGGGCGAGAGGGTCCAAACCACTCGGCTACATCTCCCCACACTAAACACAACCAGCGGCCTCGCTGGTGAAAACCAAAAAAACACACTATGCTAAGCCCATCCCCAAAGGGCAACAGCAAGATACACAAAAAGCCAACCAACATGTGGCAACACATCAAAAAATACTAGTAAACCAATACAAAACCCTGTTCTCTCGAATTACAAACCATCACAGCCAGTTGTACAACACTGTTACTAAGCAAGGTTGCATCTAGCAAAACTGATAGAAACCGGGTATTTAACCATCATGAATCTAACCAGTATAACACAATGCTTATAACAAGTCAACCACAAAGAGTTACCACGATCAAGCCAACATAACTAACATAGCACAACATGTGTCAAACAGTCCAATTCAGTCCAAATACTCCAACAGTCCATTACCTACAAAAATTCCACAGAGGTGACTAAACACCAAGACTCAAGTTCTCAAGAAACTGCATTGAAAATTTACATAAGGATAGCATTAGATATAATTATGAAACTAGCCCCAGTCACTCGGATGTCACAAGCCGCAAACCATGAAAATACAACATAAGCACATCACTACTGACAAAATGACACTAACAGCAACACAGTCAAACACAATAACCCAAACAAACCAGCTACTAAAAGTTGCCACCACAACTAAAATCAGTGAGCACACATATATCAAAACAAAGATCAGTCACTCCTCGCAACTGTCCATCTCACAGAACAAACACTGGTAACACACTTGGACGATCAGCAGTCAGCCACGTAACACAATACACAGTCTCAGGGTCGCCACATCACCTTCTGCTGTGCAGGCTGTGTAGGGCGCTTCGCACGCACAGTCTCGGGTCTCTTTGATCTCGGCGCAACGGACTTGACCACAGAGTTCACAGTCACATGGCCGGCTTTGGCCGGGATGCCGCTGGACTTGCTTCCACTACCCGGACTGCTGGTACGGGTGACTGCGTGCCTAGCAGGTGGCTGCTGAGCAATCTGCTGAACTGGACTTGTGCTTGTAGTGGCGGCTGCAGGCTTAACAGGCACTGCCTGTGGATCGGTGGCGGTCACAGGGTTTGCAGCCGCCTTCGCTGGAACCGGGGTAGGTGCAAGGCCGACTGGAGCTGCTCCCACGGTCGCTTCCTGGCCCTTCCGCCTCAGTGGTCGCCCGAAACAGCCACTCTGCCGACTGATGACGGGGTCAGCTGGGCTTCCCGGTTGTCGCTTCTGGTGGTGTGCTGTCTGCCGCGGCGGTGCTGATGGAGGGGCCTGTTGGTGCTGCCCCTTACGTTGTCGACGACGTCGCCGAGGCCTCTTCCTCCGCCGGTAGTTCTGCTTGGCTGGGCACGCACGTTCAAAGTGCCCGGCCTGGTCACACCAGTAACACCGGGCTCCTGCCTTGGCCGGCTGCTCGCTGGTCTTGACGGAAGCGGCCGGCGGCTCCCGGGGCTCTTCCAGCTTGGCGGAGAGGGCAGCTACAATGAGGCGCAGCTGCCCAATCTCTGCGGACATCGCAGAGAGCTGCAACTGCAGGGCTTCACTGTCCTGGTTGGTAGGCCTAATGGTGCCGTGTCGTCGATAGGCCATCACCTTTCCTCTCACGCACTGTTTCCTGTTGTCGGCTCCCTGTGATCCTGCTCGCAGCGCCAGTTTTTGTGATGGTGTTGAGTGATTCAGGCAGGCAGGGAGACCAAACACAGCGGTCGCTATGACATGAGTTTTATTTCAACAGGAAAACAGCAACAAATGGCAGAGCGGGGAGCGACAATCCGTGCAGTGACTCGCGGCAGGGCTGGCTGGCGACTGTCCAGTGAGGCGTAGCTCGCGGCTACTTATGCGCCCAGCGCGGGCCGCAAAGAAAGCAACGGCCGCTCGCAGCAGAAACAAGGGCTAGATGCTCGGGTAGCAGCGAAATCTGTGTTTGTTTACACACAGAAAACTAACAATAGCGGGCGTAATACAACAGCTACAAACTTCAAACAAACTGCATTCAAAAGAGCGTGAAAAGTACTTTAAGATGGCATAAGTTTGGCACATTATCAAAGTACAGAAAATTATCTATCGCCGATTGAAGAGCGTAAAGACAGGGACCACGCATTCGAAAAGTGGTGAAAATGGCCAAATACACCCGTTAAACTACAAAACAGCGCTAAAACCAAAACATGATTAGAAAATACAAACTCTTCGGAAACTACTACAGTTACCATGATAACTTTAGGTTAAGTGACTGCGGAGATATTTAGCACTAAATGGACACAAACAAACACAACTAACTGACACGTGGCTATCGTTGATCCGCAACGCTTCACGCGTGCGGTAGCCTACAGGCGAACAAAGCCGGCGGCACACAGCTGGCCGGAGAACCTAGGGTAGTGGGCGAGAGGGTCCAAACCACTCGGCTACATATATATACACAGTTGTGTTGCATTTTGCATCATACATCGTCTTGGTACTCAGGCACAGGCTTGAGAAACGTTTTGTCATTCTTATATGACACCTTCTCAGCAACATTGAGTCAGGCAGTTTGTGTACAATGGTTCTCACACATGAAATATATGGTACACTACAGTACAGTCAAGGTACAGTCAAGTCTCCATCCACGTCACTGACAAAGGGTAAAAACTATCAGTGTGTGCTGACTTTGAGGTTGTCAGCTGTGCACATCAGTCAGGATTGCAGCCTTCTTTGGGCTCCATTACCACAATGACCACCGAGAACTCAGTAGACACTGACAGTTTAATGTGGCCATTGAATTGCAATCTGGCATGTTTAGACAGAATTTACCAATGTTATGGAGTACATGTACTGCTTGGGAGCAGCTGCTATCTGCACAGGAACATGACTTTACAATTATTTGCCCTCACACAGTTGCATTTTGCATCACACTGCTGGAGCCAGTTCACACAACGTTCTCCTTTGACTTAATTGGGATCATGCTGAAGTGAATATCAGAAATTTTTAACAGTCAGCATCAGACTCAAACCGAATTGCATTACAATATTACATTATACATGTATCATGCATTTCATATGTGCAGGTGGGTGCCACATGAGCACTGTGTGTGTATGTACATGTCCCTATGCGTTACCAGCTTGTATCTGATCAAAATTATCAACCCTAGTTTCAGATCAAGATTTATGTTGTTCTGTTTCTTCTTCTTCTTTTCCTTATTTACAGTTATTTGCTGAAACTTTGTAGGTGATGTGGGACTGAAATTTATATGTGTGGACTGGTAAACATGGATTTTTTCACAGTATTGTTGATGTTTCGATCCAATGATGACTGATGCAGATTCTGACCCAGCTGCTGCACAGATCCCTTCGTGAAGCATCCAAGAGGAAATGCAAGTCCGTTGCATTGACCGCATTGGGGACAGGCAGGCTGGGGTACCCAGTAGAGTTTGTCGCTCGGACAATGCTCTCGGTCATCTCCACTTACATGGAACAGGAGACCTGCCCTCTGGACAAAGTGAAAATCGTCATCTTTCCCACTGATCAGACCAGTATAGACGTATGTATGACTGAAAGTACCAGCAGTGCTTTATATTTTTCTTATTGTTGTGTAGACAGTTATGTTTGGGTTTCTCTCTCTCTCTCTCTCTCTCTCTCTATTTTTTTTTTTTTGGGGGGGGGGAGTGGGGGAGGGGGGGGCATGCTGGGTTATTTTTGTGGAGGGTATGTTTATATGTGTCCCTCTCCCTCTGTGTCTCTTTCTCTCCTCTCTCTCTCTCTTCAAATAAAAAAAAAATAGAAACATCCTGTTAACATCACTAGAGATAAGTACAGTATACATGTACGAGGGCTGTTCAAATATTAATGGGAATGGGCCTGCCATTTTATAAGTAAACATCGCACAGAAAATAATTTTATACCAAAAGAAAATCTGGCTCAAGCCCTATAAACATGCAGAAAAGAATGATGACATCATGACGCATTTTAGAGTATGAACTCATTAAAATCGTCATCCAAACTGCTGAGCCAGAAAACCATGGACGCCGAGAATGAGCATTTTCGCTCCTACACATTCATGAGGCAAAAACTCGGAGACAATGGCAAGAAAATCCTTCAAGATTTGCAAGCTGTTTTTGGATCCAAGTGTGTCGGTAAGAGCACAGTTTACATATGGGTCGAAGCTTTTCTAACTGAACAAGCGCCTTCAAGCTCAGGTACCAGTCCTGGCCGTCCACTCTCAGCTTGGAACGAAAGAAACATTACCCTTGTGAAAAGCCTGATTGACGAAGACCCACATTCGACCATACGCGAGTTGAGTGAAGCATGTGACCTCTCTATCGGCACCATACACAGCATTCTGCATGAAGATCTTCAAATGAGAAACTTGGCTGCAAGATGGGTACCCCATCTCTTAACTGACGAACAAAAGAAACGGCGGGTTGATTGCTCACGCCAACTGCTTCAAGATTTTGAGCCAAATGGACCAAAACGCCTGTGTGACATAGTGACCGGTGATGAATCTTGGCTCACGTTTTACGGCATCCCCAACAAACGCTGCAACCGGGCGTGGGTAGGCCCAGATGGAGACCGACCAGTTGTCCTGAGGCCAGGATTTCAGAGCCGGAAGCGTCTTTTCTCTATTTTTTTCAGCACCCAAGGCGTCGTGGCTCTTGATATTCTTCCGGCGAAGGCTGCCATCACTGCCACGTACTATACCAAAGTGGTGCTCCGGAAAGTGGTGGATGCGATCTTCGAGCAGCGCCCAACCGTTGGAACCTCAAGGACCTTAATGCTGCATGATAATGCAGCCCCCCACAAAGCCAAGATCACAACGACCTTCCTAGAGGAAAGAGAGATCAAAGTCTTGGCCCATCCCCCCTACACTCCGGACTTGGCACCATGTGACTTCTGGCTCTTTCCTATCTTGAAAGAGCGACTCGCTGGACGCAAGTTTGATCGAATCCAAGACCTCTCAAAAGCCGTGAAATCAGAGCTCGAGGGTATCCCGAGGGAAGAGCACCAGAGGGCGCTTCATATGTGGCGAACAAGACTGGAAACGTGAATTCGGGCCAAGGGTGAATACTTCGAGGGGATGTAGAAGTTTGGAGTCGATCCGATGCAAGACACGCGAGTAATGGCAGCATTCCCAATAATATTTGAACAGCCCTCGTATTTCTAAATAGGTGACGGTAGCTAAACTTTCCATTTTTTAGCTGTATAACTTGCAGCTCTTTTAGGAATTTGGAATTCGTTTTACCCTAACCATTATTGCACCAGTGTGGGCATGCTTTGAGGGACTGTTTTGTATCATGGCTTAGAATAAAAATGGAGTTCAGGAATTTTTTGGTGATTTGTCCTCTTTATTTTGTGTTGTTTGATAAAGGCATTCTTCGATGAGCTTGCACAGTGGCATGTGAGCAGAGTGTATCCGTATGAAACTTACAACCAGCCATCACATCGCCAAGGGGCACCTGAACATGGGCAGTCAGGTCACAGGGGTCAGAGACACTCAGGATATGCAGGTGCAGCAGCCGCATCACAGTCAGCATCACAGCCTGGGCAACTCGTGTATGGATCCCCATACAGTCAGCAGCATGGAAATCTCACCAAAAGTATGTCTATAGTACAGTATGGTAGGCGTCTCAGCAGCACACTCAAGGTGCCATGGATACTAATTAAGCACTACTTTGTGCGCAAACCCCCACCCTGCTTTTCACTCTGATGCATGCAACATTTTTCTGTTTTAATAATAATAATAATAATAATGAGTATTATATAGGCGCTTTACCCAATTTCATAAATCGGCTCAAAGCGCCTCGAACTGAACCCAACACGCACGCTCACGTGAATCACACAAATTTTTTCACACACCGGACATAAACACATTACAATCACGTGGTGCAAAGGGTCAGCTCAGCTATTTAAATTTCAGAATTTGGAATTGCATTTATTTGTCAAATTTGGTGGGCTGAACATTTCCAAAGCAGAGGGGGAGGAAGCCGGAGTACCCGGAGAGAACCCCCGGACGATCGGCCCGAATGAACGGTGCCACATACGAGAAGGAAAAATTCTTTGCCCCGAGTGGGACTCGAACCCCTGACCTCTCGCATTGGTGACAGGTCTCTTAACCACTAGACCACCGGCTACTGCCCATTCTTCTTTGAAAGATGGGCCTTGGATTTTTAGCGTCCACACTTGACATTTATGTGTGCGTGTGTACATGAAGGTTAGACAGTCACTGTGTAAGCATGTCAACATGAGTTTGACTGGATCTGGCAAGGAAGAATCCCCATCCATATTCCTGCTCACCAATGGATTCAAACCTCATGATTGATAGGCAGATGCCCTGTTTAATTAAAAACTATGATTAGCATATATAGGTGCAGTTGGTGTTGGCGGCACATTTTCACACCGTTCCTTCCAGCTTCTCCCCATGCCCCTTATCACTGACTCTGCACAGGTTTGTTCAAAATCACATCATTTATTCACAGTCTGCTAGATCAGGAACGTCCCATAATTATCTTTTGTGGCTTGCATCATTCAGATTTCATTGCCAAAGTTGTCATGCATGATGATCGTAAGAGTTGACTGTGTCTGGTGTGTTGTCCAATTTTTTCAGGTTTCCATGTAGAGGGAGTGAAGATCACGGTGAAAGTTGGTGACATCGTTGAAGAGAAATGTGATTTCATTGTCAACAGTACGAACAAGGACCTTGACTTGACCAGAGGTGACATTTCATCACAGTCATGGAACTTTGGCGTAACTCAGGCGGACACGCATTTCACACTTCTCCTGGGCTGTTTTCAAAATCAAGTTACACTAGAATACCCCAACAGCTACATTACGCTGGCCATTCTAATTTGTTTTCAGTGGCTTATGGCACATCTGCAATGAAAAGATACTGATGGTTGTACATGCACAATGGTTCATGTCACATGTGTGCGCATGCACACACATACACTCACACACAGATCATATCAACTACTACTAACACTACAATTTGTGCTTGCAGGAGGGGTGTCCAAAGCTCTTGTGCAGCGCTTCGGTCAAGGCGTTTGTGGCAATAAAAGTAGGTGTTATATTATAGTGCAGATTTTCAGTATACGGGTGTTCTCAGAATGCATTGACTGCAAGTAGTACATGTACCTGTGTATTTAGTACTCCCCGATAGGGCGGTTGCCGGTTACGAAGAGTCGGGCACTCTCCAGCGCCGAAGACGCAAATGGTCCCCCATGATGTGGGCTATGCATGCGATGGCGAGCAACGTGAGCGTTTCGACCAGCGAAGATGTTCGCGATAAAATTATATCATTGAAAGTTCCTGAACTGAAAAAATATCTGAAAGACAGGGGCGTGCGTTTTAGTGGCTACACAAAAGCGCAGCTTATCACTCTAGCCCTTGAAGCAGATCGGTATTCTCTTCAACCGAGAGGTAGCGATGTAAAGGTCAAGTCGACCCGGCTGTGACTTGTGCCGGGCTTGCCAGTTAGGCTGTATATCAGTGTGAACTGAACTTTGCTTGGAATTGAAAGTCTTTCTTTCTTGATTTTTTGTTCCATAACCATTGTGTTCAAACAATGTAGGTACCGGGACCGAATTTGTCCGCTTGTACCCGACGAAACGGTGGCTGCGCATGCTAGCCCACCGAGACGGGTCGAAGTTCTGCCTTCGAATCGCTTTTATCCACTAATTTGTGGGCTCTGAAACTTTTGAAGGAAAGGGTTCAAACTGAACGATCTCATCATTAGGTAAGACCATCTCTGGGAATTTCTTCAGCTTATCCGATTTTCTCGAGCCATTTTGGCAGCCGATCGCAACGCAGTGGTAGTGCGGCATCGTGTGTGACTCGAGTAGCCCACATGCTGAGTCTATCAAGCCTAGTCTCGTTCCAAATTCACGCATGTTCACGCGCTATAACGAGAATCGGCAACCGCAGTATTGGAGACAGCTTTGTGGGTGACAAGTACAAAAATGGTGGACAAAAATCGTAGGCTTGAGTATACAAAAAGTATATCAGTGATGTCAGAGCAATTTAATCAAACAATTTTATATGTTATTTAGTCATGAGGCCTGCTGTAAAGTGCCTCTAATTTTCACTAGTGTATCATGATACATGTGTGTGTGTGTGTGTGTTTTCAGAGCACAAAAAGAAAATTGCTGAAAAAGGAGCTTGTGTGGTAGCAATCCCAAATATGAAGATTCTGCATATTGACCTGGAGAACTTCAAAGGTGATTTAGCAGCAGTTATCACAAAATGCCTGCAAGTCGCACGAGATGCAAAAACAAAGAAGTGGACACCAAAGTCTGTCAGTTTCCCCTTACTTGGAACAGGTTAGATTTAATTGTTATTCTTCCGTTTGTTCTTTTATTTGAAGTTGTACAAGTCCATGTGTACTGTACTTCACACACACACACACACACACACACACACACACACACACACACACACACACACACACACACACACACACACAGTCTTCTTGATTTGAGTTGATTCTGTGAGTTGGTTTTGAAAACCTGTGCATTGAAAGCAAATGGAAAATACAGTTTTAAGCTAAATCACTGTGGAATCTTGCATATTTATAGTGCAACATTGATGTACAGGTGCTCGTACACATAATCCAGACGATATGGTGTGGCAACTGCTAAACGTCTGCAAAGAGCAGAAGAAGAAGAAACTCAAGCATATGAATGATGTCAGACTGGTGGTGGCCAATGCGGAATTCTTCACACGCCTTGTAGATTTCATTCAGAGCTGGCAGAAACCTAACCAGAAAGGTAACTGTACTGGTTTGCTGATGTGGATGGTTTAACGAGAACAAACTGATTTTTTGCGAGCAAAAAACATTGCCGCATAGGCCATGGTAATGGAAACAACATTATAAATTTCTATTTTCATAGGCAAGTTTTGTAATACAAATGCTTGTCACTGCCGTTCTCTGCTGAGATGATGATTCAAGCCTAACTCTGACAATGACGTATGAAAACATATTTCATCGTATAGTGCACCAGAACACATTCTTGGCCGGAAGTGATTGATGTATGTGGGTGTGGGGGTGTGTGTATGGGTGTACAGGCCTGTATCTCCCAAAGTTCTCAATTAAGTGGCTTGAAACTTGGTGCATACTACTGGTTCAAGATTTCAGGAGAGAGCCTCCGAGCAATTTGCAATTGCAAGAGTACTTTTGGAGTTAACTGGTTGTCTGGCATTTTCAGCTGTAATATTTGCTAAAATCGTTCAGTATTTTGGCTGCTGATACTGACTCTGAACAAATAATGAGACTGAAATTTGGAAGGGGTCACTCACATACTTTTAGGCTTCTGTTGCCTCAGAGCTGTCCTGAGTCAGGCTGTAACTGTCCATGTGTCTGTGTGGTACATGTATGATGCTAGTCACTACCAAAACAGCTTCTTCTTTTTTTCTATATGTCTGCAGATGTGCCTTTAATATCTGTTGATTGTGCAGGGAAACCTGGAAAGCCGCCAGCCAAGGTGCCCAAAGCAAGCACAGCCACTGCAACCAGACACAGCAGTGGCCCACCCATGATATCCATATCTGATGAGGGGAAACCTAGGACAAGCTCCACCAGCAGAGGCACCGGGGGAGAAAGCATCTCTCTCTTCATTTTCTCAGACCGTACAGAACACCAGGAAGAGGCTAGAGATGAGATCACTTCCAGGATCGAGACTCTGATGGAGGTCTACAATAATCCAACAGCTTCTGGTCCACCACGTCAGTCAAGTCCTGAGCTATCTTCAGAGTTTGATAGTTACCTGTTTACAGGTTACGGTTGCAACTTCTCTTTGATGTAATGTTCACATTCCGTCTTCCTTTTTTTGCAAATGATTTTTTTCTTTTGGAAAAAATCTTGATTTTTACAGACCTCCTTGATATTTTGTGATTCCTGTTTAGCACGGCGTGTATGTTTGACATGGGTAATGTACGTCGCTTACTGATAGTGGTAAGAATGACAAGCTGCACACTAGTGATGTAGGTTCGGTCCCTTGGGGGGCAGGGATTGGAATTTTGCTGCCCATGAAGTCAGATTCATGTGCAGATTCAAGTATTTTGCTTGTTTTACCTTTTCATACAGCATACTCTCTCTTCATGTGCATGTTCTATATGAATTTTATCTACACGTCTTACCAAAAGAGAGAAGAAATTGCAGGAGGACCTACTAAGGAGGATGGACAAATGGATGCATGCATAAAGTGACAAATTGTGGTGCAGTAGTGCAGACAGTGTTTGCAACCGCTCGATCTGGGAGCGGCGACCTGGGTTTCCCACAAAGGGTGGAAAGGAATAATGAGCTATGATAATAGTAACCAACTTTGATGATATTTTCATGAAACAGCCTTGAAATTGCTTTTTGGTGTATCAGCAACAGCAACATGCGTTATCAGCTTGCAGACTTTTCAGTAGAATTCTACATGTCAGACACGTGTACTTATACAGACTGCTTACGAACACACTGCTTGCAAAGACTTTTGGGTGTGTTTTTACTTACAGTAACTACGGACACATGAGTGAGTGCAAATGTGTATGTATTCAAGATGTTTCAGTGCAAACATGCATGTTATTCCATGCACTGTTCCAGTTTGTTAATGATTTGCAAAATTCCAGTTATGTTTGTACATATGGTGTGTACTGGAACGTGTGCAGTTTGTATACCAGTACATCAATGATTTAGTTTCTTCGTGTCATTTTGATTGATGCTGTAACAACATTGCCTGGTTGAAGTATTTAACCCAGTACATGCAAGAGGTTTTTGTTTGTTGTGTTTGACATCATCTCTGTGATTATGTATGCAGTAGTTATTGGTTGTCACTTCAGCAATATTCATTACATGTACATGTCTCAATTGTGATGTGCTTCAGTGTACAATGAAATAGGTTATTGTGTCGTGAAGTTTGGAGCTTCCTAGAAACATGCAATTTCCTCTTCAATTAATTCAGTTCAGTTTGGTACAGTGGGTGTTTTGTTTGTTTGTTTGGGGGGGGGGGGGGGGGGGGGGTTTGTGGTAGTGGTGGTGTTTTGTTTGCTTTTTGTTTGGAGGGGTATCTTTGACAGAGCAGTTACATCATTGTTCAACTTACTTGAAGGGAAAAAAAACAAAACCACATGCATATCCTATTTTGCTGACACTGAAATTTATCGAAGTGTTAGATTAAAACACTTATTGTAATATGTAAGAGTATTTTCTGAAATCTGTGAGAGATTTTGAAAGGCATTATCAGTTCATGGATTTGTAGTTGCATGTATTTTTGTACGTGGTTGTTCAAGAGGTCTGATATGTCATGTTTTCCTCCATTATTGACCTTCTCTGTATGTGGGTCAACATGATGCATAAATTACAAGTGCCATACATATTATACATTTACTGTATGATCTATGCCTTGTGTGTAGAGGGTGTACACACACCCATTATTCTATGCAGCTAACCCAGTGAACGCTCTGGCCATGTGTTGTGGGTGCATACTCACCTGCTTTCTTATAGTTTTAACGAGATTTTCATAAATGTTAATCTTTGATTATTTTCTTGTTTACACACACACACACACATGCGCATGCACGCACGCACGCATGCACACACACACACATACACACACACTCACAAACCACTTCTGACCATCTTGACAAAGTCATAAAGCTGCAAATGAAATTTTGAGAATATTGAGTGAAGTAAGGAGCATTTCAGTACAAGTATAGGTGAGGTTTCACCCACCATGTTCTGTGACGGTGAATACAATGTGTAATCAGGAGACGTGAGTTGTGATGGCAGTGCTGTGATTTTCTTCGTTTTCAGTGACAGGGGTTGATGGGTTTGGGGTTCATTGCATTTGATACGGGCGCTGTTAAGAGTCCATCACAGCAACGGGCTCGTAATTGGCACTGTTTTCAAGTTGTGCAAGCGAAACACCCTTGTGTTGCAAGAGTAAACCAGGCTGCCAAATTAAATTGCCATTTGCTTTTTGAGTGTGTGTGTGTACGTGTGTGTGTGTGTGCGTGTGTGTCAGTGTGCGTGTGTGTGTGACAGAGAGAGAGAGAGTACATGCGCCATGCACACGAATTTGCATGTTTCAGTGATAGAGATCGTATACGCTTGCCCTCTTTCAGTCTATTTAAAGCTTTGGCCTGTCAGCGCTAACACATGTACCGGGTATTACAGATCCTGATGATGAAATACTGCAGGACTCTACAGAGCCGATTTTGCATCAGCACTACTGACAGGGGGGATGTGTGGACCTTGGCCCAGCTGCTGCCCAGCCCCGCCCACACTTATCAGCACTGCCGGTGTCAACTGCACACACACACACACACACACACCCCTTGAAAGCAGCATTGGAGTAGTCATCTCCTACTCTAGCACTTTCCACTACGCCGGGCAGTATCTGGCAGATGTGGTTCCGAGTAATGCATCATTGTGTCAGTTGACTCAGTACCACACTGTCCCGGTATACATACATGTACGTTTTATTGGATGGCTTAGTGTCAAGACAAAGTTATCGTTGGCACCGTCTTTGGTAATGGTACTGATTAATATGGCAATCTGACAACTGAAAGTTCTATCGATTCCTTTTGCCGCGCCGGTTTTGTTTTTGCACTGGGTATTTTGACACCGTTGCCATGCGACAATGCCAGCCAATCCGGCCCGGCCGAGTGGTGCTATAGCTGGTGAAGGAACACAAAACTTGAATGCACCGGCCCCCGTAGTGTAGTGGTTAGCACTTCGGACTATGGACTGGGGGACCCGGGTTCGAGTCCCAGCCGAGGCAAGCGGGATTTTTCCAACCTAGGTCCGCTCCTACCCACAGCGGGTGTGCTATGGACCCAACAGGGAGGCTGTTGCCACAGCCGAGTTTCATCCACTTCACGGCCGGGGTGCGACTTTGGGGGTGCTTCCCTTGGTTCCATGACACTTCAGCGCCAACATTTCAGCGCCAACATTTCAGCGCGACGACTTTTCAGCGCCGTACATTTCAGCGCCGTACATTTCAGCGCCAAACGATTAGATAGAGAGAGAGAGAGAACTAGCTAAACATGTAGAGAATTGAGTTTTTAATTTTTATTTTAGTACCAGCGTTTGTAGTTAGATGCAGGATGTTTACCGTAGTTTAGTTCTTGGTAGTAGTTCGCTATTAGTTTCTAGTTAGTCCCTGGTTTAGTATCGGGAGAAGTCACGTTGCTTGGCCTTCCCACCTCCCTTCCCCTCACGTGCGCGCACGCTGGTCAGTCCCAAGGTCGTTCCGCGAGCCCGCCACGCCTGGCCCCTCCCTATAAAAACCCCTGTTTTCGCGCCGGGGGAGTCGGTGGCTCAACGGTTTGAGCGTTGGACTCGAGATCGATAGGTCCCGGGTTCGAATCCCGACAGGGTCAAAATTTGTACAGGCCTTTTCACGTTGCCCCACTTCCACTGACTGTGAACTGGATCTGGTTGTGTAACTTGTCCATTACAGTCAAGGATACATAAACTGTGGCCGACCTGGCACTGAGTCTGACTGGATTGAAAAAGTGTTCAGCTGGACTGTACAGTTAGGGTAGCTATCCCCATCCCCCATAACCAGCCCCCTAGGGCCGTCTGCAATCACCTCGTTGTGGCGTGGACGATAAACCCCAGCTAACCAACCAACCAACCAAGCCGAAAATCAGAGCGCTCCCAACTTTTGGATTACCCCCCTCGGGCCGACCAAATTTCCCGACTAAATTCCTCATTGTGTGGATTATTTTTGTGGTTGTGTTTCCTTTGGCTACGGGCGAGCGGACCGCAGAACGTAAGTGTCCCAGTTTCTTTTGGTCATTACCTAATGATTCACTGAGTCAGTTTCCAAGTTTTCACGTAAATTGATGCTATTTTCGTTATTTTATTTTTGAAAACTTTAGTGCATAAATTGTGTGAACTAGTGCGTTCTTTTATATTAAGTTCTTGTAAGGGTATTCCTTCCCGCATAGTTCCCATGCAGTTTTATAGTTTCACCAGCGTTAGTGAGTGTGAATTATTTTTACCGCTGATGCTTAGACGCTCAGCGTGCACTGACCCCTAGTCCGTGTAACCTTTGCCCGGCAGCGAGCGAGCGAGCGTGCGCGCACCGCGAACTTCTGACTCTCGCGACTACACAGTCACCGCAGTGGAGAAATTCTATTCTTAGTAATTCTTAGCGCCCAGCCTTACCGTTTCCCCTCTCCCCGGAATTCCCAGGCCTACGTAGAGTTTGTTTTTATGATAATTCTTAGTTGGGTTTCGCGCTTCCCCCCTTTTCTTTTGTTTTGTTTGTTTGTTAGTTGGAATAGTTGATAAGGGTTCAGTGATTTATGCTAATCAGGAGTTTTGTTTGTTATTTTAGACGTGCTCATTTTGTTAGTCAGGATTAGTTCGTTTTCCCTCTGCTTTGGTTATTTCATTTTTCGTGCTAGTTCTATTCGTCAAGTGACCACCAGACAGCATAGTAGTCGTACAAGAGATTATATTTTTCTCCGAATCTGTGCCATAATCAATCGTAATTCCTTTCTTTTGTTGATTTGTGCCATGATTTACTAAGTGATTACTGTGATTTTCCCTTTTTGTTTGTTACCTTATTTTTGGAATAATCACTATGTTTGAGCGTTCCTCTCCTCTCAGTTATTGATAGCGTGTGTTAGGGAGTGATTGCGTGAGTGAAGTGAGTGCGTGCTAAAGCAAGCGTGATTCACACCTTCTGAGAGCTTGCACAGGCCGTGTCCTCAATTACAGACTCGCAGACACACACCAGACATCCACTGCCCCTTACATACGCTAACTAAAATCATGCGCACCTTTATTTTTTATTAATCAGTGTAACCTACACACGACGACACCTTCCCTCCCGGCGTTACAAACACATAAA
This sequence comes from Batillaria attramentaria, assembly GCA_018292915.2. Taxonomy (NCBI): domain Eukaryota; kingdom Metazoa; phylum Mollusca; class Gastropoda; family Batillariidae; genus Batillaria; species Batillaria attramentaria. Next base: position 2,242,654 of record JACVVK020000044.1, on the reverse strand, counting down.
CTAGCTAATCACATTTTTTTAACAAGTTAAACTTTGCATTGCATTGCACACCGTTTGATTTCAAACAAACAGATCAGCAGGTGATCGACTGACGATGCAACAAAGCAACAACAAGCTTCCTGCTGACAGCGGATTCACGCACATTAACACGTCGTCAGTCGTCTCAATTGGAAGCAATAGAAACGACAAACAGGGTGACAACACCTTCACGTATTCGTACACCTTGGAAGTTGATCGGTTTACAAACACAAAGCTGACTGCTTCCTACAGACCTCGTACTGATTGCAAAGCAATCAAAAGGACGCCGCTAACAGCCCCCCCCCCCCCCCCCCCCCCGCTAACAGCCACCGCCCCCGGCTATAATAGTGAGACTTAGTAGGATTTCGTACGGAGGACTTCGTTGAGCAGCGTAACCCATTTACATGTAAATTAGGCTCACACGGCAGAGGCCGCGAGCTGCTAACGCGCTGCGATTAGCTAATGGTACCCGTAACGTGCCTAATTTACATGCAAGTGGGTTACGCTGCTCAGCGAAGTTCTCCGTACGAAGCCCTACTAAGTCTCACTAATTCACTCGGAGGGGGAGGCGCTGTATGGCGCTGAAATGTACGGCGCTGAAAAGTCGTCGCGCTGAAATGTTGGCGCTGAAATGTTGGCGCTGAAATGTGTCACCGCTTCCCTTAGTATGACACGTCTTATGATGTGGATGATTCCACGACAGGCACCACAGGTGCCGTAGTTCCAGGGCCTGGTTAATGCCGGAATATTTATGACAGGAAGCGTGGAATGCGGCCCTGTCCCACAGTCCCAAACCACATGGACCTCCATAGCATCGTCTTACTATCATCCTCATCTCAGTCCATCATCATGCATAATAAAAATTGTCCCAGCTTCCGAGTCCTCCGTGGGTTCCACTCATGACCTGGGAGGAACACCACTGGAGCTGGCAAAGAGTTGGGGCAGCAAAAAATAAAAACAAAACAAAAAACTTGAATGCCCTGACTCCGGGTCAGTCCTTGCGTCATGTCAGTGTCACCTAATCTCTATACAACGGAAAACAAAGATAAGAGCACTAAGTGTTTGAGGAGTTCACTAATACAATAATTACAATCTGGCATTTGTTCGTCGAAAAGACACTCACGGTCAGTCACTGACGTCATCAGTTCAGGCCCGGCAATCGGTTCAAGTAATTGTGTATATATGGAATCTGAATGTGTGTGTGTGTGTCAGTGTGTGTGTGTGTGTGTGTGTGTGTGTGTGTGTGTGTGTGTGTGTGTGTGTGTGTGTGTGTGTGTGTGTGTGTGTATGTGTGTGTGTGTGTGTGTGTATGTGTGTGTGTGTGTGTGTGTGTGTGTGTGTATGTGTGTGTGTGTCAGTGTGTATGTGTGTGTGTCAGTGTGTGTGTGTGTGTGTGTGTGTGTGTTGTTGTTGTTGTTGTTGTTGTTGTTGTTTTTTACTACCGTGTTTTATTGTCTCTCTCGGGAAATTTGGGCTGCTTCCCCTGGACTGAAGAAACGTGTGGCCGGTGCAGCGCCACCCAATCATTATCAGGCTATTTTCTGCGTTTCAATGATTTTCAGAACTGCTCATCCTAAGGCACCTTTAACTGTCCGGCACAGTCCAACACTGTAATCACGTTGCAGATGCGTGACCACCTGATGGTACACTGGTAACACAGGTCAAGATAGGGCGTACATGTGCTGGTTTGATACGACCCGCGAGTGACCGGTCGGCCCGATACTGAGATTGGGGAATTTCCGCCTCACCGCGGCCGTGGGGAGGGGAGGCGGGTACAAGGGTCAGTGTAGCGGGCGCTATACCCCAAGCCTTCGGCCTCGTCAGTCAAGTACTAGTACGGTTCTCGATATACAAAATAATTTTGACCGTGAGGAAGTTATGGCTGGACTGGTATTTGGATACGATTGTTACTGGATTAGCCTTCTAGGGCAATTTGCACACTGGTCGATGTTGAGGCCAGCTTTCTGGTCGATCTGTCGTATGCAGCACTGATTTCATCATCCTGTGTCAATACTAAGTACAGTACTCCGGTCGGCATGATCAGCTGAGAGCCGGACGCCGGGGTCCGTGTCAGTTCAGTAGGTGCGTGCATTTTGCAAAGTCGCCACATCACTGAGTTACGAACGGTGTGCCTTCAATACGCATTTCTATATTCATAAATACCGATTCATAGCACTTTTCCTTTAGCTATTAGAGGTAGAGCTGATTCCAGAATGCACAAAGGCGGCTTCCTAGGCGGGTCTTTTGGCAAAACTAGTTTTGGGGCCGGCACTATATGCATGCCGGCTCAGTGCAGTCAGTTGCCACAAAGTATTCTCAGTTAGCCGGTGAACCACAGTGTTAGTTGACAAGTTAATTGCAAAGTGGTTAAAACTGCAAGAGCCTCCCGATATAATACGCAGAAATGCATCACAAATAGTGAACATATGAACGCAGTTACACACTTATAATCAGCCGGTACTGACTGATTTTGCCGGGTTTTTTTTTCTGAATGTGCCGGGCTCCCTGCCCGTCACTGAGCCGGCTGAGTTCAAGTTCTCATGCAGCTTTCCATCCGGCGTCCATCAGTTACGTCGACAGTGATTTCGACGGTCACTGAGCGGCTGCGTATCGGTTTTTTGGGTGTGTTTTTTTTTTTTTTCACGCACTCATCAGTTTCAGGTATGGGACCCGGCTGAAAAGGAAGCCGACACAAGCTGGTGGTAACTGACAGTTTCATCATCTCCGGCGGTCGTCTGCGAAAACAAATGTATCAGTGAACAGTCGTGCGCCGGTGGCGAGCCGCTAAAGCGGATTGATATGAGATACCAGACAGGCGCCGGCCGGGACTGAGGAAAAAAGAGAAGAATAACTTAGGAAAATTGGCAGCTGAATGGAATAAACGTACTCATTTTGGTGTAATGACTGAGCTGATGAAATGTCAACGAAATGCTAAATTCGGTCTGGACTCTAACTCATTAGGACCGCCTCAGACATCAGTGGCCGCCGCGGGTCGATTCAGTGAGGCGGCGTCCTGACTTTGGCCGGTCAGGTTTTGGGAACTTCAAACCCAGACTGATATCGTTCCACTGACTGCCGCTTCTCGTTATCGGTCTGAACGACACTGGCAACATAACACTGTGAGTTGGAATTTTGTTTTTCAGTGTTTTGCAATTGCACTGATGTGCTCGTTTTCCTTTGTTTGCATTGCTGTGACGTGTCAGTGACTGTGAGTGACAAATGATTCGGCATGCAATTGTTCTGATTTGTGTGTTTTAAATATACTACCGGACGGCTGAATTTGTGTGTATGTTTGGCTTATTTCTCAGCTTCTTTTCTCAGTTTTTCTCCTGCGTGTGTGTGCGTGCGTGCGTGCGTGTGCGTGTGTGTGTGTGTGTGTGTGTGTGTGTGTGTGTGTGCCAGTGTGTGTGTGTGTGTGTGTGTGTGTGTGTGTGTGTGTTCGCACAGAAGTGTGGAGCGAACTAAAACCATGAACTAAGCCAGTGATATCTCTTTGTTCACCTCCATCTCATTGTAGCCTCAGTCGTTCCAGGGTTAAAGCAAACTACGTCAGCCTAGTCCAACCCCCCTCCCCCCCCCCCGACCCCCGACCCCCCCCCCCCCTGAGCCCCCCTCCCCCTTCCCCAATCTCACTGTGGCGGTGCAGCAGTGCCGCCGCAGTCATTTACCACGAGTGCACAATCATTTTTAGAGTAAGCAGGTCAGAATTTTCCTCCCTTTTCAAACTTTCCACTGACACCTTTCGGCCTCTCCTTAGCCTTTCCACTCGATCAGTACATGACGCGCAACTGACTGACCCAGCTTAGTGCACTTGCACCACTGAGACATATCAGTGTATGTCTCTGCTTGCACTACTGAGTAAGCTCGTCATACCATGTTGAGGGAATTCGGCGCAATATATGGTGATAACCGTGACCTTTCTTGCACAGAATATATATACAGTATTATGTAAATTGAGGACTGGGCCGGAGTACAAGGCCTATTGCGCAGCTCAGTATGTCGTAAGTCTTTAGTCACTGACTGGAGTTACACAGGCATCCCGCGTCCAAGTAATTTTTTTTTTTCTGCACAATTCTTTGCCGGCTCCAGTGGTGTTCCTCCCTGATAATTGGTGGGATCCACGGAGGGCTTGGAAGCTGGGACAATTTTTATTATGCATGATGATGGAGATGAGGATGATGGTAAGATGATGCTATGGAGGTCCGTGTGGTTTGGGACTGCGGGACAGGGCCGCATTCCACGCTTCCTGTCATAAATATCCCGGCGTTAAGCAGGCCCGGGAACTACGGCACCTGCGGTGCCGGCCGTGTAATCATGCACATCATAAGACGTGTCATACCAAGGGAAGCACCCCCAAAGTCGCACCCGTGAAGTGGGTGAAGCTCGGGCCGTGTGGCAACAGCCTCCCCATTTGGCCCATAGCACACCCGCTCTGGGTAGGAGCCGACCTAAGTAGGAAAAATCCCGCTTGCCGGCCTCGGCTGGGACTCGAACCCGGGTCTCCCGGTCCATAGTCCGAAGTGCTAACCACTACACTACGGGGGCCGGTGCGTCCAAGTAATTCAGTCGATCAGATTGTCAGTCCACCTGTCAATCAGTGTTACCGAATGCTTGAACACGCAATTTTAGACGGACGTGCTTCGTCCAGCTGACCTTACCCGGTATTACATGAACACCAGCTGGTCACTGAGAGATAGTAGATCTACAGTACACACTGACCGGAACGATGGAGGTCGGCACTGACGGTCAGTCATGACACTGATCAGTGATGGCACTGAGTTGCTGGCTGAACGCTGTCGCTAGCCTGAAATCAGTGGACTTGTCACGGCTGCATATCACGTTCAATATTGGCCGTAACTGGTGTGAAACTTGAATGTGCACTGACTGGGACTGGCCTGGCTATCGTATTTTTAATCAATCAGTGTGACACATACGATTCAGTTGTGCTCTCATGCTGTGTGACTGACACGGTTGAAATCACGGCACCCCGAGCTTACGGCGGTTGACAACAGAAAAACCTGAAACATCCTTGGTACTCACTGATCAGCAATGCGGTACATAGACTGACTGCCCAATGTGAACATTCTTTAAAATGCCGCACTAGTCTCCGAGTCTAGCGGCATCAATCTCGGTAATTATTTCAGTAGTACATTAGATGAGCAGAACCCTCGAAAACGATGCATTACCGAGAATAAGATCGAACCATCTGTGGTCGCAATTGGTAATACATGTACGTGCTTTTGTGATGGTGGCCGATTGTCCCAGACTGATGTCGCCGGTTTATGGTGTCAGCGAAAAGAGCGAACTTAACCCAGCGAGCGGCCAACTCTAGCCAGAGATAAGGCGCTCTTGACATACATTGTTTTTTGTTTTTGTTTTTTTATTTTTTTGCTGCCCCAACTCTTTTTGCCAGCTCCAGTGGTGTTCCTCCCAGGTAATGGGTGGAATCCACGGAGGGCTCGAAGGCTGGGACAATTTTTATTATGCATGATGATGGAGATGAGGATGATGGTAAGATGATGCTATGGAGGTCCATGTGGTTTGGGACTGCGGGACAGGGCCGCATTCCACGCTTCCTGTCATAAATATCCCGGCGTTCACCAGGCCCGGGAACTACGGCACCTGCGGTGCCGGCCGTGTAATCATGCACATCATAAGACGTGTCATACCAAGGGAAGCACCCCCAAAGTCGCACCCGTGAAGTGGGTGAAGCTCGGCTGTGTGGCAACAGCCTCCCCACTGGGCCCATATCACACCCGCTCTGGGTAGGAGCCGACCTAGGTAGGAAAAATCCCGCTTGCCTCGGCTGGGACTCGAACCCGGCTGTGTGGCAACAGCCTCCCCACTGGGTCCATAGCACACCCGCTCTGGGTAGGAGCCGACCTAGGTAGGAAAAATCCCGCTTGCCTCGGCTGGGACTCGAACTCGGCTGTGTGGCAACAGCCTCCCCATTGGGCCCATAGCACACCCGCTCTGGGTAGGAGCCGACCTAGGTAGGAAAAATCCCGCTTGCCTCGGCTGGGACTCGAACCCGGCTGTGTGGCAACAGCCTCCCCACTGGGCCCATAGCACACCCGCTCTGGGTAGGAGCCGACCTAGGTAGGAAAAATCCCGCTTGCCTCGGCTGGGACTCGAACCCGGCTGTGTGGCAACAGCCTCCCCACTGGGCCCATAGCACACCCGCTCTGGGTAGGAGCCGACCTAGGTAGGAAAATCCCGCTTTGACATACATTGTTGATAACGGCGACCTGATTGCGGACGACCAGTGTACCCCACTTGCAGCGTAGGTACGCATATATAAGGTTCTCGAACGGTATGTCCTGTCTCTCCCTGACTCTAATGTCTCATCGGCGGTCAACAGCACACTTTGGCCACATGCTTTGCTCCTGCTTCTGGGATGTCTACGAGCCATTGAGATACCTCAGCCGACACGTAGCAATAACTTAGTCTCCTCGCTCTTTTCCTGCGAATTGAATCGGACCATCATCTCTGTCATCTCAATTTGGTGAGGTTTCAACAAGTAATTATTATTATTATTATATAAATGTTATTGTATTGTCTTTAACCTTTTTTTTCAAATTGTTTTTCATTGTTATCAGTTCCTAGAGATTAGTCCGTGATTGACCGAGCTGAAAGGCCGCATCAGTTGTGTGTGTGTGTGTGTGTGTGTGTGTGTGTGCGTGCGTGCACGTATGTGTGTGTGTCTGTGTGCGTGCGTGCGTGCGTGCGCGCGCGCGCGCGCGCGTGTGTGTGTGTGTGTGTGTGTGTGTGTGTGTGTGTGTGTGTGTGTGTGTGTGTGTTCGTTCAGCTTAGGGGGGTGAGGTGTAGTTCTTTTCCAGCACTGATGTAAAAGATGGGGCAGACGGTAATAAGTGAGCACGATATTTTGTTGTCAGTTGTTGTTTGTTTGCTTCCACTGATTCGGAAACTGACCTCAGGACTTTAGCATATTGAGATAATGTATTGAGAGACGTGGCGATAAAAACCATGCCGTAGACAGGGGGCACCTGTCACCGGCGATTAACTATGATACACGGCCAAAGTCATACGGTTAATTAACTGAATAAAGGTCATGTATTGACGGAGACTGACGTGGCGATAGAAACCAGGTAGACAAGGGGCACCTTTCACCGGCTTATCTTCATTTTATGGATGTACTTCATTTACATATAAAGCTGACAAATGTATGTGGAGGATGTTTTGTCAGGTTCATTAGACTGACTAACAAAGTCTGCGGCTCTGTGTCACCGTGACGATATGACTGATTAGGTAAAGTGTACATCAGTCCGGCCATGTCAAGTTTCTCAGTCTCGCTGTCAGTCACGGCGCACACCCACCTCTCTCTCTCTCTCTCTCACACACACACACACACACACTGACACACACACACACACACAACTTCATGCCTCAAAGCCGGTTAGTATGGATATCTTTCATATCATTAGCTGAATTTTCAATGTCATCGTATCTTAGATGCTAATTAAGCTCGGCTTCAGGGTTACCGGGATAAGCCAGGCTACGTTCAACTGAGTTGTTACTTTACCGGCCTGCATGTCGAGCCGTTACCGACGATCACGGTACTAACTAGCATACCGCCCATCGACGTATAGATCTATACGTCTGTGATACCGCCTGACTGAAGAACAACATGACTGATGATATTCAGTGCACCGACCCAGCCGTACGCCGACCGGGTGAGTGATCATGCAAACCTGACGTGAACACTATCATGATGACCTGATGATGTCAGCGTGACACTGACACGTTGGCGGCCGTTACCGGACTTCAGTTGTCATTAATAATTACGTTCGTACCCCCCCCCCCCCCCCTCTCCCGCGCCCCGGCCCTCCAGACCATTCACTCACTCACTGAGCTTGACTGACTACTGTACGCACGGCTAGCGTATCGTAGTAGAAACAATATTTTGAACAGGTTAACTCTAAAAAGCCCTTGCAACTTGAAAATCGCAATCTTCCTTGAAATCATCAGATCCCGAGTCACCAGGAGCCGGCCACTGACTTCAAACCACTACTGATTATGTAATCCGCTGCAGCGGTTTCGGGCCTAGCGGCGGGGAAGACCCGGCCACGCCTTGCGTCAGTAATAGTGGCTTGAAGTGGCTCATACTGGTGTGCAGTGGCTTGTTCTTTTTGGTCTTATCGCATAGTGGCCGGCAGGGGATGGTCGGGCTAAGGCTTTAAGGGCCGGTTAGCCGTCGACGTCAGTCAGTGTCAATGGCCGGTGCACACCGACACACAGACTCTAACACTGAGGGCACCGCTGAAAAACTTTTTCTTCGCCTTTCCCGCCGCCCATCCATTGGTGGAGTAACTGTGTCCGTTACTGAACTCTCCCCGGCCATGCGGCTAACTTGAGCCGGGTACGTCCAGTCCGCCGTTTGTGGGGTCCACGACTGACTGGCAAACCAAACTGAGGCCGTTTAGGGTCAGGGGTTTGGACCGGGTTACCGGTATGTCACAAAGTCAACAAAATGCAGAGTTTTTAAACAAGAAATTAAATTCTGTCTTTATTTCGCATGTGTTACCGGTAAATATACTGATCAGTATAACCCATTTTATGCCCAGCCACTCGAGGCCCCTGATCAGTATAATAAGACCCCAAATTTTGACTTGTTGGGAAAGCCAACACCCCCTGAACGTCCTTGACCTACTACAGCGAGGCCTGTGGTAAACAGCTGTGGCCGGCCACAGGCGGACCGACCGCATGTTCTCAGGTGTCGCAGATTGACAAACATCGGCCAATCGATACGAAGACATTTAGACCACAGTTTTGGTCTGTTTGTGCACGCGTGGAGTGGCCCTAGACATGCTTTCGTGCTAATCGGAGAGGTTACACGAAACACCGAGTTTCTCTCTGATTGGGGGCATTCGCCATTGTTCTCTTGTGCTACTACGGAGTTTGGTAAGTGTGTCGTCGTTCGTTCTCGCCACCGTGCCTCTTATACTGCTATGCACTCTGTTATCTGCTGATGCCTTTCACACCCATGGCACCATAACTGTTCATTTGCTCAGTCTAAATTCATGCATGCAGCGAAGGTATATTGGCGCACTTCCCATCCGTCAGGTCAGTGGCCTCTTTCGTTCTTTACCATGTTCAACCTTGTCTTTTGCGTCATAGTCATGGGTTGCTGCTGTTCATAAATGTCACTAGAGAAGACGACGAGTTTTATGAAGCTTTCAAGTGCCCTGTCGATACGTGTATGGTTTATTTTTACTTCCACTCGTCCCACCTTTTCCCTCGTTCGCCCGTCTCTGACATTACCGACATTTTTACCCGAACCTTTTGGAAAGGGACTTAACCCTCCAGAACAACTAACCAATGGGGGTCGTACTAATGACCTAAAACACAAGCTTAGGGTTAGGGTTAGTAATCTAGCAGAATGGTATTAGAGTCAGACATCAGGATGACTGACTCAGGTTTAGGGGTGCGTCATCTGTGTGTGTGGATGTGTGTTTACATCTGTCCAGCGTTCATACCAGGGAAAAAATATATATCAAGAACAGGCAAACCAGTCAATACCACTTCTGGTGTGTGTTCAAGTTGTTGGACTCCAAGCAGGCCTATTGATTTTGGTTAACTGTTTCCACTCTGAGGCGACAGAGCTATCATCAGTATCACCATCAAAACTTTTGAAGCAGGGTCATTTGAATTCACACCTGCTTGTAGAGGCAGCCTCTGCACACATCCACTGACAGCTTCCTCCCCCTCTGCTTTGGAAATGTTCAGCCCACCAAATGTGAAAAAAATAAATGCAATTCTAAATTCTGAAATTTAAATAGCTGAGCTGACCCTTCGCACCACGTGATTGTAATGTGTTTATGTCCAGTGTCAGAGTGTGAGAATGCGTGTGACTCACGTGAGCATGCATGTTGGGTTCAGTTCGCAGTGCTTTGAGCCGATTCATGAAATTGGGTAAAGCGCCTATACAATGCTCATTATTATTATTACTTACACATTATACAGGGATTAAATCTTTCACCTTTTTTTTGGATTTCCACCTTTGGCTAAAAATGTTCCGCCCCCCCCCCCCCCAAAAAGTGTGTTTTCTCCTCTGAAGCACTTAAAATCATGCCAAAATGCACCAAATTGCACAGATTTTAGTCTGATTAAGAAAAAAAAAAAAAAAAACATTCTGGGGCAGCATACCCCCAGACACTTCTAGCATAACGCTCGTGGCTTTGCGACTGTCACTAAATGCTACACGCTTTTCTTCCATTTGGATCAGCTGGCCCATTTCAAGCCCTTATTTATTGTACAAATGTTTGCAGACAGTAGCAGCATGCTTTGTACTAGCAGGCAAATGCAACATGCTCCAAATGTCAGGAGCCTATTTTGCAGCTATTGCTTAACAAAATTGGCCATAGTTATACATAATAGGCTGACAGATAATAATGGCCGACTGAGGTTGATTCTGGCTAGGTCAGTGAGTTAGTTTCCCCCTAGTTCTGGTAACCCATGAGTGATCGGGGAAGTCACATCCTGGGTCAGAGATCCAAGCGAACAAACTTTTTGGTGGCTGCATCTTTTGCGAGGTGGCTAAGCACATGAAAACGTCAGGCTAATGTAAGAAAAATGGCAGCGTACGACAGTGTTTACTAGCTGAGCTTGATTGAAGTTAGAATGGGATCCCCTATGGCGCACGGTGAACCTCACCTCGCAGTGTTAGCGTTGGACATTTTCCACCGAGACACGCATGGACTGTAGCTTGTAGGGCTAAAGTGTATAATTATCATGGAGCGTTATTCAGCGTCAATCGTGTCCTATTATTATATAAATATTGGTCCAGCCACCACCGAGATGTGAGTGTGTTGAATTTTTTCCTATGGCTAGATCCATGACCCTCGATTACAGGAGAGGGACACTATGACTAGGCCCCCCCCCCCCCCCCCCCCCCAGGCTGAGACCTGCCTAAGCCCTCATTGTGTGGGTCAGAAAGTCGAAACTCCCTTGGGCTGGATGATGCAACACACTTGCAATTTTGTATTGAAAACACACAAAAAACCCAGCCCACTCCATCTGTGCCCATGTGGGGAGTGTTTGATGTGGTGGACTGGTTTCACATGTTCTACATATTTTCATCAGTTGTGAAAGATGGACTTCACATGCTAGGTTTCTGTTGAAAAACAAAAATCAAGTTTAGCTGGTTTCTTTCTTGTGTTTCTGTTTGTTGAAAGTAAAGAACTCAACGGTGAATTGAAGCAAAGGAACTGCATACTGCTTGTGCTAAAGTGTGTGGAATCTCATTTTGGTTGTTCCTTATAGTATTGTAGTACCACAACAATTAACATGTTTCTCAGTGTTGTGTGCTAATGTTACTGCATGGACATCGCAGTTCTGCTCTGTATGTCCAGTCCAATCCAGTGTCCACCTGTAAAGCACCATGAGAACTGTTCTAGCTCATTGTGTACTTAAAAAAATACACCAGCAACAAAGAAGGAAAAAAGTAGATAAAGTGGAAGAAGAACGTTTCCTGTGTTTGGCTCTGTCGGTCAGTCTGAGTGAAAGGGATGAGTTTTCAGGGCTCTTCTGAAAGACTGCAGGTTTTGAACTTTCTGAAGAGGCTCTGGTAAAGGGTTCCATAGAGTAGGGATAGCATTTTTAAAAGAGCTAGCACCAGACTGCTTCATGTTGGTGTTGTTGCGTACATGTATATATATTATATATGTGTGTCTCTTGTGTCTTTTTAAGGTGACCATGCTGAGCCTTCGGACAGTGGCCAGGCTGCCGGTCAGCCCGCTCGCAAACAGCTGCTTCACAACCCCGACAACAGCAGTATTCGTCAGTCTTCGTCATCATCAGAACTGTGTACATAAAAATGTGTGGACAAATCCACCGCGGTGCTATTACTCTACTGAACAGCCTGGGGGTGCGACTGTGACAGGTGCGTCTCTGCTGCGCACCGACTTGATGAAAGTGAAGCGTGTAGTGGTGAAACTTGGAAGTGCTGTCATAACCCGAGAGGATGAGTGCGGGCTGGCTCTCGGGCGGCTGGCCTCCATCGTAGAACAGGTTTGTTTACAGTTTGTTTGTGTTGTTTTTTTTCTGTGATACCTTTTTGCCAGTGCTAAATTGGCTTATATACCTGGTATGTATCCCAATTAATATTCAAATTTTGTTTAGTTCTTAAGTATCACTGTAGTAATTTGTGACTGACTCTTCGAGTGAATTTGCATGAAGTGAATCATTGCTTGAAAAACCCAGTCTTTCTGGTGTAGCTGTTCAACTAATTTTGAAAACTTCTGTGTTTGCGGTCGTGTTTTTGTTCGTTTGTTTATTTGTTTGTTTTTAAACTATACATCTGTTTGCTCCTTGGTACAGGTGGCAGAGCTGCAGGCCCAGGGGAGAGAAATGGTGATGGTGACCAGTGGAGCTGTGGCGTTTGGCAAACAGAAACTGCGGCATGAAGCTGCCATGTCCATGAGCATGCGACAGAACTTGAACAACCTAAACGGTGAAAACAATGTGAGTCTATATAGATGTTAAAGCCCATCATCGTCTGTGTGCCTGCCGTTTGCAACAAACTTTAATGCTGGCATTTTCTCATGAAGTACTAAAACCAGAGACACCAATTAACTTTTGCATGAGAATAGATAATGATAAGACCTTTCCAGACTGACCCTTTTGAATAGCCTTGACTGAAGGCGAAGGTCATACTAGCTGAAAAAGAAGAAATCTGATGTTGAAGAATCACATCAGCATTTCTTGAGAAATGGTAACAGGTGCACACAGAACATTCATTTTATCAATGCACAGTTTGTATGATTACTATGCAGGGGCGTAGGAACCCTGGGGGCCCAGGCCCCCGTTCGAATTTTGGAAGGGGGGCGGCCCGGGCCCGAATATCTTTGGGCCCCCCTTGCTTTTGATAAGAGGAGAGGGGGCCCACCAGTGGTGGGGCCCCCCCTGCTCTGCTGTCGCAGGACACAATCCTTGGCAGTCAACACACACACACACACACACACACACACACACACATGCACACACACACACACACACACCTCCCCACTCCCCACCCTTCTTCACCCCGGGCGTATGGCTCACCCGACTTAGTGGGCCCCCCCCCTTCCTCTCAGCATCTTCCTACGCGCCTGCTATGTTGTAATATCATCAACAGTGACTTTTTCTGAAAGCAATGCGAAAGAAAATTAGGACTAGAAAGTGTTCTGTTCAGTGGTCTTTGAAGGGAAACAACTTGTGCTGAAGAGATCAGAAGTTATACTTGCTTATGTTAGACTCTGCGTGTTGTGCGTTGTATGTAGATACTTGGGAAAAGTTTTCTGCTGACAGATTCTTGTGTTTGAAGATGAGGCCCCTGCCTCTGTAGTTTGCTGGTTGTGGTGGTGGTGGGGGTAGTGGTTGGGGGTTTTTTTTGTTAGTTTTTTCCCTGTTGAAGATGTATGAGAGTTTACGTCTACATGCTAGCAATTTTAGCTGCAGGGATTATGAAAAGACTCGTCCGAACGCCCGCAGACTAGTGAAAATACCGTCGGACTAGTTAAATTGTTTTACCACTGGTCCGCCGGACTAGTTGAGATTACGAGGCAAAGCTTGCTCCACTTCCAATGACACCATTTCATCCGACGAGGAAGATGAGGAAGAAGGTCCTGATGAAGAAGATCAAGATGTCCAAGCCATGCTTTCAAAGCTTGGCCAACCAATGAGTTGCCATGAGGAAGAGGACATGTTCTTCATGATGTTTTGAGATTTTTAGTATTCTTTGCTGTTGTTTAACCCATCAACCCCCAGAGACAGATCGCCATGCTTTTTGCATGGCCAGCACAGCCCTCAGGCATCTCTACGTGAATGAGTTGATGTTTTAGTCTTGTTTTGTGATGCATTAAATAACAGTTATCAAAGTGTTCTGAATCTTTTTTTTATTTACGAATAGGTCTATATTTGACAAAATGTATTTTTGGGCTAGTGGAAATGGTTTCGGACTAGTTGGTTTTAAATCTTGCTAGCCCGAAGGACTAGTAAGATTTTTTAGCTTTCATAACCCCTGAGCTGGTAGTACGTTCTTGTGTCATATGCTTGTTAGGAGAAACTCCCAGTGATGAGCACACGCATGTTCTTGGTTCAGAGAACATTCCATAACTTGCCCACAAAGAATGATTCTGTTGTTTTCCTCAGGCTGCTCTTCACATGCTGGAACCCAGAGCCTGTGCTGCTGCAGGACAGAGTGGCCTCATGTCCATGTATGACGCCATGTTCCAACAGTATGGCCTGAAAACCGCTCAGGTGAGGAAAAAGTCAAGCACTTTTTCTTTTTTCTTCTCTCCCCCCCCCCCCCCCCTCTCCTTTCTTAAAAGGGGTCCTTTTTTCTTTTATAGTAAACATGAGTTTGTGATGTCCTTTTTTGTAATAAAACTTCTAGGCTGCGGTCTTACTTTCAACACTGATAGAAAACCTGCATGCAGTGTCCCTCAATGTCTCTAATACTGCAGCCTTTTTCCTTTACTTCAGGAGTTCATTATATGGGCAGGAATGGCTGTACATCGATTTGGCCTTTGAACGTGTTAGGCTTTGCACATGGGTCATTCTGGTTAAATTTGTTCTGTGCCTGGTGATAAATGTGTTAGAGGTTGGTGTGCTGATAATGAAGCGGTCAAATTAAGGTGTACGTGTGTGTGCGCACACGTGTGGCTCTGTGCGTCCAGATGGAGTCTTATTGATTTTGTGTTATCAGGGCACCATGTCCTTTTTCTTTTTGGTGTTCAGGACATTTTGTCCTATTGTGCCTCCAGCCTGGGAACATCACTGGTGGCGTAAACTTAGAGGTGGGAGCGGTTTTGCTACCTTGATAGGTAGAGGTAAAAGCTGTGGTTTGTAGGTTTAATAAAGAGTGTGGTCTGTATGATAGTGATGGCTTGTTTGCAGGTGCTGGTGACCAAACCCGACTTTCAGAACGAGTTCAGTCGCAGAAACCTGCGCAGCACACTGCAAGAACTGTGCAAGCTGAAGATCGTGCCCATCATCAACGCTAACGATGCAGTGGCACCACCACCAGAACCTGATAAAGACTTGGCTGGGGTAAAGATGTCACATGACTTAGTCCATTGTATTTAGTGCTGCTAGGTTTTCCTCCCAACCTTTGTGGAAAACATTTTAGGCTTGATATGATGAAGCAGCGAGAGGCAGATAAAGTGATTAGAAGCGATAGAGTAAATTAAATTTTTTGCATATCGCTGTGCCTGTTTCAGGTGAACCATGACACAGCTGACGTCCATTGCATTCAGTGCTAGTGTTTTTTTGTTGTTTTTTAGTTAGGTTTTTTTTTTTTTTCAGCCTTTGCTTAGATCACTGTTTGGGATTGGCACGATGAAGCAGGGACAGTCCAGAAATCAGAATATTTACATTTACAAGAGACTCTGGAAGTTGGTAGACTGGAATTCAAAAGTTAAGTTGGAGATTTTAAACGTCACATTACCTCTTCCAGGTGATCAGTGTAAAAGACAATGACAGTCTGGCTGCGCGGCTTGCTGTGGAGATGAAGGCCGAGCTCCTGGTCATCATGAGTGATGTCAATGGTCTGTACACAGCTCCCCCTGGTATGCCCGACTCGCGACTGTTGCATACATTCTGTCCCATCAACCCAGATGGCTCCAAAATAATCATCGGAGACAAGTCTCGTGTTGGTGTGGGAGGCATGGACACTAAGGTGAGAACACTAAATCCTCGTCACTTTTTTGGACACTTTCCTCTTCTTGTGTTTTGTTGTTGTTGTTGTTTTTCTCACTTTCCTCCACCCTGTCTGTATAGCAAAGAATGCTCACTGAAATAACGTTCATGAAACTGTAGGTTGTTACTTTAGTTGTATGTTTGTTTATTATGATTTAGCAGATACCAGAATACTTCAAAGTGGGATAATGGGATAATACTCATGGAACTGTAACTTACATTTGAACATGGATAGTACCAAGTTTTCTGCTATAACTGTTGTGAATACTTGTCCATGTATTTTTGTAGTGTACACTAAAGGTCACACCACACATGTTTTACATATGTACGTACAGGGTTCTGTTGTTTTTAATTGACATGGCTTACAGAGAAGCATCTGTACACTCTGCAGCTGCGAAAACACCAGAGGAGTGCAAGTTAGTTCAGTGCAACACTTTTCTTCAAGAGATGCCTCACAGTTGTCTTCATTGCAGGTGAAAGCAGCCACATGGGCGCTGAAGAACGGCACGTCAGTTGTCATCTGCAACGGCTGTGAAGAGAAGGCCATCATCAACATCGTGAAGGGGAAGAAGGTGGGAACTTTCTTCACCATGGCTCCATCCAAGGGAACACCAGTGGAGGTGCAGGCTAAGGAAGGTGTGCGCTTTACTACATTTTGGTCCTCGTACCACCCACTTCCTCAGCTTTGTTCTGTTTAAGGTCAAGGTCGCAGTTGCCATTTTTGTATGCTGTAAGAGCTGCCATCTGTAGCTCACTGTCTCTGAAATGGGCGGGTCGGTTTGATTAATTCGTCGCTGTTTACCTTTCAGCTCGTGATGGTGGCCTGAAACTGCAAGCCCTGACAGGAGAACACAGAGCAGCGGTTGTCGACAGACTGGCTGATCTGTTGCTGGAACGGAAGGCTGACATCATCAGCGCCAACCAGCAAGACGTCAGTGCTGCCTACAGTCAGGGTACGGACATTTGTCAACCCTCATCCTTCCTTTGTCTTCGTTCATCCATGTCTGTCAAATGCGCATCAAATAGAATTTTCCTGATGTGAATGTCGCAGTATTTATATTTGCACTCGTGATTGCACATACTGACTTATAGCTGTCAACCCTCCCAGATTTTCCGGGAGTCTCCTGGATTTAAAATCCTGTCCCTGTATCCTGGATCTCCCAAGAAATTTATTAAAAGCCTTATTCACAGCATGGTTTAGAGCAAAGTTTTGCAAGGGCTGTGGCGTCCCCCTCTGGACCCCCCAGCTCCCAGTTTTTGACTTTACAAGGTTGGCAGCTATTTTGACTAGGTATTGGGTTGTTCACTGTTTGTGTTTTCACCTGCTTAATTTTGTTTTGTTTTGTTTTGTTTTGTTTTGTTTTGTTACAACTGTCTTGGAAACTTCCCCTCGTGAAGTTAACACAGTGTGCAGTCCAAACATAGCAGCTGACGTATGTTGTTGTTATTGTTTGGCAGGCATGCCCCAGACCATGATGGCTCGGCTCTTCCTTAACGACCAGAAGCTGCAGACCCTGGCAACAGGGCTGCGACAGATCGCCGACACTTCTCGCAATGCACTGGGCAAAGTGCTCAAGCGAACCAAGATCGCAGATGGCATGGAGCTCAGACAGATCACCGTTCCAATCGGCGTCCTTCTGGTCATTTTCGAGTCGAGGCCAGATGCTCTTCCACAGGTGGATATTTTGCCCTATTTGTGTGTGTGTGTGTGTGTGTGTGTGTGATCTCAAATTCAAATTCAAAGATACGAGTAGATGGATGTGTGAGAAGGAGAAACGAGTTTTGAGTCTTTCGTGCAGCACACAGCGCCTGCTAACATCAAGAAATGGGGTCAAATGGACTTGGGGGGGGGGGGGGGGGGTAGTAGCCAAAAACTGTAAACAGAGCATATCTGTGAAAGGTCAAATCTGTGAATTTGACATGTGCTTTGGAAATGTTAAGCCAACAAAATTAAAAATAAAATTAATGCAACTCTCAATTCTGAAACTTAAATTGCTGAGCTGACTCCTTGTACCACATGATTGTGATGTGTTCATGTTGAGTGTATGAGAGAATGCGTGTGATTCATGTGAGCATGCATTTTTCATTGAGCCAATTCAAGAAATTCAGTCAAGTGCCTACACAATACACTATTAATATTATTATTGTTGTTATTATTATTATGTGGTACTTGATGTCATGCAGGTTGCTGCCCTGTCCATCTGTAGCGGAAATGGCTTGCTGCTGAAGGGAGGGAGTGAAGCGTCACACAGCAACAAGATCCTTCACTCCTTGGTACAGGAGGCATTGGAACCTTTTGCCCCACCTGAAACGATAGCTTTGGTGAGTTTCTTCATGGTTAGGCTACACTAGTCATTAGTGGAGTGCTCGTTGGTGTCAGGAGAGAAATGTCAGTTGGATGTGGCAGGGAACTTTGTTCTCTGGCTACAGACTAATTATGGAGTTTGAGTAATAAAACTAATAAATCAGGTTCTGCTGTAGTTTCTTTCAGCAAAAAAAAAATCAAAACATAAAACCTGACTTTTGCAGCAATGACATATTGATTCACTTTGTTTTTAAAATATTATGGATGTCTGCAAGAAAATATCTGCTTTAATTTTAATTTAAATTTTTTATGTGACCAGGTGAGTCGGCGAGAAGATATTTCCGATTTGCTGCACTTGCACGAGTACATCGATCTGGTCATCCCCCGTGGCTCAGCAGAGCTGGTGCAGCGGATTCAGGAGGCCAGTCAGCACATCCCTGTGCTCGGTCACAGTGAGGGAATTTGTCACGTCTACATCGACGAAGATGTTGACCCTGAAATGGCCATCCGTATTGGTGTGTACATTTTGTGATAGGAGGATTGAGGGAATGTGCTTACTACTGTTTCTGCTGTAATCAAGATAACTCCGTCAGCAGTGAAGGGAGTGCTAGATTAGACAGTTGGTGAAAAGTCAGGCAGTCTGATCTTAAAGCAAACACACCACCCCCACCCCCATCCCAACAAAAGAAACAAACAAAAAAACAAAAGTAAAAAAAAAAAATCCAGCTGACCCTGACTTGCTATATCTACCCTAAAACTTGGTGCTGGAATTCCTTGAACATGTTACTGTTTGCCTAAGCAGCCAACCTAAAAAAAATAGTACATGCTGAAGCTACATTTGGAAAGTGTATAATAGTAATATACTGGCTTCCTTTGTGCAGTTTTGGATTCCAAGTGTGACTACCCAGCCGCCTGCAACGCTATGGAAACACTGCTGATCCACAAGAAACACAGACAAGGTCCGCTTTTTGACTTGATGTGTGAGAAGCTGCGGAATGAGGGGGTAGGTGTATTGACCGAGCATCATTGGTACAGAGCCAGGGTAAACTTAAAATGGCTGCTGTATTCTTTGTTATTTGTAGAGTCCTTAGCTTCACCATAGTCCAACTTTCAGCAGAACCAAAAGATATGGATGTTGCAAAAGCACGTGTCATCCTCTATTTCTGGTAGCACATATTAGCTTTTTAAAGCCTGAGCTGGACCACCCCTTGTGCCTTATATGATAAGACTGGTTAAAAAGAAACGGCCATTGCACACCAGTAGGAGCCACTTCAAGCCACTATTACGTAAGGCGTGAGCCTTCACCACTTGGCCAGAGACTACTTCAGATTGCATATTAGTGGCTTGAAATGACTTCTAGTGATCTGAAGATTTAAAGTAAAAGTGCTGTTTTTGCATGGACTTTTAGGAGTTAAGTACAACTCGTCCTCATCGACATTTGGCAATGATAAGCATGGCATGTACTGCAGGTGTACTGTTGCAGCTTCATTCCTCCGACTTACTCCAAGCTTAGTCCTGTTGTTGGTGATAACAGTTTTTAACCAACATGTACTTGGTTCTAAAATTGTATTTAATCATGTCCTCTTAGGTCGATTTCCATCCTGGACCCGTCCTTTCAAAACTGCTGAAGTTTGGCCCATCGCTGTCCGCATCCATGCGCACAGAGTACGGGGGTATGGAGTGTGCCATTGAAGTCGTGGAGGATGTTGACGAGGCGATCCAGCTGATCAACAAGTTTGGCAGCGGCCACACAGACACCATTGTTACAAACGATGGTAAGACAGTGGCATGGGTTGAACAACTGAAAGTATTTGAAGGGAGTTCTTTGAATAGAGGAGCTAAAATTCAGATGTTAAAGGAATAGCACAGCAACCAGTTTCAAGGAAAAGAAAGCACAGCTGTCCAGACACTGCTGCTGGAGATAATGAAGCTGTCTGCATTGTGCCAGCACAGTACAGACTTGACTGTAAGTGTCCCCTCCAAACCAGAAATTGTAGACATTGGTATACATGTATTTCACAAACTGTGCTTATTGTAGAACACAGACTGAACAAAAGAGACAAGTGAAAATAAAGAGAAAACAAAAAATTACGAAAGTGCAGGAGGCTGCAGGCACTGTGATTCAGTAGAAATCCTGTTCATTTTTGCAATCGGAGTAAACTTCATTCTTAATACGGGTAGAATTTTTTTTTTAATCTTCTGTTGGTGGCTTTTTTTTCTTTTTCTTTTTTTAATACAGCTTGGACTTCTTTATTTATTTCTTGCTGTGCTTTGTATTGCAGACTACAATGCTGAGAAGTTCATGAAGCTGGTTGACAGTGCATGTGTCTTCAAGAATGCCAGCACAAGATTCGCTGATGGATATCGATTTGGTCTCGGTAAGCTGCTCAGTAGAGTTTGATAGACCAATACTGGGTTAAACTGTATCTTACTGTCTTCAGGGAACAATCTGAAAGCATGTGAAATTCATCCTGTTCTTGTCTGTGGCATGTAATCTG
Organism: Batillaria attramentaria; assembly: GCA_018292915.2. Taxonomy (NCBI): domain Eukaryota; kingdom Metazoa; phylum Mollusca; class Gastropoda; family Batillariidae; genus Batillaria; species Batillaria attramentaria. Next base: position 2,222,134 of record JACVVK020000044.1, on the reverse strand, counting down.
CTTGAAAGTTTGTTTTGTAATCTCCTGTTTTGGGGGACCAGCTGTAATGAAAGGCTAATTATCTGAAGGCTGTCTTGCAGATGGCTCTAGCTGTCTGTTGTATATGTTTCCTGCTATGGGATGTTTTTTGGGTTTGTTTTTTGTTTTTGTTTTTTTTTGGGGGGGGGGGGGGGGCTTTTTTGTGTGGCAGAGGGGACTGCAGCATGGTGAGACATGTTTATAATGAATCCTACTGAGATACTTGATCTATGCTGATAGAAAAAAAGTGCTAGATTTTTATGTTTTAGTTTATTGAATGTGTCTATGATGCAATTTTTCTTCATCTAAAAAAAAATCCTGTGCAGGTGCGGAGGTTGGAATCAGCACGTCTCGGATCCACGCACGAGGTCCTGTTGGCATTGAAGGCCTGTTGACAACAAAGTGGGTGCTGCAGGGCAACGGGCACATCTCGCGGGATTTCACCGACGGGCGCATGAAGTTTCTTCATGAGCAGCTGCCTGTGGAGGACTGGGATGGAGAGACTTTCAGGAAGGTCTCGTCGTCATAGTGACACCCCTATGAACTTGGTTGTCTGTTCTTGAGTTGTAAATGAAGAGGGATCTGTAGGATGTGCGGTGTGGATGTTATCCGTTTTTTGTACAGGGGTTACGCTGCCATGCAGCAACCTGTGAAGATTTTGTACGCACTTGCTTCATTGAAATGTTCATTAAGTATGTTAGAGAGGCATCTTCATTGATACGTTGGTTTGAATGTGTCTGAATTACTACTCCACATTTTCATAATAAAAGTTTCTGTCTCCTTTCGACCAGCATTGGTTTTGTTTTTTTTTTTGGGGGGGGGGGGGGGGTTTGTACATGTTGTAAGAGGTCCTGTGTTCCATGACAGTTCACTTCTCCTGTTTGTTCTGAAGTATCTTGAGTGAGCTGTGCCCTTCAAAACACTGGATCTTTTGGCCTGATTTTCTGTGGTATCTGGAGTTGCCCCAATGCCTTATTCCTTACCTCATTTTGTGAATATGTACGTCAGTTCCACTGCATTTGTTAGAGTTCTGGGAGCATTTGATCTTTTGATGTACAGAAAAATAAGGCATCACATCATCCTATATTTGTACGTTATGTCTATGTGAAACATGCTGTATATTCAGTATTTACCTGTTTTCCTTCTTGCTGAAGTAGATTCAGATAACTACAGAACGAATCATCAGGATGTTACTCGTACAGCATACGATTCTGGCAGAGGTGATGTCATGGTTGGTGAATTGATGTTTGAGGTGTAACTGACTTGCAGTGCAATTTGAAATGCAATTATTTGTCATTAATTTTGCTGTAACAATCTTGCATGTGTATTTTGATTGTATTCTGTTACAGGATGTTCATGTCTTTGACCTTTTTCTTCATTTCGAATATCATGTTTGAGAAACTGTAAAACGTGCAAGTACGTTCAGTGTTCTCTGTTTTGTCTTGGGGGATGAGAGTGGGGGAGAGCATCTTCTCAGGCTGATGAAACTATTGAAGCAAAAGATTTTGAAAATCTTTGAAAATGACAGTCATTTTTCTTCAGTGTGTACCTCCACTTCCTGTGTTTTGTTCATGAATGGGATCCATGAATGATTGGGGGCGGGGGGGAGAGATCTCTTTTGTTGTGTACAGTTGCAATCTCTTCTGTGAATGGAGTACATTTATTGCAATGCAGACAGTGGTGTGTAATCACTACTTGACATTAACCACGTAATTGTGTGTAATGGGAGTCGGTTCATTTGCATCACTCTGCAACAATTTGATCGATCAATCAACTGGGTTTGGGGGGGGGGGGGGGGGGGCTCAATGCAAATTGCAAGCGCTTAAACTATGCTCGATTATGCATGTTTCATGTGTGTGCAGGGATGACCTGCAGTTGGATCTTGTTTTGCATTCACATGTATTGTGCATGGTGAAATGAAAAATGCCTTTCTTTTTCAAGTGATATAAAAAATATTCCAGTCAAATGTGTTTCACACAGTATCTTTATTTTCTTTTTTCTAGACATTTCATGTGTAAACAGCGTTTCTTGTTCACTCTACTATAATCAGAACATCACACAAGTCACTGGTGTATATTTCTTGTGGAGAATAAACCAGGCCAATTTGGGAAAGAAAAAAAAAGAAGTCCTTCTGTACATATACACACATTATGGTATGTACAGCAGCAGTTGAACTGGCACCACAAACATTACACCAAAACCATTTCTTTTTTCATTCAGAAGCCTGGTTTTCAGTTGAACTTGCAGATTCTAATTAGTACTTAGAAGAAAAAATTCCTCTAAGATGTGTGCAAATTCTCTGCTTCTCAAGTCTTATATTGGTGAACTATATAGCCTACAGCCCTGCCTGGAAAAAGCCCGAAATATCGAAAAGATGCCTTTTCAGGTTAATGTGGGATTCAGCAAATTAAAGTTGTACATCTTTGCGAGGCAGCAATTCCACAAGGCCTTTCCAAAACTAAGGTATTTTGTACTACTGAGCTGAGTACACTTTTCTGTTAAAGGACTTCTTGCCACAACCAATAGTGTTTTGGTACACAGGCAACCTGTTCTCCCCACCCCAGCCCAGTATGTTTTACATATTACACAAAACATTACTACAATGTTGCCTACCAAACGGCCACCACAGCTAAAGTGTACACGTGAACGAGGTCATAGTGTTGCTACCTGTAGGGGGAAAAAACAAAATGATGGCACTCATTTGCTACCTGTAGGGGGAAAAAACAAAATGATGGCACTCATTTGCTACCTGTAGGGGGAAAAAACCAAAATGATGGCACTCATTTGCTCACAGGAGAAGGGTGCCACATCAAGCCTAATTTCTCAACCAAAGGACCCACCCCCACCCCTTATCTCCCCTCCCCTTCCACCTGTCACCCCCTAAGTGACTAGGGGAGAGAGAGAGAGAGACAAACTTGACCGGGTGTGTACAGGTTGGAGGCACCCATCCCATGTGAACCTACTCTATACTTGCCCCAATGAGCAAAACAATTCGTGCTAGCTATACTGCACACTGAGTGTTTATAGGCATGATACTTAACCACTATCAGACATTCACACTCCAGACAGTTGAAGCTGCCACACTCCAGAAAATAGAACAGTATGTACACCACTTAAAGCGGGAAAGACAAACACTAAGTGTATTTGTCAGAGTGTTGCATAAACATAATTTAAATGGATTGTTGTGGTAGTCCAGTACAGAATGGTTCAATGCTCTGAAGCAAGAACCAGTGTCTTAAATTCCATTATGTTAACATCCAGTGCACTCTCGTACTGGTGCACTTCCTCCGGGTATGGGCCTATTAGGGAAGGTACAAGCGGCGGTTGCAAAAGTAATCACAGAGCAATGTCCACCACATATTTCGCACATGATAAGTATATTTTCATCAGAATACATTCTATTTTCATTACATAGCTACTGTCACTGCTGCAAATACAATTTCAATTAAATTACGTAGATACAGAATTAGCATGCATCAAGGTTCCAATTTTCAGACCTGTACTGTTCAAAAACAATCGACAGTGACAAACTGCAGGGATACAGAACACTGTATGACAAGAAGAAGACAAAAAAAGCCTGTGGTGAAAGAGGTACGTGTAAGAGCATTCTCCGTACAAATGCAGTCAAAATGCCACCACCACCACTGCAGACATGACATGTTTCATGGTGCACGAGCACAGTAACGGTCATGTACATGTATAAAGAATAAATTTTAGGATTATATTCTGTAACTGACTGGTTACATTCTAGAGCTACTGAATGGTTCTCACTGGAACTGCACTCCCTCACCATGACCAAATTTTATGTCTATGGTCAAAAGCCCTGGCTTCTCCGTATGGGTCTCTTGCAGTGCAATAGTTTCTGATTTAGTTTACTTATACAAGTTTTAAGATGTATTCCAGTGTACATCGTAGGTACAGAATATGCACGGAGTCAACCAAAAAGAATGTCCATGTAAATCAAAGTCCACAACAGCAGGCCCAAGCAGACAGCTTACTTAGCATGTTGATGCACCAGAATACTAAACAGACTTTCTCGGTTTGTGCAAAGTGCAAAGGAAAGCAGGTGCATATAACACACGGTCAAGCTACCGCAGTTATTCATAACCATTTTTTTTCTTCTTGTTTTTTTTTGGGTCTGATTTGAGCTTGGCCCTATCAATGCACAGGAAGAACGTCCAACTTGACATCCTTTTAAATATTTTTCCGACATGTTCATGATCACCACCCCCATGAATTCCAAAACCTTGAGACTGGTCTAATCTACAGGGGAGCAGATGCAGTGCACGGAAAACACGATTGTAACAGATTATGCTGAAACAATACAACTGACATTCCCTACACTTCTATGAAACAGTTGGAAAAGCTGAACAGAAAGTTGTGGTTGCTGGCGCATGTTTTATTGAGAAAATTTTGTTGTATAAAGGTCTTGCTCTGCTCCACCTGTAGTTGCTGTGACTACACACAGGACTGTAAAAGTGACAGGTTACATGAGCACACATCTCAGTACATGTATATACAAAACACTGCACGTAAATATTTCTTTTGTACAAAACCTAGTAAAAATACAACTTAATGAAACAGAGATCTGCATCTACTGCTGTCCTCAAAATATGTTCTTATTTTTATAAACATCCACACCTATTCTTGATGAGTTGTGTGGGAAGTGTGGCAGTGCCATCTAGCCTCTTCACACTACATGTACTGCTTATGCACAATGTTTACCTGAGCAAAGCAAACACACTGAATATCAATATCCCTAAATGCCGAGGACAACTATCACATCAGAAGCCATGACCTGTACAATTTTAGTTTGAAAAAGCATTAGTCGGCCATATTGCAGTCAACTGCTAAACCTCACGTATGTAGTTGAAAGTTTCAACTGTAATAAGTATCACACAAAGCTTGCAGACAATCATAAAAAGAAGAAAAAACTGCTCATTTGCAAAACCACTGAGCACTACTTAACTTGATTAGTAAATGGATTCTTAATCGATACTAACACTGCAAGTGTGGAGTTTTCTGCTGGTGAATGGAAAGTTAGCCAACTAACCTACTGCAACACTCACATCATATAAAAAAAAAACCCCAAACACTGCAGCACTCCTTGGTGAAAAAGTTTGTATGGGAATGTAAAGGTGATTGGCCAAAAGATGTGACACTTTGACAAAATGAGTCATGGCAAGACAAAATGGAACATCTACATGATCAGTACAAGCTTGACAATGTGCTTTGCAACTGTCATAATACAAGCTGGACCCCGACAATGCTGTTCCATAGTTGGCTATTAAAACAAAATCTGCATAGAAGTAACAGTTACAATGGTTCTGTAAACAAAAACACTGTCTGGTATAGTAAGCCGCAGGGCAGCTACTGCCTGACACATGCTCGTACAAACCACACACGTGTCCCTCTACCATAACTCAACACTCGTCATGAATGAACAGTCATCGGGTCTTGGTCATGCCATTCCAAAACCCACACCTGCCTTTATGTGTCTACGGTAAGCCCACTAAACTTTTACGACTCTGCCACGAATGTAGCATCACCAACAGCACAGCAGTGCAGGCAGCTCAGCCCTTCCAGGCACACAGGCCAGCAATTAGCAGCTGCAGCTTCCAGCCCAGCCGAGGCCAGGTCAACGTGGTGGACGTCGCCAGAGCTCAGACTTTGGCCTCTCCTGCCTGTTTCTCGTCCCCTGGTCCGTTCTCCTTCTCTTCCTTCTCCTTCTTATGCTTCAGCCTCTCCTCCTCCTCCAGCTCATGCTCGCGTTTCAGCAGGTTCAGCATCTCCTGCACCTGGGTCTTGTCCAGTTTCACGTTCTCCCGCCCCAGCACCTCCAGCACCTGATACAAAACATGGGCATGAGCTTCTTTCTTCTTTATTAACTGACTTGACTTGGGGAGGAAAAACAACACACCAAATTCCTGCCCACTGTGGGATCCAAACCCAATACTTCAGGATCCACAGGTAGATCTTAACCACCGTGCACATGCAAGAAAGTGGTTGGTGGTCAGTAACTTACCACAACTATGAAAGATGCTTTCATCCTTACAGTTTGCAAATGTAACTGCCTAGTAATTTAAAAAGAACACACAACTACTATGATATGAGTACGGAAGGAGATGAAAAAAGGTGTACTGATTAACAAAGTCTAGCAGCACACTACGCACCCCTGAAAATGCACTCAGAACTGAAAACAACTATGTACACCTGCACCTTATTTCAATGTCAGCGGGGCAATGACTCGCTCAGTTTCTTATTTCAGCAGGTTAGCAGATAAATCTAATTATTCTGTAAACAGACAGACAGATGGATGGACCTTCAGAGCGAGATTGATGTTGATGTTGCCGTCCTTGTCCTCATCCAGCACCTCCATGATACGCTGCAGCTTGGTCTCGTTGGGCACCTTCTGCAAGCGCTTCATAGCCAGCAGCATCTCGTTGATGCTCACGATGTTGTCCCTAGTACAGTACAAACATGTTAAAGACATTGAAGAACTAACACAGAACTGCATGTATTTTCAGTCTGCTACTGAAGGCAAATACACAGTGATGCACAGATATTAACACACACACACATGCGCGCACACGCGCACGCACACACACACACCAAAAGCAGTTCTTGCTCATAAAAACAATGCCTAGAAAGTTAAGACCCCCCCCCCCCCACACACACACACACACCCAGAAGCAGTTCTTGCTCATAAAAACAATGCACAGAAAATTAAGACCACACACACACACACACACACACACACACACACACAGAGCCCACATGCAGTTCTTGCACTCACTTTTTATCTGAAATAGCCTGAACGAGCTCCTCCACTCTCTTCTCATCTGCTTTCAGCTCTGGACTACGCTTGAGGCGCACCTCTCCAACCTCGATCTCCTCCTGAAACACACAAGAAGCAGATTGGTTTAAAATATACGAACAACCTCCCAACAGAGTTAATAATTTATACATAGCAAGGATGTTGAAAAGAATTGTTCTTTTTGATAATTACATGTACAACTGATGGCAATACATGCACTCTCAGGAGATAAGACCTAACTATTCCACAAATCCAATATTTTGCATCAAAGTGTGTCCTCTTGAGTATTTTCATTATGCCAATATAGGCAAAAAAAGAAAAAGTGCTCGTATCACCCCCCCCCCCCCCCCAAAAAAAAAAAAAAATGCAGTACGCAAAATATTGCACATCAAAATGTGTACTCCTGAACATTTCTGTTCTGATCTGCTGACCTGAAACCGGTCCTTCTCTGCATGCAGCTCGTTCATGACGGCGTCCGCCTGGTTAATCAGCTTGTCGACACGCTTGATCAAGCGTTTGGCAGCCTTGGACTCCACCATTTCGTCATGCTCCGCACCGCTCAGAACAATCACTTCCTTCAGGTCCATAAGGTCCTGATCATTCAAACAGCAGAGTCAGGCTGAACAATACACATCACTTACTGGCTATCAAGATTTGCAGAAAAAATGGTGAGTTTCACCAGGGCAGGTAGCCTAGAAAGAAGTGCACTGGCACTGTTATGCTGCCATGTTAAAATCTTGTTCTCTCTCTCTCTGGTTGAAAACTGAACTGCCCACCAATGCATTTTTTCTGTTGTAAATGTTAATTCACGCATTTATCCATCTTCTCTCTCACAGAGTCCTCTTATGTGCAACACATGACTGTTATTTTTCATATTTTCATTTAGTTTCATCCCTGCAACCAACTTTTCCACACATGGGGAAATAAAGACTTCCTGAGTTGCATCAAACTGAAACGAAGAATACAACAGTGGTAACCAGTTCACCTCTTTGTATTCGTTGACCTCCTCCTTCAGGTCCTGCAGCTCTTCCTTCTCGATGTTGAGCTGCTTGTGCTCCGCGATCTCTTCCAGCGCCGACTCGATCTCCTCCAGATCCTGGGCGGTGATCTTCTCCTCCTCACCCTCCGGGAGTTTCTCGTCAGCTAGACCAACAACCTCGGGCGCCTGGTCCACGAGTTCTGTGAACAGCATGATATGGTGTCAGAATTAATTCTCTGAGCCGTATCTATAAATGTCAGTACCATAGGCTGCACAGTTTTCACTAGCTTGAGAGCTGGAGAAGCAGAATAACACAGAAAGGAAACCACCTACATGCACCATATCTATCACATTCTCTCTATCCAAAACACTGTTGGGTTTTCCTTTTACAAGGACAGATTGTAAGAATGGCATGACCACAACTATCGCTATTCTTGACATTCTCTCTCTGCAGGTGTGTGTGTGTGTGTCTGAGTGTGTGTGCGCATCTGTATGAGCTCATGTGCGTGTAACAAAATAGCAGGAACTGGCCTTAGGCCCCCCCCCCCCCCCCCAAAAAAAAAAAAACTCATGGATGACAGCTGCTCAATCAAGAGGTTGTCCAAAGGAGGCCTGAATGATATGTGATACTGATAAACTGCTGTCCTGCTTGTCCAACTTTTTTCCTCCTCAGCAGTCATGGCGGAACGGCAGAAAAGCAAAAAATCTGACTGAAATTGGCATGGAGCGGCTGAATTTTGCCGAATTCTGGAAAAAACTCATGCCTGGTGTATGTATGTGTGTATTGTGTGCCCAACATAGTACTGCGATCAATGATCACCAACATATAATAATCTGCATGTGTTTATCTATGCCAACACTCAAGACACGGCAGCCTGTATCAAAGGCGAACGGCTTTAACACTTTCAGCCCTGCCACCGTATCACCTAGGGTCTCGCAGACCCTAACAATAATATGCGTGCATGTCAGTGTGACCAACTCTCATACGCTCTGCACAGTGGAAGATTCCCCTATAGGATGGATCCAATACTTCTTGAGAAATAGGGTTTTGTATGCAAGAGCCTAGCTTTAGATCTAGCACACTTGAAAAACTCCCAGGCAGAGAGCGTTATCGCTACTGAGATTCCTTCAGGGCTGAAAGGGTTAACATGAAACACATTCCAACCTTCTGACTTCTGAGGGACCAGATTCAGAGCTTCATCCTGCATCTCGTACTTCCTGTCCATGACAGACTGGGCAGCCACTGCTTCAGCCGCCTCCCGCTCCTGCTGCATTTGCTGCAAAGCATGTTAACAGGTGAAATTCTTCCAGCAGCAATCAGTCAGAGAAAAAAGGGCAAAGGCAGGGGACAGGCTTCAAAATAGAATGCCAGAAGGGGCATTACTTTCAGCTAAAACGATCACAAATATAAAATCGTAACTACATAAACAACATAAATACAGCTGATGTGGAAAAAGACTGCACCACAAACAGCGATATCGCAACTCACTCTTGCTTTCTCCTCTTCTGCAGCAGCCGCCTCCTCCTGTTTGCGGTCTTGGGCCTCGGCAGCGATGATGTCCTCCTCTTTCTTGATGATCACCAGGCGTGTCTTGTTGTCAACGTCCTCTCCAGCCAGCTCCGCAACTCTCAGTTTGGCCTCCTCAGCCTGTCAAACATTCAGATGAGGATTTCTCTGGTTAGGAATGGCCTCTACAGGTGGTGGGTACAAAGTGCATGCGTGATAGTGGTAGGTTTTAAAAAAAAAAGAAAGATAAAACGGCCATACTGAAAATGTGCCCAACCTGCATAATTGATTTTTTGCATCTGACAAAATTCAATCATATTCAATCAAGATATTCTTTCGTATCTCCCAAACCTCAGAAGGGTAAGACAAAGCTGCATTTGTGCTTCCAAATGAATGTTAACTCTTACCAGTTTGGAGGATTCAGGCGCATTGGTGAAGAGCCACACAGTGCATTCATTAATCAGCCATACCCTCTGGAGGGTTTGCTTTAACTATGCCTTTCTATATATCAAATTAAAGGTAATTGAATGGGCTTTCTTCTAATATGTAAGCTGAAATGTTTTCTAAATAATTTGACACTGTTTTTAATGTTTGAATCCAAAATTTATTCAGGTCGGATCCGAGTTTTTCAGCAACTGGAAACTTCACTAAGAACATTTTTTTTGTGTGTTTTAGTCTCAGGGGAAAAAATGATATTGTATGGATACAGTATTTAATTCTACATCCTATGAACCCTAAGTTGTGTACTTTCATCCACGGATATGGGCGTAGTGAGCAAAAAGAAAACATACCCGCAGACGCCATTTTGTCACCAATGATGCATAGTGGTTGCAGAAACCCTTCATAACATCACAGATATTTTGTTTTATGTATTTTATTTGATATGAAAGTAAAGGTAACTGAGTGTTCTTGCGAATGATATACTTGCTGCACAAGACATTATCAGCAAACTCACATGGTAAGTAAAAGAATCACACTGCTGATAAGCCACGACTGACAATTTGGTCGCTGCTGGTTTAAGGGGATATTTTCCTTATCAGAACCACTAGAAGTGACATCTTGGTCAAAATCCAATGAAATATCACTCTCAGAGTAGAACTCTTCAGTCTCAGATTCCGAGGAACTCATGTTGATGTTGGAAATCGCGTTGAAATGCATGCACCGCTCAAAACAATGGCGTCATCACTCTGCTCGACTCGGAAAACGTAGTCGGAAAAACGCAAAGTTTACGAAATAAAACAAATATAATTTTTCATGACATCATTATAAATCGTCATTTTATTGTCTTAGAATGTCAGAGAATGTATTAAAAGAAAAAAAACCCATTCTTTTCTGATTGTAAGAACATATCAAAGATCCCTGGTAGCTCATCGTAACTGTAGTTACGATGGGTACAGGGGAAAACTGGTAAGAGTTAAAGGAAAGGGGTTTGTAACGTATACCATACCCTATTATACCATGAACACACACACACCTCTTCATGAAAACAAAATGAATCAAAAGACACACCGTAGAAGGAGCACTCTGTGTGAGCTCAGTCAGAGTAGCCTGTATCTGCTCTTCTGCGGACAGGGTCTCGGGCAGATAGAGGGCGCGTGACAGCAGCAACAGTGAGGTCGGAATGTTCTTTTCCAGGTGAAGCGTCAGCCACTGCTGTAGCTGGATCTTCAGTCGTTCCTGCGACACACCCAGTGCTCGCATCCCGCGTGCTCGATTGGCTACCTGCAGTTCTTGGTAGGAAAGGCTGTCGATGCCTTCTTTCAGAATCATCTGCGAGGCACACAAACACAACATTATAATAATAACAATGGGTATTTAAGGGACGCCCTCCCTCCTGCAGGAGCTCAAGGCGCCTTATAGTCGACAGGCCCTCACTCACACAGGAACACATGCAACATTCCTCCATACATACATATAACTACAAACACATATATGGCCTCCACTGCCCTCACACACGCACACACACGACCAGCAAGATGATGATGTGGCAACAGCTATTGGTTGAGGGCAGTGAAGAGGTGGGTTTTTCAGATTTTGCTTGAAGGATGGTTTTGTGTCTGCATATCTGATTGATGCGGGGAGATAATTCCAAAGTGGGACCTTGGTATGAAAAACTACGCTGACCAAAGGTCTTTGTTCTGAGTTCTGTATGGAGTTTCAGAGTGCCAGCAGCAGAACAAAGTACATGTAGTCTCGAAGGAGTGTAAAACCGAAGCAAAGAAGACAGATATGGAGGACAGGAGGAGGTAACACAGTTGTATGTAAGGGATGAAATCTTATATCGGATTCTAGAGGACATGCACACTACACAATCTGCACACTTCAGTGGTAAATTCCGTTTCTTCAGAATTTACCACTGAAGATGAAATGATAGTTCCTGGAGGGGGCAGTGCTTAGAATTAATTTAACCGAATTCCTTCTAAGTTAGTTACGTATGCAGAAACCTATTTCCCAACGGCCTGACTACAGAAGACTGAAACCTCAGTAAATGCAGTGTCTGCATGCACGCACACTTGAAAAATAAAAGAAAGCTTGCTTGATTTTGAAAGGCATCTGACACCACCACACAAGTTAATACAATGAAGAGAAAGGTGTTTTGGGGGAAAAAAACCCAAAACAATGGAAGAAGCAGTAATGCAAAGTGCACATCATGCAGTTATACATACAAAGTTGCCTGTGCCGTTCATCCTAATAGGTCTGAAGAATTATAAACTGTGTTGATCTCATGTCCGTGCTTCTTGATTACAAAAACGAGGGGCACCAACGATACATTAACACATCTGAACAAGAGGACCTACCTTGTCGTCAGCCTTGAGTTGTCGGAGTCGCATGTCAAGTTGGAAGCGCAACAAGGCGTCAATGCCGATTGGCTGGATTCCTAGCACACGACTAACAGCCCGCAACTGCCCGCGGGACAAGTTGTCCAGCGTGATCTCATCCTCAAACAGCTTGGCAAACTTCATGATCTCCTTGGTTGTGGGTGCACTCCCTTCTTTCCGGATCTAAAACACAGAGAATTTCAGTGTAACGGCAACAATTTGTTTAAATTGTTAGACAGACACATGATGCAAGAAGCTTCTTAACATGTGGCAATTTACAAGAGGTTTATAAAGTAATGTGAACAGACAGTCACTCTGACTAATTTTTAGTACAATTCATTTTCAGGATACAGTTATAGGGCAGTCAGATTTCATGTCTCCCGAGAGAACATTTTTTTTTTTTTTGGTCACAAGAAAGAGTCGTTTAAAATGAACATCAGTAAAAGCAACTGTTTTTCATGTTAACACCTGTAACACAATCCCATTCAGTGGACCCCATGACAGCATTAGGGTCAAGGTGACCAGTATTTCTCTCTAATTTGCAGCAGAGCTCAGCCAGTACTGCGCCATACAAACTCTGAGGCGTGCAAAACTGGCACAATCAGCTAAAGAAACCAACACCCGCACCTTTTCAACAAACTCAGAGAACTCCTCCACAGCCTCTGCTTTCTTCTTTTTCTTGGTCTGCAGCGCCGTCTCGTGGATAGTCTCCTGCAGGAACTTGGCCATCTCCAGCTTCAGCTTAAGGTTCTTCTTCAGCTTCTCTTGCTGCACAAAAAAAAAAAGCAAGAGCAGCCACTGTAGACTTCTAGTTCTACAGAAACAGACCTGCTCGTCAGAGATCGAGAGAGATGTACATGTACGTTTTAGTTATTTGTAGCCTTGCCATCTTTGTTTCTTTTCTTGTATTTCCTTTTATCTGTTGCCTTGTGTAGTCTTTCTTTTGTTGTTGTAGCTATAACGGCTGATTGAAAATTAATCTTTTTTGGTTAAATCACTTTTGTTGGAAAATAAATGCGTTCAACTGTTTTTTTTGTTTTTTTTTAGTAGGGCACTAGTCAGACATCCTTGAAAGAAAAGTAGGCTTTAAGACAGCAGGTCACTTCCATTACAGCAATAAAAACACATACATATATATATATATATTTTTATGTAAACTGAAAGTGATACAAATTACAATTTAGCATAATATAGAGGTGGCACTGGCAAAATAAAATTCACCTTTCATATATCACCAGACCTACACTAAAGAGAGAGAGAGAGAGGAAAAAAAAATGTCGGCAGACATCTTACTTCTTTGTTTTCTTCAGCGAAGGTACTTGGCAGCATGTTAGGGAACAGTTTTACAGCCACCGGAAGCAGCAGCTCCATGAATGGCACAAGGAGAAACACGAGGAATGGAACCAAACGGAACATGTCTGCTGTGGTGCGCACCAACTGAAAAATAACGATTGAAACTTTTGCATACTACAATGTATCTCTTACTGGGGGGTGTGTGTGAGTGTGTGTATGTGTTTGTGTGTGTGTGTGGGGGGGGGGGGGGGGGGTGGCGCTGAAGGCAATAAAATGGAGTAAGGAGTATCCGACTCAACAAGCCTGAGAGAAGCCTGTAACGGGCTTACCGTTGGGTGCAGAATTTCCTTTTCAAAACTAGCACTTTTAACATTTCAATTGCTGTGACTGGGTGCAATTGTGGCCCCCTTTCAGATGCTGTTTACAGTCTTTTCCTAGACTGATAGGCATGGTTTACTATGACCACAACCCACTTTACATTTCCTCAAATAAAAGGGCCAAAGGATATATATGTGTTCCACCATTACAAAAGACTCTGAGGCAATAACTGCCCTGTACATGTCACATTCTACTCCAAAACACACACACAAACTGCTGTCACAAACCTGTCTCCTTTCTCTGCGAGTGAGTGATTTTCCATTGAGGACGTTCCACAACAGACGTGTGCAAATCCTGATGTCGATGAAGAGCAGACGGAAGCCATGGTAGTAGTGCTTGAGCTCTGCCACAAAGCGCTCCCACAGCGACTTCTTTGCGGGCACAGGCGCTTTTTCTACTGGCTCCTCAACTTTGGGCACTACAGCTGCCTCTGGCTCTGCCTCCACTTCTTTTTCACCCTTGCCACTCCTCAAATTTTTCCTTCAAGGCCTTCACGGCCTTTTCTACCTTTGATTCTTCCCTCCAGAGAACTCTGTCTGTGTGAAAGCTGCTGGCAGTGACATAGTTGCTAAAACGGAACTGAGGTTGAGGGCCGCCAACTCCGTGCAGGTGCTGGAGATCACGACATTTGTGGTTGTGGTGGAGGGGCGGGCAGGGGGCAAGAATATATGAGATATTTCGACTTGTACAAGCTGCTGTGTAAATTGAGCCTATGGACATCACAACGCAAAGTGGAGAAACTTGGTGGTTATGTGTAAGACTGTACTTCCTTGACCTCTGGGCCCATACTTCCTTCGCAGAAAGTGCTCTGAAAAAGTGAATGTACATATATATATACATTATTCTTCAACCTCCGGGTGGGTGTTTGGGGGTTTAACATCCTTTTCCACCACATAGGGTGATATCAAAGACGGGGCAACGATGAAAAAGCCAGCATAAATATATTGGCCCCAGCCAGGGATCGAACCTCACGACCCGAGCATTAGAAGTCCAACGCTCTTCCATTCGACCACCCCGGCTCCCTCCTTCAACCTCCAATACATTGGCAATAACAAGTATATTAAATAGGTACCATCAGGCAAAGAGGATTTAAACAAAGTTAAAAATGGATTGCTGTTCCCACAGGCATGTTCAATCCTACTTCACAGCTCACCAATTCTTAAATCCTCTTAATTATCTTAATTGCATGCTTTCCCACAAGAGAAGAGAAACAGTCAAACAATGGAAAGCTAGCAGAACATTTAGTACGCAAGCTATGAAGAGATGCAATCAGCCAGTTTCTAACAATTACATTTCTGGCTTCTAGCGTTAATGAAACGCCTCTCATGTAAGAAAAACCAAAAAAAAAACAAAAAAACTGTCCAGTACCATCGCGAACGATTTTGTGTGACACCCACAGCAACAACCAGACGTGCTTGCCCACCAAACACCACCTAAAATGAGAAACAGAGGAACAAAAAGCATGAAGAAAAACAGGGTCATATGAAGACAATGCTCTTGTGAGATGAAGAGCAAAAATCAGCCACTGATTGTCCGTGGTATGATATTATTTAGCTGTACTTGCCAACTTGTGGTGTTGTGCAGCCAAATAAGATGAAACTTGGTTCTCTCTATGGGTCAAGTCATTTTTAACCTACTGAACTTACTGAAGGCTATGGTATACATATATATCATATGTAAGGCATGGGGTTGGGGTGGAACGACCCTGATGTAATACAGTATGCCAAATCTCTTACTTGCAATGATTTATCAGATGATAGGCAAGACTTTTAGACAGTCATTTCTTGTTCACCACAAAATGTCAGCGAATACCCCCAATATGCTCACAGACATAAAGTTTGGGATAATATACTAAACACTGCCATCTGACTTATTTATTTAGTCCGCAGCATACGATTTACAGGTGCGATACGGCTTGCGACCTGTGCAACTCGTGGGCTATGAAACCGGAGGCTGAACTTGACTCGATACTCACCTCGAGGAAGTGCACCAGACCTGACAGAGCCTAGAATGCGATGAGACATGGTGGTTCAAATCCCAGAGAAACGAAATCAAAAACTGCCGTGGAGATTATAAACGTAGGGCATGCATAAGGAGCATGCTCACTGTTGTCGCCGTCGCAAGTGTCGGCTAAGGTCATGGACCTTGGGTTACGACAAAAACATGGAATAGGAATTTTGGAACATGAAATAAGTCGAAACTTGAGAGATTTATAAGATATAATCCCTAATGGTACAAGCATATGCATGTGTAAACGTAAGTTTTTGTACGATGAAAATCATTTATGAAATTAGCGGGTTCGGTGTCAGCTTAAAAATAGGAATATGGAATTTTCATTCCCCTCACTTGACAGCTTCCCATGTGGTCTAGTGGTTAGGATTCCTGGCTTTCACCCAGGCGGCCCGGGTTCGATTCCCGGCATGGGAACATTTTTTTTCTTTCTCAAAACGTTGTGCGCCTGTTGGATACATATATGTTTGTTTTATGGTGGTGTTGGGGACCTTCTTTGTTTTTTGTTTTTTTACATTTGTTTTTGTTATCAGTGCATCACCAGTATTCAAAAGCATTGATTCCGGCTCAATCACTGTACACGGTACGTACTGTAAGTCTTTTCAGGTTCAGTTGCAGCCCCGTAACTTGAATGTGCTCCTTTCAACCAGACATACACAGTAAAATGTTGTATGTATTATACATGTCCCTGTTTCAACTGACACTGACAGCCTGGGCTGATGTCATGTGCATTCTGTGTGCAACTTGGACTGAGTAACACACACTGATACAGAAAGAGCCGGAGAGAGGGGGGTCACGGTAGGGGCAAAGATCTCTGATTGCTAGGTCTTTGGTAGGGGTTGATCCGGCCGGAGAGAACGACATTTATTTTCACTGCACTGCCTCAACCACTCACTAAACCGACAACAACCATCACACCTACTAGCTGGGCCGCCGGTCGGATCCAGTTTCTCAAGCAGATGGAATACTCGAACCACCTGGGGACAAATTTTAATCGGACTGGCGCGGGTCGGCCCGGCTCCTGTCGTGATGCGAACCAGGGCCTTGATAGCAACAATTGTGGCTATGTGCGGAATGTATTGTTTACCTCCCGTAAACATCTGACACCGCCCCACCCCCGTCAGTCTCCTCTCCCGCACTCTCCTCGGCACTGAGACGCTGTAGTCTAGTGTCTAGCTGCCTGACTCAGACATTGGATGTGACAGAGATGTGTAGTGCACCTAGGATTACCCTTGAACATGACAATGCGGAGATGAAGGACCCGGATGGCAGTGGGGGAGGGGGCGGGGGGGCTTTTTCCGTCTCGACTGATGCCGCTTAGCATTGCTGAGCAGGTGGAATGAAAAGGATAAGGACAGCGGGTCCGACAGGTGATTCAGTACTAGTAGTCTGTGGCGTCAGCAAGCGGCGGCGGCTGAACTGCAAGAACTTTATCAGTCATCGTTTGTGCGAGATGAGCTTTGTTGTTGTGTTTTCTCTGATACGTCTCACCCTTCGCCTGCCGCCACGCACACACACACCGTGCACACACCGTGCACACACACGCACACACACACACACACTGACACGCGCGGCGGCGCGGCGCGCGCGCGTACACTGGCCCGCCGTCCAGATCAGTCTGGCTAACTGAACTGGGTTCCGTGTGTGCCTTCAAGTTGTTTTCAGTTTCCAATACTATGACTATGAGCACTTCTCGGAAAATGCGAACCACTGAGTGTTTTCAGTACTGTGATAATGACACTAAACTTGACTCAGTAAACTTGAGCTTATCATTCAGGCCACTGAGTATACTGATCGAATTGATACTGAGAAGACGTATCAGCCTACGAATTTACTATGTTCAGTTCAGTTTTACCACCTGATACCTATCCGTGGTAAGGTAGGTGGGTTTGTTTGTTGTGTTTGTTTGTTTGTTTGTTTGTTTGTTTGCTGTTGTTGCCGGTTCAAATCACGGTCGGAGCTTTACTGAGACTGAATTAAAAGATTATTGGTGTGTACAGAGTCGAGTAATTAGACTGAAGAGGGACGGAGGGGAGGCCGGGACCACAACTGACAAAACAACATGCAACAAGTGCTCCGGCCGGCGTGTAATACACTAACGACCAACTTGAACTCTGAACTACTAGTAACTCAGTAAACTGACGATTGATAACTCGGACCCCTTAACTCAAGAGAAATCACATCTATCTACGTCTCGATCCCAGCAAGACTCAGCCGAGGGCATCGGGATCAAGTGTTTGTCGACAAACATCAGGCCCTGAGAGTCAGCGAATGCATCAACACCTGGCCATTGAAAACCTGTGTCTCTATGAACGTAGCTGGTAACGAGACTGAGCAGCGCTTATTGGGTCAGGTCACACTGAAACAAGGGAAAGGGGAGCGGCCGACACTGAGGGGGGGGGGGGGAGGGAGTGTTTCCGAGAATAGTGGCGAAGGACTCGATACTGATAATGATAAGCATATCAGTCAGTGTGCATCTCCTACTGATCAGTTCACACGAGCAAGTGGAGATCACAGTTCCAGACTGATGCCAGTTCTCAGTCAGTATTCAGGACGACGGGAAGATTATGTAACTATTACGCGGGTGGACCACAGTCTTTAGACTCACTTATACTCGAGTCATCAGTATTTCAAGTCCGGACGGAGCAGGACAGGGAAACCGAAGAAGCCGTGCGTGTGTGTGTGTGTCCGACTCTGCAAGAATGGTCAAGCCGTTTCATCAAACATCTACCTACCCTCCTACCTACACAAAACTGAACAGGTTTGGGTCCGGTGACTGAATGTGGTCGAGTGTGGGACACAGGGAGGGCTCAGTTTTATCTCAGTCAGTGCCGGACTGAACGTTTCATCGTATCACACTCACTGCAGTGACGCCGGATTGCGTGGCGGGTCACTGAGTGATCCAGCTAAACTGAGTCGTTGACTGATGGTTCGTCAAGTTATTAGTACAGTTACGGCTGACTGATTTGTAGTACGTTTCTCAGTTTCTCACATCGCCGGCAGTTGGGGACCATGGCCGGCGGTACATCAGTTTTGAAGGGAGATGGAGGCCGGGGGGGGGGGGGGAAGCCGGGGGGACGAGGGGGGGGGAGGGTGAAACCGACCGATGTGAAACGGGATGAGCCGGGGCAGTGGTGGGGGCCGTCACAGTGACTTGAAGGGTCGCTCGAAATGTGAAACAGTGGGGCTCGGCCGGGATGGGCTATTAAGAAATTTTTGCATTTTCAGACACCCCCAGACACAAAGACACGCACTAGCAGACACCAAGACACGCACTGGCAGACACCAAGACACGCTCTCGCAGACTCACAGGAACAGAACACACTATTTGTGGAAGCCAAATATTGAGTGGTGTGAAGCCCTACTGACTTTAACAATGAAACTGAAGTTGGCAGCACACTTTACTTTTTTCTTGCTAGTTGTACCCGAGTCCAAACACATGTATTAACAATGTCATGCAAAAAATATGCATTGCTATGTGCCAGGTGTTTACTTATTCTTAAAACAAGTATGGTTTAGCATAACTGGTTACAGAGTTATCTCCCATTGCGTGTCTGCCAGTGCGTGTCTTTGTGTCTGCTGCATACGGTCAGTCTTTTCTGATCGAGTGAAGGCTCTAGCAAGCAGTTAAAAAGTTTGGAGACTATGTGTAAACTTTGGAAACACTGCTGTTTGGCTGTTTGGTGTTTGAGAAGTATTTTGTGTGTGAGTTTACAGAATACGAAAAAACGATGAAGACAGAAAAGGCTATACGTTGTGTTTTTTTGGCAAACATTTTCTACATTTTTTCATATTCTGCTTTTTTAGCAACTGTAGTTTAGCACAAATGATTACGGATTTATTTTCCATTGTGTCTTGCGTGTCTGTCTGTGCGTGTCTTTGTGTCTGCCCGTGTGTGTCTTGCGTGTCTGCCGTTGCGTGTCTTGCGTGTCTGCCATTGCGTGTCTTTGTAAGGCCTGGGAGCGGAATACGAAAAAATAATAAAGAAATACAGAAAAGGCTGCAGGTTGTGTTTTTTGGCAAACATTTTCCACATTTTAAAATAATTAATTTTTTTTTTTTTTTAGCAACTACAGTTTAGCACAAATGATTAGGCCAGAAAGAAAATTGTTGTTTCTGGTAACATGGCTGAGAAAAATAGGGTAGATAGTTTTTTTTTTAAACCCCCCTCCACATATATATCCAAGAACCAAGAAACAGGATATTAATAAAAATGATGCTCTGTGAAACTGTATTTAATATTATAACACACCATCTTACCATATTTCGTTCTAATCTTGGGTCCGCGATGGCGACCAACTTCCCTGACGACAGGCGAAACTGGTCGTGCTTGTATTTTTTTTTTTTCCAGCAGCTAAACAATTTTTTTTGGGGGGGGGGGGGGATATGGTCGGTCGGGTTACTACTGATAAACAACAATTTTATTTTATTTTTATTATTTCTTTCTTTTTGTTGGGGGGGGGGGGGTTACAGATTTTTTTCCATTGTGTGTCTGGTCTGTCTGTGCGCGTCTTTGTGTCTGCCCGTGCGTGTCTTGCGTGTCTGCCATTGCGTGTCTTTGTGTCTGCCATTGCGTGTCTTTCTGTCTGAACGGCTTGCGCGGCTTTAAGCCCTAAAAACTCACTCACTCACCCTATTCTGTCTGAACGTGTCTGCCGTTGCGTGTCTTGCGTGTCTGCCGTTGCGTGGAAAGTACATGATCGTTTTCAATATGTGTACACACAAAACACCTCAGAAAGCAAAGTCACCCACTGGCAGACACGGAAGACATGCAGGGGCAGACACGGAAGACACGCAGTGGCAGACACCAAGACACACCAAGGGAAATAACTCTGTAACTTATTCGCCAAGGGAAATAACTCTGTAACCCATTGTTGTGCAAAAATTTCATTTCTTAATGAATAAATGAACAGTTAATCTATAAAAATGCATACTTTTCACATGACAATGTTTATTACTGTGTTTAAAATCAGTATCGTGGAAAGGAATATCTTTGCATGCTCGCTGGACTGAAATTGAAATTGAAATAACTTTATTTGAAAACGGTGAAAGTCAGTTTTGGTCCTACCGGACTGCAGCCGGGTCTGACCAGATTTTCAAACTGGCTTTCCAAACAATAACAACTTGACTGACCTGACAAAAATTCTCAGCCGGCCGTGACTGACTCAGTCACGTCGTGACGTTCGCCGAACTGACATACTTAAGAGTAGAACATGAAACTTTACACACACACACACACACCGTGCCATCAGTTTCTGCTAGTTGGGGGGAGGGGGGGGGGGAGGGGGGGGGGGCGCCGGCTCAGGCGGTCCGCGGCGGAACCCTGGGGTCCTGCCCCTTAATTACAGTGTTTTGTCTACTAAGTCAGATATACTTCTAATGTAGAAATTGTACCCATTCCAGCGTTTATGAATTATCACAACATACAACTAATTAGGCCTTTGATTGTTTTCAAGGCCGGCCCAAGTCAGTTCAGTTCGGCCGCGTCAGTCGGCCGTCAGTCAGTGGCTCCACTACGGTTCCAGACTGAACGGCTGTTCAGTTCTTTTATCAGCATTCGATTGTTTGTTTCCTTAAAAAAAAAGCACACACACACCAAACAAAACACAAGTAACTCATTCACTGGCATTTCTTCTGCGGTTTGTAATTAGCTGCATACTCAGTGATTATCATAATGGTGGCATACGGTATGTTCCATTTTTTCGTCTGACAGCGCTCTTGCGGACACTCGATGACGTCACATGATATTTCTTTCTGCCATTTCCTGCTTCGATCCTCCGACGTTGAAATTAGTATAAAACGATATTGTTTGTTTTTCTGCACACGAACCGCACTCAGTTATCAACGTATGAATTGAAATTATTTTGACAAGTTTCTTTTTGTTTTGAAACGTAAATTTATCGTAGGCTTTTGTCAGGAAACGAGTTATCTAGATTTGGTACAACACAGGGAGTGTTCTCGTATGAAAGAACAGCGAACTCCCCAGTCTTCCTGTTATTTGCATATTAGGAAGCTCCGTCGGGGATCTGGGTCAGACGAAGACCTGAACGGAACACTTTTCGTTGTACAATTCGGTAAGTAATACCCTATGCTACACCTCTGGTGTCTGCAGTTTGGTTGATATGCATGCACACTTGTATAAAATAACCGATACGCATTTATTTCCTTACCGATTGTCGAGAAGATAACCTCCGAAAACATGCAGTCATCTCGGCTGTCTGCTACTTGATTATGTTTGCTACCGGTCAGACTCGGAGGTAGCGGTTGCTTCTTACTCTGATGCTAACCGACGGATTCATACAAGCACTGCAAACGCTTTGATGTGTAACTGTATGCTTTGGCAGAACAATGTGGGCAATTATTTGTTTAGGCTTGACCTTGCGGCGCGGAGGCCGCCATCTTTGAACGAAATCGCCCTGCGCCGACGCAGGTTGTGTTGAGGGTGGCGGAGGGCACTTACTGGAGCATTCCCTCGCTGGGGAAGGGACATAAACTTGCATGATCAGACTGTACACTGCTTTGTGTTAGTGTTTGGGCTTACAGCTCAGGATACGCTTACTCACTACTAAGAGAAACTGAAAATTGTATAAGCGCAGGCATTACGGCGGGTTTTAAGGAGGGAATCCGCAAAATGGGATAGCGTCACCCCCCTCCCCCACCCGGGCCGCGGATGGTTGAGCAGACAGCCGAGAATACCAAAGACAACTGTTGCTGAAGTGTAAGCTGGAGGTTACATCTGTATCCGTAAAATTACAAACATGCACACTAGTGCAAGATGATCATATGATTATGACTAATTACCTTTGTCTCTTGAACATTGCCCCTGCGGTCATGGATTAGGTCTTATGCTACTGCCAGTGGGGCACATGGGAAAGTCCAGCTAGGTTCAGGGCTTGTTTTCTCTCCTGTTTACCATCCATTGGAATTCCTGCAGCGGATTCATTATACATGCATGTATGTATAGAAGTATTTTAGTGGTAAAGTGTGCCTTGCTAGTGCTGTGTGTATCAGTAGTGCTGCCTTGACCTAACGGAATTGGACACACTTCCATTAGCAGTAGCTGCTGTTAGTACTATTACATTTACACTACGCCGCCAACTTCTTCACTGAATGGTTTGGTTCTCTGCGGTATGACTTCATTCAAAACAAACATTGTAATAGTGAACACGATGTGAGCAGGCACAAGGTTGTGTCCCAGTCCCACATTGTTTTGTATGCTAGACAGGGATAGAGCAAGCTGACAGTGTGGCTGACTCACCATGAGAAAGTCATTGATTTATTGATCACACTCTCCGAAGAGGCAGCAAACTTCTCCTTTCTGGCACTGCACCCTTGTAGAACCAGAAGCACTGTCTGATCTCCTGTTTTAAAATTCTGGAAGTTTATTTGTGTGTAAGCTGATGAGAAGCACATGTATGCTTATCACCTTATGTATAAAAATTTTTAAGTTATAGCAACTGAAGGCATGTTGGAATGATAATGATCATTGAGCAGGTTGTGGATACCTGTTTTTGGCTCAGTTTTACACATTAGTTGTTAACTCTATGTGGTGTGGATGCAAGTTTTCAAGATCTTTGATTACCACGATGTGCATTTCGTGATTAAAAGTTATCCTTTACAGTGCTGTGTTCTTTCCAGTATACTTTTCTCTAGTTTCTATCAGTGAAAGAGGAGGGTGTGGTGTGGTCATCAATGCCACTAGAAACTCAATCAAATTGTTGTTGACCATTTCCCTTGGAAAAAATTTGTAAAAAATGCCTGTGACTTCAGTAGGGGTTATGGAGTCTGTGTAAAGGCGCGTCTTAACTATAGCGATCAATCCCGAAGACCGAACAAAAAAACGCTTCGCCCGAAACATTTTGGGGCCCTCGCGAAGCGATTTTGGGCTGTTTGGGCTTCGCTCAACATGTTATGCGAACATTCGCGATCAACCCCGAATGATTTCGCCAGACGCTATCTGATTGGCTGGTCCAGATTCGCCAGCTATCTGATTTCAAGATGGCGGAGGGTCGCGCTCGCACATGGCCGGTGTCGGTTCAAAGTTACAAGCATTAATATTTCGGCAATGAAGAAGTTTCTTGGTGCTGCTGGAATACATTGATTAGTAAGGATAGTGTACATTTGACTTACAATGTTACAGGTGAAGTAAGAATGCGAAATATCTGTAATTACAGCGTTTTTGCTTCGCATGCTAACGCCGTCTGCTCGCGTGGAGGCTCAGTCGCCGCGTCGTCACATGAGTACCGAGTCAACGTTCTAGTCGCTGATATTTCAGGCATCTATAACTTTCATGGCTCACTTGCGTCACTCCGATTACTGAGGTCACTCACTCACTCTCGCCTTTTGCCCCTTCTGGGGCATAGGCCGCCGACAAGGGTTCTCCAGGCCTCTCGGTCCTGGGCCAGTCTCTCCAGCTGTCCCCAGCTGTATCCCATGTTCTTGGTATCTGCCTCCAGGTCACGTCGCCAGGTGTTTCTTGGCCGGCCTCGTTTTCTCTTCCCCTGTGGGTTCCATGTGAGAGCTTGCCGTGTGGTGCTGGAAGCGGGTTTTCGGAGGGTGTGGCCTATCCATCTCCAGCGTCTTTGCAGGATTTCCTCCTCTACTGGTTGCTGTTTCATTCGCTGCCAGAGTTCTTTGTTGGTGATGGTCTCAGGCCAGCGAATCCGAAGAATCCTTCTGAGGCAGGTGTTAATGAAGGTCTGGATCTTCCTCGTGGTTGTTACCGTGGTTCTCCAGGTCTCCGCTCCATACAGCAGGACAGGCTTCACGATGGTATTGAAAATCCTGATTTTTAGGCTGGTGCTGAGGTCTGCTGATGACCAGACATTTTTCAGCTGAAGGAAAGCCGACCTTGCCTTGCCGGTCCGGATTCTAACGTCAGCATCGGTCCCTCCCTGTTTGTCGACGATGCTGCCAAGGTAGGTGAAGTTCTCCACCTCTTCTAGTGCTTCGCCTTCCAGTATAATAGGACCTGTGTTGGCTGCTGCGTTGACCTTGAGGACCTTGGTCTTACCCTTGTGGATGTTCAGGCCAGGCGGGCCGAGGTGTCTGCAATCATGCTGGTCTTTTCTTGCATCTGTTGTTGGGTGTGTGAGAGAAGGGCCAGGTCATCTGCAAAGTCCAGGTCGTCTAGCTGTGTCCAAAGTGTCCACTGGATCCCGTTCCGCTTCTGGGCTGTGGATGTCTTCATCACCCAGGTCGATAGTCAGCAGAAACAGGAAGGGCGACAGCAAGCATCCTTGTCTAACCCCTGTCTGCACTTGGAAGGCGTCTGTTGTTTTGGACCCATGGACCACCCTGCAGGTCATTCCTTCGTAGGAGTTTTTAATGATGTTGGTGATCTTCTCCGGCACCCCATAGTGTCGTAACAGCTTCCAGAGGCTCTGCCTGTCTACGCTGTCGAACGCCTTCTCGTAGTCAATGAAGTTGACATAGAGCGGCGAGTTCCATTCCAGTGACTGTTCCAAGATGATACGCAGTGTTGCGATCTGGTCTGTACAGGATCTGTCCTTGCGGAAACCTGCCTGCTGGTCCCGTAACTGGGGGTCGACAGCGTCTTTTACCCTGTTAAGGAGCACTCGGTTGAATACCTTCCCAGGTATGGACAGCAGCGTTATCCCCCTGTAGTTCGAGCAGGAGCTGAGGTCGCCTTTCTTTGGCAACTTAATGAGATGGCCCTCTTTTCCACTCCTGTGGAATTTGCTCCTCTTCCCAGATCTTCCTGAAGAGGGGGTAGAGCATCTCTGTGCTGGTCTCCACATCAGCCTTCAGTGCCTCTGCCGGGATATTGTCAGGTCCTGTAGCCTTGCCGTTTCTCAGTTGTTTGATGGCCTTGCGGATCTCCTCTTTGGTGGGCGCCTCACAGTCAATGGGCATGTCATCGTTGGCTGGTGGGATGTCTGGTGGGTTTTGCGGAACTGGTCTATTCAGCAGCTCTTCAAAATGTTCTATCCATCTTTTCCTTTGCCCTTCTTCGTCAGGTATTGGCTTCCCCTTCTTGTCCTTCACTGGTCTTTCTGGCTTGCTAAACTTTCCGGATAGTTTCCTGATGGTGGCGTATAGATCCCGCATATTTCCGTTGTAGGCTGCCTCTTCTGCTTCAATCGCCAGCATTTCCATGTAGTTTTTCTTGTCGGCCTTGATGCTCCTCTTGACAGCCCTGTTTGTGGTGGTGTATTCCTCCTGGGCCTTTGCTTTTCCTGCTCTTGTGCGGCTGTTGTTAACTGCCACCTTTTTCGCCTTCCTCTCTTCGATCATCTTCAGAGTGTCGACTGAGATCCACTCCTTGTGGGAAAATTTCTTGGGGCCCAGTACTTCCTTGCATGTTGATGTGACAGCCTCCTTTACTCCCTGCCACGTCTCGTCTATGGTCTCCTCTTCTAGCAGCTCTTGCAGGACCTGGAACTTGTTGGAGAGTACGATCTGGAACTCATGCAGCTTGGTGGTACCCTTGAGGAGCGTGGTGTTGTACCGTTGTCGTTGGCCAGTCTCCCCTGTCCAGTTCTTCTTCAGCTTGAGCTTCAGCCTGGCAACCAGGGAGATGGTGGTCTGATGCAAGCGTCTGCTCCCCGCTTCACACGCACATCCTGAAGAGATCGTCTGAACTTCCTCCCGATACAGGACGTGGTCAATCTGGTTCTCTGTTGACAGGTCTGGTGATACCCAAGTTGCCTTGTGTATCCGTCTGTGCTGAAGTAGGCTCCCTCCAATGACCAGGTTGTTCGAGGCGCACAGGTCTGCAAACTTCTCTCCATTGTCATTCATCTCTCCCAAGCCTTGCTGTCCCATGATTTCCTCGTAGCCCCTGTTGTCGCTGCCAATCTTGGCGTTGAAGTCCCCCATGGTGATGATGATGTTACGTCTTGGGCGGCTCTGGATAATGTTGAGAGCCTGGTGTAAAACTCCTCCTTGTCTCCTCCTCACTGTCATTTGTTGGGGCGTAGCACTGGATGACATCCATGTTGATCCTCCGCTTCTTGGTTTTGAATGTAGCTGTGAGGATCCGTGGTCCATGCGCCTCCCAACCGATGAGCGCTCCTTGCGCTGTCTTGGACAGCATCAGGGCCACTCCCTGGGTGTGCGGTGCATTGTCTTCCTCGTGCCCCGAGAACAGCAGCAACTCTCCTGTGGCAAGTCTCCTCTGTCCGGAACCTGTCCATCTTGACTCGCTGATTCCTAGGACGGCCAGGTTGTAGTTCCTCATCTCGGCGGCCACTTGTGCAGTTTTGCCGGCTTCGAACATGGTCCGGACGTTCCATGTCCCGATGGTGATGGTGGTCCTGGTTGAGATGATGGTCGTCGGCTCGGTGGTTTCCGGACATGTCCGGCTTTCGCCATCGGGCTTCATACTATCTCCAGCTGGAGATCCATCCTCTCCCAGGGCCGAAAGATCCCTTAGAATTCTTGTTGGCGTTTCTGTAACAGGGCTAATTTTTACGGGACCGGGTTGTTAGCCCGATGCCTAACCCCCTACCTGGAGGACCAGTGGACCGCGCTTTGTCAGGTCTCTACCCTTTGACCTGTCCGGCTTGGGTGGCCCTACCAGGAGAATAAACTCCCGCCGGCATAGCTCTCCGGGTCACCGAGACACGCAAGCCCCACAACCACGTCAAGGTGGCGATCCACTGGGGGGATTACTGAGGTAGTGTAGAATTTTGATTTTGTTTGCTAAAATTGATGCAAAACCGCGACATTGTTGTTGGTATGACGTTTTTCTTCCGCCGTGTGCTCGTGACCGTCTGCTACGCCGGTGTACTGGCTCGTAACTGTCGGTTCAGTGGTTTCGTTGGTGATTATTTCGGTTTTTAATGCAATTCATGGTGCAGTTGGGTCACATTGATTAGTCAGATAGTGCCCTTTTGAGTGCGTAAAGCCATGTTGTCGTGTAACCCCTTGATTTCCCTCAACAGCTACAGTTGCTACGAGACGCACTTCACTGGTAAGCTCACAATCGGCGCCATTGCTATTTTCCTTTGGTCACATGTCACGAATGCTTGACGCCTAGTTAGTACGTGGAGGCCACGCCGAATGAAGCCGAAGAAGTTCGGTTGTCATCGCCGAGGACTTCTTGAGTTCTTCGGCTATAGTTAAGACGCGCCTTAAGGATTTAGTCAGAAGCACTTGCTTGATGTGTGCACATAGCTTGCCAGAGTGCCACTGCTGGTGGTAAGGCAGTATGCATATTTAAGTATGTATTACCTCACATTGTTCTGCAGCTCCCCAGTCAGTGTGAGCCTGATTAGTTGTTACCGTTTCTGGCAGCTGTTTTCTGTTTGGTGGACGTTTGAAACCATAGAACTGCATGATCTTACTTCTGCATCAGAAGATGGAGGCTGTCTACAGAAGTACATGTATAAATAACATTTATGTGAAATGCAGTGTGTGCTGCATTGTACTATTGCTTTATGTGTTGGTGTGACTAGTGGTGAAATAATTGACAGCAGCGTTCAGGTAAGCTGCAGTGTTGACTGATTCAGGGTTTAATGGTATGACAGGATCGGTATACATCATTGTATGTGTTCTGGATTTGGTTGTTTTCTGGCAAACTCCCATACACCCGACAAGTTCATCCCCTTCCCCCCCCCCCACCCGTTGCAAAAATATTGAAAAACAAAACAAAACACGAACACCCCCAAAAGACAAAAAACAAAACAGTGCAGTGACTTGTGTGTTGACTTAAAATCTTGTCACAACAGCTTACACAAGTTGAAGTTATCTGCAGTGTCGTGTCAGGCTATTTCTGTAAACCTCCACAGTAATTACCCCGCCCACGTTACTTATATGCAGTCCCATGCGCGTTTCTTCATACGATAACTGTTACACTACAGAACGGTCCCCGCCCATTTTCCCCGCTCGGGCTGAAGTTCAGGGGCACTTGTGCGAATGAAAAACCCGCCCTGTAAGAAGTGGAGTGCTGGCTGTATCAACTATCATTTGCTGTCTGACACATACAGACTATACTCGAGCGGCAGATTGGCCTCGCCGTCTGGTCTATCGGTGGCTTGCAGCGGTCTAGTTGCGGTTCAGGGCTCGGTGCCCATTACCACAAAACAAAGGGCTTCTTTTTTCTCAGAAACTATCAGGCGTGTGTGGTAGGTCCGTTCTTCTTGTTGACTCAATTCTTTTCTACAGGAGGGCTTGACGTTTACGCACTTTCTTTCGCTTTCACTGTTCTTGCCAGCATACATGTATGTATGTGTATATATAATACTATTAATTATCACTCGCGTTTTGCTGGGTTCGGTATGTGCTCCAGTTTAGTGGGAGTTCTAACACTCCAAGCGGTTGGTTGGTTAGCTGGGGTTTATCGTCCACGCCACAACGAGGTGATTGCAGACCGCCCTAGGGGGCTGGTTATGGGGGATGGGGATAGCTACCCTAACTGTACAGTCCAGCTGAACACTTTTTCAATCCAGTCAGACTGCCAGGTCGGCCACATTTTATGTATCCTTGACTGTAATGGACAAGTTACACAACCAGATCCAGTTCACAGTCAGTGGAAGTGGGGCAACGTGAAAAAGGCCTGTACAAATTTTGACCCTGTCGGGATTCGAACCCGGGACCTTTCGATCTCGACTCCAACGCTCAAACCGTTGAGCCACCGACTCCCCCCTAAGCGGTGGTGTGTGTATCACTATGTCAGGTGCAGACGCATTTGAGACAAACTTTGTTGGCCGAGGGGTCGTGATTTACCGCTTATGTCTGCGGTCTTTTGATATAATGCTTCTGCCATTGCCTTGGACGAGACTTGGAACACACAACTTGCCTTTTGTTTCATATATATACTCGGGAATGACTGTATTCATCAGTGATGAGAAACACGCTGGGGGGGGGGAGGGGGGGGGGGGGGGGGGGCGGCGTGGGAGAGAAAAAAGTGTTTACAGCATTTCTCGCCTCTCAGGTCACAGTTTAGTAACTAAACATTACTATGTATTACGAGTATTAGGGCTATGTAATCCAAGTGTGTGCTTGTTTGTTTTTGGTTGAGGAGGAGGGTGGGGGGCAGAGCACAGATATAAACTTTATTTTACATATATTTTATAAACTTTATAATTATTTCTGTATTCATCTTTCGGTGGCAAAATAAACCATTTTCAACTTGAGCAGTTCTTTAAAGGGGCCTGTTCCTGGCCAAGGCAATAATGAATCCAGTGCATCCGTGAAGTATGATGAACAATGCTTTAAAAACGAAAATGTATTTGTTAGGTATAGTGAACAGGAAATGCTTGTAACTGGTCAGCTTTCCTGAGAAGATTGTAATGTTTATACTGCTGCCATCAGAAGGTTTTACTAAACGACAGTACCATAAATTTTATGTCTGTTTGTTGTCATGGGTATGTATGCAGAAAGTTGACAGCTGGTTTGTTTGCACAAGTATCCAGTAAGGTTAGAGTTCAGTGTTTTGGGTGTTTCATTTAATGTAGATTTGTTGACTTAGCCTTGTTTCCACTGTTGACACAACTGTACTTATCATGTGGACAGATAACAGTGATGTGGGGTGCACACACAGGCCCTGAACAGACTGATTGGAGGTGGGGGGGGGGGGATGAGATGGGTACATGAAATGATTATTTTTTTATACATAATTTTTCTTGTGTTTGTTCAGCTTGTATTTCCTTTAAATATGCTTATTTTTGTAGATCTCATTGTATTATTACAGTTTTGGGCACAAGCAATTAGTATACAGCCATTACCATTTCATCAGTATGTAGGAGAGGGTGTTCCCAAATGATGTTGGAAGATGAAACATTAAACATTGAAAGGAACAGTTTTGACAGAGGTCAGCCTTGTCTGTCTCACACCGTAGTGTGCCCAAACATAAATTTGTTTCTGCAAGGTAGTCTGCTCCTAGAGGATTTTATTCTGAGGGCGGTGCGTTAAAAAAAAAAAAAAAGAAGGAAAGTTCTGACCACTTTGAGTTGACCCGCTGTTGACCTAACCTGTGAGAAACGCACATCATCATGTGCCCTTTTCACTTACGCTGTTACAGGGATTGTGACATGTATAAGAGTATGCTTGACGTCGGGGAGACCAGAGTAAATGGCGTGCTCTTTGCCAGAGCACAGCTCGTCCTCTGTCATTTGCTTCTCACTTGAATCTGTGAGAGGCGTTGAGCTTTGTCCTTCATTAGGCCATTGTCCTTGACTCTCTCACTGTCTCTGCCGTGAGTGTAACTGTAAGTCGTTGTGATGTGAAATGTATTCATTTCATATATGGTTTGTATTCCGTGGACAGTGCCGTGAATGCTAACAAGTTTGAATAATATGATTAATATGAAGTGTGGAAATGGAATGAGTTGGTCTGGAGTCTAAGTTGGTAAGCAGTGGTGATACGTTTATTAATACAATACTAACATTGTAACAGTGATAAGGCTCGTCAGGTACCCAACTCGGAATGATTACCTTGTCTCATGTCAAGTACACGAGTATTTTCATCGGAATAGGGCTGTGTTTGTGTGTAAATTCACGTGATTAGAACCTCTTTTTCAAGTTTTTGTGATTAAAAAACCCCAGCCAAACGTACATGTACATACAAAATAAAATAACCCAACTGGTCGTGCGTTGGATTTGTCTGTTTGCAAACTTAGTATTACTATTAGTACTGTATATGTATGCACTCAATACAAATTTATACATATGTACTGTGTTATGGATTGCTCAGTGTGGAAGCCTAACCTTTGACAAACAAAAAAGAAGAAGTCGGTTGTTGATTAGACTGGGAGTCCAGTAGGAATTTGACTGGTGTAATTGGAAGTGTTTGCACAGCAGTTCCACCCACACAGGCAAACTGAAATGAATTTTATTTTTTATTTTAAAGAAAGTCAGCTGCATGTACCTTATGCATGTATGACTCATATGTGGGATATTTGCTTTGCATTTCATAGTGCTATAGACATGCACAGTTCACTCTGTGTAATGGGGTGTTTATGGCGTCCTTTTTAATCTGCGGTTGCAAAGCTTTTGCACTTTTCCTGTCACTGTGTCATACATAGACATACACATGCTGACATTTCAGTCAGTGTCACATGTCGTTCAATGCATTAATCTTGTGACCCTGGGAAATGGTCTGTAGGTTTTGGGAGAAATGATTTTTTTTTCTTCTCAGAACTCTGAGTGATGTAGGTTTGCAGTATGACAGTCTCTGTCTGTAAAGAAAACGTAAAGTTGGAAAGTGGTGACTTCAGAGATGTTACTGGATGTTTTTGTTTGGTGATGGTGTTCAGTATGAAAAAAAAAAAAAAATCTTGTATGCGTTTTCTCTCTTACTCTTAGAGACTTTAACGCTGCAGGCACTTGCAAAATCAGTGCATGCATTCATTGGTAATGTTTATAAAGAAATTTGAAAGTGTTTTACGGTTGCATTTTATCTTTGTTTTGTGCAGGGTGTGTGCGGGAGGAAGGAGAGGGAGGCCTGAAGTGAGACAAAATGAGTGAGGCAGGTCCCCAGGTCAATGGGCCCGCCAGCCCCTCCGGCAAATTCATCGACACCATAGGTTTGTGGCTCTTCAAAGTTCAGTGAATTCGCTGATGAAAAGCTTTCATTTAGCAAACACAGAAATTGCTCACTTGCTGCGTTGTGTTATATATATATGGCCAGCCCATACAGGCCATTACATGTACTTGTGTTTGAACTTTTTTCTTTTTTTTTAAAATCCCAGCAAGCTTTTGAAAGGTCTCTCACTCTGATTAACAAGCTGTCACTTGCAAGGGAAGGAAGTTGCACCACTTCAGGACCATAGCAAAAGTTGCCAGGGACTGCCAGGAAGGTCCATTTGCAAGTGTGCGTAATTGGATAATAGTCCAGCACATTCTTTGATTTTAATTTCTTGGTGCATGTCACAACAGACCCAGATGACCCGGAGTATAGGCGTAACCTGCAGCGTCCAGCCGAGGTCAAAGAGGACATGAAGCAGATGGAGGGAAGGTCACGGGTGTCTGTCGTGCTCAACTCACAGGCCTTCAGGGAGGAGCTGGAGGAGATCATCAATGAACAGATGCGCCAAGGCGGCCCTGCCTCCATCTTCACGCTGCAGCAGATCTCCGACCTCCTGCTGCCCCAGTCCAGGGGAGGTTCCTCTTTCGGCAGAAGTGAGTGTTGTGACTGTAGACTGTAGTTTAATTCAAATCAGGTGTAGGTGTTGGTCAGGGCATAATGTGATATTGTTTGGCTTTGAAAGTTTTAGCATGCAATTTGGTTTAGACAGTATGAAAAATTGAGGCCATTGTTGTTGTCATTCGTTCACAAATCTTACAAGAAGCCCCATTGTTAAAGTAAAATTTTTAGACTCAAGAATATGTGGTGAGGAACTCTCCAGAATTCAGAATCAGACGATGTGTTTTTGCCACTTGGGCCAGTTTCTGTGCAGAAGCAGTAGAGTTTGCTAAGAAGGTTAGAAAAAAAAGGAGTGACGTTAAATTAAACTGATAAAAGGGTTGGTCATGTGTGGAGCATTTTTTTGTCGACTTTCTATCCATCAGTTTCTGTATTGCAGCTTCACCAGTCATTCCAATTAACGACATCAGGGGAGTGGAAACCCTTGGCTACAGCAAGCAAGAAAAGGTCTTGAGATGTAAACTTGCAGCCTGCTACCGGCTCGTGGAGCTCCAAGGATGGACTCACGGCATCTATAACCACATCAGTGTAAGTTTACAGTAGTATAGCAGGTACTATGACAGCGTTCACAAAAGTGATGTCCATCCCCTCCCTCTCCCCTCCTTGTTTTTTGTGTGTCCCGACTGGAGATGATGTTGAAGATTCAGCTTCTTGCAGAATTAAAACAAGAAACAAGAGAGAGACTTGAAGAGTACTTTCAGTACTAATAATTATTATTACGTGTGGAGCCATTAGTTTTGATCTGCCAGTACTGGGGTATGTAATGGTTTTGAATTAAACTTTGCAGTGCTTTTGATGATATGGATTGTAATTGTATCATCAGTCTTGAGGAGAAATTGACTTAACAGTTACCAGGGAATCATGTCTGTTAATAGTGATAAAAAAACAAAACAAAACTGGAAAAGAGTGCAGTTTACACAAATAAAAAGCCAAAACTTAAAATCACACGAACACACACAGCCAGAAAATATCCTTGCAGAAATTATCTTCCATGTGAATACCTAAATTGCTGTGTGCCTGCATCTGTTGGTGTACTCACATAACCTGCTTCCACGGGCTGTGGTTGTCTGACCTATATTATCAGCTCTGACCTTTACAGGGGCAAACCACTTGCATACATCCTATGCCAGATTCACACGTCTGAATTGTTTTGTGCTTTTAACCTTCGCTAGCCTTGTCTCATTGACTCCCACTCCTCGTCCATACCCCTCCTCCAAAGCACTTCTGCTGAGCCTTTTCTCAGGTGGATTGTACTGGCTGTTATAACAATTAATTTAGTGCTGAGTAATCAAACATGGGGTTTGCACCCTTTTTTTCCAGGGATCCGTCTCATGCAGATTTGCAGTCTTTGTTTGGAAACAGAATGAGAATGCTCATTTTCCTTTTTTCCCAAAACAATAGTGAAAACATCTACCCCCCCCCCCCCACCCCCACCCCACCTCCTAGCAATTCAACTATGTCAAACATTTTCCTTTTTCCCAAAACAATAGTGAAAGCATCTATACCCCCCCCCCACCCCCCACCTCCTAGCAATTCAACTATGTCAAACAAACCAACAAAACAAAAAGAAAAGGAAAGTTAAATTGCCTCCACTCTGATGTACACATCACCCTGCACAACTTGCTCTTCTTTTCATTTCTACTGCTGGTTTCAGTTGCATTAACCTTGCACCTGAATTATGTCATGAGAAATGTGTCTACAGGCAGCATGATGGTCAGCCAGTTAGACCTACTTCAGCTTGCTTCCTTGCCCCCAGATTTTTTGATAATTCCATGCGACACATGCCAGTTTCATTCTTAATGAAATTTCCTATTTTGAAACTGAGAGTGACAGCTGTGCTTGCTGTCTGTCCCCACAGGCGCGTGTGAGTCAGGACACGGAACACTTCTTGGTCAACCCATTTGGCATGCTGTACTCGGAAATCACAGCCAGCACCCTGGTGAAGGTGGATGTGCGAGGGGAAATCATTGACACAGGATCCACGGGACTCAACATCAGCAAGGCAAGCTTCACGCTGCACTCCGCCATTCACCAGGCTCGGCCAGACATCAAGTGCGTCATCCATCTGCACACACCAGCTGCTGTGGCTGTGAGTCCTCACCTTGCTTTTGAATTTTGTATGCCCTTCATTCCCGTGGATTGACTTTGTCTGTCAGTCTGTCTGTCCGTCAGTCTGTGACCTTGTGACTTGAATATTATCATCTCTGACGCTATTAAACTGGTACAGTCTGAGTATTGCACACTGATGGGCGTGCATGCTGTGGGGCAAAACAATAAAGAATTGAGTTGCTACCTTCAGGATCATGTCAGCAGTGTTTTAGTAACTGCAATGTCCCTAGTCTTGGAACTTCTAATCTGAAACAAATTTATGAGTGTGCGTTTGCATCTACCGGTATGATATACATGTATATTCGGGTTGAATCTCCTAACCTCTACAGCAGGTGTGAACTTGTTCATTCAAAACAACATGTCCTGTCTTTTCAGGTCTCAGTCTGCAAACCAGGACTGCTGCCCCTTTCTCAGGAGTCCTTGATATGTGGTAAAGTCAGTTACCATGATTACAGAGGTATTCTTGTGGAGCAGGAGGAGCGAGACCATCTGGCCAGAAATCTTGGACCATTCAACAAAGTGAGTCCTGCTAGATAAGTAGATTCCTGCATGGTGTAGGCATGGTGGTTTGCATCCATGGTGGTTTATATCCTAGGCAGGCGGTAATTTCTGATTCCTTTTGTGTATGGTGGATGTGTTATATTGTACTGTGTTGAAATCTAGGGAAAAAACTAGTTCTTTGTTTGCAAGGTGATGGGAATGAAAGATGATGATGATGATGTCTTGTTTCAGGTGATGTTTCTGCGAAACCATGGGGTTGTGGCATGTGGAGAGACGATAGAGGAGGCCTTCCATTATGCCTTCAATGTCATGGCCGCCTGTGATGCTCAGGTATTGTAACAGGCTTCTCCAGTTCACAGTCACATAGGCCGTTACTTCACCCCTGCTTGCAAGCTACCTGTGTGGTCACTCACCCCGAGTTCAGGACACCCTGCAAAGTTTGCCAGCTTAGTTAA
Source organism: Batillaria attramentaria (assembly GCA_018292915.2). Lineage (NCBI taxonomy): Eukaryota > Metazoa > Mollusca > Gastropoda > Batillariidae > Batillaria > Batillaria attramentaria. Next base: position 2,186,136 of record JACVVK020000044.1, on the reverse strand, counting down.
TGGGAAGGATTTTGCCAGTATTGCAATGAACTAGTTGTTGTGTCTCTTTGATTTGGATGAGCTGATGAAAGGAGTGCTCAGACAGGTCAGGTTTTTACATCATGGGTGAGACGTCAGAGAACGTTAGTGCAACGTTCTTAATTCTTCCCAGGGTGAGTGTCAGCACAGGTTTATGGAACAATACTGTCATAGTGCAAATGGTGATAAAGTGTTCTTGAAGGTCAAACTGGAGTATCATCAGTGTGCTATTATTTTGTAACGTTTGTGTTTGCAGATAGGGTCATTTTTGTGGTGTCTCTGTACAGCAAATAGAGCCATTGAATTGTTGATGTGGCCTGGTTGGTCTTCAGGTGCAGGCAATGCCAGTAGGTTTGGACAACCTGATCCTGGTGGACGAGGAGACACAGCAGAAGACGTTCAGGGTTGGCAGTCAGGGTGGGGGTGGCGTGGACACCTCCGGGCGCAAGTGGCGCTGTGGCGAGCTGGAGTGGGAAGCAATGATGCGCACTCTTGACAACTCTGTGAGAGCTTTTATTTTATTTATTTATTTATTTTTACTAATTTTTTTTATGATGACTTGATTTTTTCAGGCCTGGGAATTTTCAGTCATTTGGCATTTTTCAGCCAAATTTTGTATCCTTTCAGCCAAAAAATGGAAGTTTCAGCCAAAGAAAAGGAAGGAGGAAAAAGGCAGTACACACTTTCATGATACATGTAATGCCATAATTATGGCACAGTTCAACTTCATTTTTGAGACTTGCATGTCAGTATCAGTATTTTATGTTTTGGTGCCTGGAAAGGCTACTAAATGCCTTTAAAAATGCTAAAATTTGTTCTCTTAAATGGGGCATTGCCCCTGTGTTCCCTCAGCAGCCCTCTGCACCCCAGCCAAGGTTTCAGTCTCTTTTCCTCAGAAATTCCCCAGCCTGTTTTGTGCTGGCATGATTTTTAGGGGGGGGGGGGGGGGATATGTATAGGTTGCGAACCATTGGACTCTCAGTCTCAAGCATTAGGTTTTAGGTTTGACTCCCAGCAGGGTCAAGCTTTGTACAAACAAGCTGCTCATAGATTTTTGGTTGTGTCTACACTAGTACAGAAAAAAAGACCTAGAATACACATACAGTCCTAGACCTAAGTAGAAGATTGCACATTTTGTAATGGACGGTCAATATAAAACAGCATTTTGGTTGTCTTGCATCCTTTTCTTGTACCTCATGTTGCTGTATGCAGTTGTGCACTGTTGAATCTTCCGACACTGTAGTGTGTTGGATGTGTGGGGGTGGTTTCTTCATGCAGGGCTACAGAACGGGCCATGTGTACAAACAGCCGCTGATGAAGCAGGAGAAGAAAGAGAGAAGCACCAGTGACGTTGAGGTGCCTCCAGCCTCCAGCTCCTTCACATACGTCTTTGATGGCGATTATGAACACTCCAAATATGTGTAAGTTCACGCACTTCGGGCATTGGTTCCTGAAGAAGAAATTTATGCCCCTCCCCAAATCCAGAGATAAATGTTAACATCTGCTCATCTGCATAATAATGAGATGTCCAGATCCTCCAGACGTGAGATTTTATAAAGTTGTTGTTTTAAAGTGAATTGTGTGGAGTGTGCCAGGAAGGCATATTTGTGAGATTTGATGCGTTTTTAAGCTGTGTAGACATTCTTGAGATGAAGTCAGTGTACAGAGGTGGCTGTTGAGCAGGATACTAACATACATTGTCTTTGCAGTTCTCCAATCAAACTGGCCATGGAGCGACAAAAGGCGGCATACAAGGCTGGCTGGCTAACATCCCCAAACACTTACAAGAAGACAGAAATAGAGGAAATTGGTACCACCACACCCAAGAAAATCACAAAGGTTTGTCAGATAGCAGAGAGAGAGGGAGAGAGAACAAAAAAAAAAAGAAAAAAAAAAAGAGAAAATCCCAACTTGGAAAGAATACAGGAACTCCTAAGATGCCAGTGTTTAGTCAGTTGTTATATTTTTCTGGTTTTGCAGTGTTCCTTATTACTTACATCTGTGCGTTGTTTATGCAGAGACTTCAGAATCTGACGCAGAGTTTTTCAGGTTGTACGTCACTGATTTTACAAAATGACCCTCTGAAGTGAAATGTGCACCATTACCACCGCCACCACCACCGCCCCCAACAAAGCAGCAGTATGAATGACCAAATCATCTGTAAAACCATTGCTCACAGAAGGCTGTTGTAAATGTTTTCAGTGGGTCCCAGACGGAGATGCAGCCCAGCACAAGTCCACAGCAATGAGGATTGAGAATCCCAACCAGTTTGCACCACAGGGAGCTAACCCCAAGGAGTTCAAGGAGAGACAAAAGAGTGTAAGGGAGTGAATTTGCACCAGGCTCAAATAGCAGGAATGCCTGTGCAATGGATGATCTGAATCTGAAATTGCATCAGTGTGAAACTAAAGAAACGAAGTCAAAAATGGTTTTATTTTCTGGTTCCAGCTATTTAAACTCTCAAATGCTGCAGTGTTTTGACAGTTATGACCAGGAATCGTACATGTCGAATAAAGGCTTAGCTCACATCTAAACAACAGAAATGTGCTGGTGGAGTTGTATGTGACTGTTACATTCATGCTTTGTACTGATGTGTTATGTTCACGCTTGAAGTTCCTGTGTTTTGTCACTAATGTTGTATGTGCTCACTTTTCCATAGATAAGGAAAGATTATTACGAGGAGAAAGTCACAGCTGGCCCGCAGTCCAAGATCTTGGAAGGCATTTCGTGGGATGAGGCAGCAAAGATGAAGGCAAGTTGCTGCTTTTTGCAAGTTTGTTTTGTTCAGTTCATCTGCAGGCTTTCAACAACCAAAAAAAAAAAGAAAAAAAAAAGGAGGTGTTTTCAGGACAGAATTTGTTTTCACGCAGGAAAGTTCAGCATACCTTTATTGTCAGACACTAGACAGCTCAGAAAATTTTATCTCGGTATGCCTTTTTTTGTGGCTGACTATGGCTGGAAACTGCCAGAGGCAAAACATAGTATAGGTACTAAAGGTATGATCACTCCCCCCAGTAGCCCAGTGGATTTAGCAATATCAAGTGCCTGTGAGTTTGATCATTGTACTGTTTTTTTAGTTGTCCAGTGATTCTCATACAGCAGAAGCATAAACTGTGCTTTGTTTAGTATGGATTCAGATATTTACTGTAAGAGGTGCTTGGTGTGCAGTTCCTCAGAATAATAATAATAATAGAATATTTATATAGCGTCTAACCTTATCTAAGCTCTAGGCGCTTTACATAAAATACATATTTATTCAAAAAACACAAAAGACAGATAAAACAAACACAAGACAGATAAAACTGACAAAACAGATAAAAAGTAAAAAACTAATAAAAACTCATATCCACACACACACACACACACACACACACACACACACACACACACACACACACACACACACACACACCTGTTCCCTGCGCACACACGCACTCACAGCAGCAGCACGACATGGCATATAAATATGTGCTATTACTCACTGCTATTGGTTCCCCCCCCATCCCCCTTGCAGGAGGGTGGTGACCAGACGATCGTCGTGGGTGCTGCTTCTAAGGGCATCATCCAGCGTGACCACCAGCACAATGCGGTCGTCTACCGCTCCTACTATGCAGCCAACCCCTTCGAGAACATGAGCGAAGAGGAGGTGAAGGCTTACAAGAGGGATGTGGAGCGGCGTGAGCATGGTGAGGAACCAGGTGAGCGCTACACGCCGTCATCTCCCTCTTTTCATTAATATTTTTTGCACTGTTACTGTAGTTGGTCTGTATTTTTGTCCTGTTTGCTTTCTTTGTTAAAAAGTTCAAGGGTGGCTCCACATAGTGTGAAAATTGTGTGTGTGTTTGTGTGTAGCTGGCAATCGTGAGATCCTTGGCAATATCAATGCCGCTGCCTTTCACAGTTTCAGTTTATTTCGATTCATTAATTTTTTGCACTGTTGCTGTAGTTGGTGTGGATTTTTGTCCTGTTTGCCTTCTTTGTTAAAAGTTCTTGGGTGACTCCACACAGTGTGAAAATTGTGTGTTGTTTGTGTATGTGTAGCTGGCAGTCGTGAGATCTCAGCAATATCAATGCTGCTGCCTTTCAGTTTCTTTCGATTCATTAATATATTTTGCGCTGTTGCTGTAGTTGGTGTGGATTTTTGTCATGTTTGCCTTCTTTGTTCAAAAGTTCTAGGGTGGCTCCACACAGTGAAAATAGTGTGTGTGTGTGTGTGTGTGTGGTGTGTGTGTGTGTGTGTGTGTGTAGCTCGTTGCCTTACCTTGCTCTGCGAACAGTCACGTCCTAAGGGATTTATGTTTCTAAAAAGAGCTGTTATGGTTGGAGGTTACTGTGTGTGATTGACATTGTAAACCCCACGCAAGATGGTCATGTGTTACAGACATATATGCTGTACATAAATCCAGTCACAAGCCATTCATTACTGCTTACTGTTTCAGAGGGTGTGCCAGGGCCTGACGGTCGCCTGATATCCACAGAGGAACGTATGCAGCAGATTCAGCGCTCCAGAGAAGATGTGGACCGACAGGACACAGAGGGTAAGTCTTTGATGCAGCTCTCGGAGGCGCTTCCCATCATGTGTCAGAACAGTGGTGCTGTATCTTTATGATTTGCCTCAGATTAATCGTGGTAGCAGTTAGGTTTTCTCTTTTATTTTATTATCATTATTTTTTTTTTTTGGTCAACACAGGTTTATGTTGTGTACTAGAAGGTAGTGGGTGTATACATACATCATACTTATGTATCATATGGAACTCTATTATCCCTAACATAGGTGTGATCGAGGTGGTAACCCATACTCTGCTCCAGAAGAACCTAACATTAACAGGTTTGGTCCACCTGCACAAGTGTATCAATACCAGTATATACAAAACTACTATTTTGTAGATTATATAGGCCAGAGTACACCTAACTCTGACGTAGCTGTTTCTGGTGTAACTGGTAGGAGTATTTTGACAAGAACTGAATAAGGCAAAGAAAAAAAGTAGTCAGGTGGTCCCCCCCCCCCCCCCCCACCACCACCACCACCATCACCACTTTTGGTCTTGATCAGTATGGAGTATACTTTTGATACAAGAAAAGGTAAGTGTGTAGAGTACAACTGTCCTGTCCACACCTCCGCCTACCATGCCAGGTAAGTGCATGAACACCAAGATCAGTAGTGTGAGTTTCCAAGCTGGAGTTGGTGTGGTCTCTCTGGTTGTCAACACTGTTAGCTGGCCTGAAGGTAAACGTGTGTTGTCACCCTGTTTAGCCAGCTGTTTGAGCATCCGTGGTCTTGCCTTGTGGTTTTATTTTGAAATCATTTGAATTGATGTGTGTCTTGGTGTTCCAAATTTTTCCATACATGTCGTCTTGTTATTCTCTGGATGACACTGTTCATCGCCAGATGTGATTTGCTTCCAAATTAGTTGAGTTCCTTACCATTTACACCTAGAAACACGATAGTGGATGTCACTATTTACCATCAGTGGTCCTTGATGTTTCATGTGTGAGGCTATGTTTAACGGTATTAGTCTAATTGTTAGACTGCACCATTTCACTCAGTTCGTGCACATTTGAGTGTGTGTGTTTTTTTTCTAACCTCTCATTTCTTCAGTGTTTATCAGATTGCATGTAGTATTATAAGTTAAGTATTATGAGCAGTTAGACAGTGCATGCTTTGTGTTGTTGTAGACGAGGCACAGGAAACTAACATAGATTCAGTTGCCAATGGCGAGCAGGAGTCGAGAAGTGAGCGCAGCCCTCAGCCGGCAGCCTCACCCTCAGGTATACATCTGCTTCTCACCCTCTGTGTGTGTGTGTGTGTGTGTGTGTGTGTGTGTGTGAGTGTGTGTGTGTGTGTGTGTGTGTGTGTGTGTGTGTGTGTGTGTGTTGCTGTTGATAGCAGTCACATTTAGCCACCGTGTCTGTAACATAACCCATGATATAGTTGAAGCATAAGGGTATACTATTTATGGCTAGGTTAAGACCATTCTCTGTGCAAGGCTGCCATTCCACAACAAGTGTAGTTCGTTAACCAAAATGGAGGTCTAGCCTCTGCACGGTGAGAATGACAGCACTGGGCAGGCTAATTTCCATACAGACTGGTCAGGATAGAAAATGCTGGAAGTTAAGAGTTTCTGCCTCTGAAAGCCTCTGCCTCTGCCTCATCCAAACGTTGCTACTGATAAGTGTGTTCTTATTCATTGGGTGCATCACATCTGAACAGTGAAGTTCTAGGTGCTTTGTTGTGGTTGTGTGCAAACCACACTGAAAAACAGGAAGTTGGTGTCCCAGGGAAGAATATTTTACCACACTGCCTGATTGGCCATGGGCAAAAAAGCCAACACCCCTTTCTCCGAAAAAAAATAAAACAAAACAAAAATGGGGATTCTTGTTGTTGTTGCTGTTATGGTAAGGAGTATGTTCACCCCAGTGGAAATTCAGCATCTGTGTGTTACCACTAAAATCAGTACTGTCCATTTGGGCTGAAATAAAACTGCATGTTTCAGGTTTTCCAATCATCTCCAACTTTTTCTGAGCAGCCTAAACACTGAAAGTTTTTCATATTTTTGCCCCCCCCCCCCCCCCCCCCCCCCCCCCCCCCCCCCCCCCCCCCCCCCCCCCCCCCCCCCCCCCCCCCCCCCCCCCCCCCCCCCCCCCCCCAAATAAATCTTTTAGGGTCTCTTACACCTGAAACAAACATTTTTGTGCCTAATCAATCTATACCGTTCTGGTTCTTATACTTGGCTTGGGAATGTGTGACAGTATAGTCTAATATTGTGCAAGAGGGTTGTAGTGTTACAGAATCTAAGTAACCATTCTTACTAAGTATCCCTAACACTTTTTGCCTGCTGGTAATATCAACAGTTCTTTTCTAAGTTGCTTACATTTTGTTTGAAAGTACCGATACGCTATGTAGGCATGTTTGCAAATAGCCTGTTGACCTGCCTGTAGCTTGTGTTTTGTGCAGCATGTTATTCTGTGTAAATTGCTTTCTTTTAGTATTAGCTTTCTACCGATTGTCCTTTTTAAATGACAGGGAAGAAACCGATAAAACCTTTTTCCCCCCTCTGTAGATGGGTCACGTTTCCTTCTTTGCTTTGTTTGTAGAAATTTTGACTAATTTGTTTGCATTTCAGAAATAGACCTGTAGAAAACAGATGAACGATGTTGTAGTTGCTTGTGTTGTTGTGCAAACCACCTACCAGTGTTTGTGTTGGTCACTGACAGAGCCGAGAGAAAGCACCAACGCACTGGCAAGGGATGGGTTATCTGTGCCTGCCGACCCCTCCCCCCCAGCCTTGACCCCCACGCATCGGGACGAGGGGCTGCACCAGCTGGCCGATTCAGTGGTTCAGGCTGTTATGGCCTCAGCTCTGCCCACCTCTCTGAGTAAGGGGCAGCTTCCTCCAGCGGGTGATGGGAGGGTGGTGGGTACCCCCCAGCCGCAGTCCATTGATAGCCACCTCATTCTTGTCGCTGACCCTGACTCTGACACTGTCATCCCCCTCCGTATAGAGACCCTTTCTCCCAAGCAAGCCCCTCCCCAGGATGGAGAGTTTGCGGTAAAGGCTGAAGTGACTTCACCTGGAGAGCAACAGACTATGACAGCTAAAGTCAAGACTAACACGGTGAAACTTGACGTGCCGATAGAACGAGCAGACAGTGACTCCACTGAGGGGCCGGAAACCATGAAAGTCAAGCTACAGCCACTGAAAGTGTTTCAGGGCAAGCCAGGAGATGGTGTCATGAAGATCTCCTTCACCATACACTCCACTGTCACACGCCGCAGGGTCAAAGGTCCCAAGAGGTCCTGGCCCATTGAAAATGTCACCATCATGCAGTCCCAGCCGAAGGTTGTCTTTGTGCATCCTGAGGAGGATCAGACCCAGCCAGGGAAGAAGAAGCCCAGAATACTTCAGGAACAGCAAAATATAATCACCAACCCAGAGACAGAGAATGCTGGCAGTGAGCTGGAGAAGCCAAAAATCCCTGTTAGCCCCACAGCAACCCAGAGGCCGGCGGGTCGTCGGTACGCCCAACCACACGGTAGGAAACTGGCTGTAGGGAGGCCAGGCAAGCGCAGGAAAAGGGCATACCTGAGACGAGGACTGCAGCACCCCCTGTCACCTGTCAGGGAGGAGTTTGTGGAGGGGGAGGAGAGTCTAGAGTCATTGCTGGCAAGGCAGAACGTAGAGGTGGACTCGGACGAGAGCCTGGACGACCTTTTGCTGCGCACAGACAACTTCAAGGAGAACCTGGCTCCTAGCCCCACTCCCGACAAACAGCCTCAGTCCCTGGACAGCTTCGCTCCAATTGCAACAATAGATGATGAATTTGAGGAGACCTCGCCTGAAACAAGAAAAGATGATGCAGAAACTTTTTTCGAGGAGCATTTGACAAGTGCATCCCAAGAGCCAGTATTCATTGTTCCCAAAGCTGCTGTCAGTCACCCTTCACCAAAGTATCCCGGTAATGACATGAACTGGAGAGTCGCAGCTTCTCCAGTAAAGCCTCAGGAAAAATCTGGAGTGATCCCTTATGAGTCAAGTGAAGACCCAGTGGTCATGCCAGAGGTTGAAAAGGAAACGGAGGACGCAATCAAGTTCGCAGATGAGGATGTGTCAGTAACTTACTCAGAAGCTTCCGATGGGGATGTTAATCCCAGGAAGCAGGAGCAGAGCCACACACAGCCGCAGATGAGAGAGAAGAGTGATTCAGATCAGAGCTCCAGTGCCTCTGAGGATGAGCAGCAGGAACAGTCAGATGAAGAAGAGCAAACAGAAGCCAGTTCAGAAGAGAAAGTTTCTGAACAGCCCTTGAGCTCTGGTAATGAAGAATCCGCACTGCCTCAAGAAGAAAAACTTACAGCACTTGAAACACCAAAGCTGTCTTCTGAAGCTCCAGTGCCCATCAAACCAGCCCCTATCAAACTGGCCCCTAAGGCAGAGCCTGAGGATGATCTTGAGTTCGCTGATGAGGCCAGTCCAGCTGGTCCCTCAACAAGTTCACCTCTCGAAGGGGTAGCCAAGACCAACCTTTACAGAATAGACTCTGCTTCTTTGGAGACATCTCCCATTGTTAGCAGCCCCCCTTATGAATGCAAGACGCCAGATTTTCCTCTACACAGACAGCTCCATCAAACTCAGAGCCTTGACATTGGACCTAATGCACCAGTAACACGAGGAGGTCACCCAGTAATCCGACGATCTCACAGTGCAAGCTCTTTTTCGCCCTCTCGCTCACCAGGTAGTCCGCAGAGAAACAGAAACGTGGCTGTCATTGATGCTGTACTGCATACAGTCACCATAGACCCAGCTAAATTTGCCCAGTCTGGTCGTCCTGTGTCCAGCATTCTGCCTGAGACTTCGAAGGGGGAGGAAGGAGACAGTAAAAGATGGACTCTGATGGACAGCATCTCCAAGTCCTTGGAAGAGCTGGACGTGGATGCAGACAAATTAGCAAAGGGAGGTGCCAAGATTTATGGCCGGTCTCTGGAGGTGCTCATCCACGACCATGTCCCACCTGATACAGACACTAAGTCAGATTCACCTCTTGCCAAAACTCCGTCCTTGGAAGCTGTGCTGGATGAACATGAAGACCGTTGTAAGGACAAGAAAGGCACAAAATTGTACAAGGACAATGTTGTTGTTGTGACCAACCCACAGATGGACTTCTCAGCCATCCCCCCAAAGACCAAGAAAGACCTTGTTCCAGCAGATGAAGGGCCATTGCAGACAAGCTCCCCAAAACTTGGCCGTAAAAAGGAGGGTTCCTTCAAAAAGTATCAACACAAAATGGGCAAGTCAGAAGAAACCCTGCTGGAAGTTGCCCCTGTCCACCCAGTGGTGAGCAGGTCAAAGAGCTTCCCACGTGGCACTGAATTCAAGATGCAGCACCGTCACACAATAGTTGACGATGGTTCTTCTTTGAGAAAGTCAGGCAGAGACCAGCCAAGTGCAGCCAGTCTGGATGATGTGCCAGCCACAGGCAGGCAAAGAGGACGCAAGCACAGGTCACGTGAGACGTTTATGGATGACCCCCTTCCACAGGAAAAACCTTCAACAAAACTAGAGTCTAGAGATAGTCAACGTGGAAAAGACAAAGAGCGACACAGATCTCATGAAACACTGATTGATGACCCTCCTTCACGTACACAAGACGTTAGCACATATGAATCATCTCGACAAAATGCTGATGGTGATGGACAAGAAGCACGATCTTCGAGGCGCAGACGAAGGAGAAGGGCTCAAGCTGCAGAAGAGGTAGACAATGAGGTAGATGAAAATGAACCTCCCAGACAACGCAGATCGGAGAGGAGACGACGAAGGCAGCAGAGGTCACAAGAGAGCACCAGTAGGGATGCAGAAGAAAAGCACGGCTCACCGGAAGTACAGAAAGTCCTTACATCAGGCTATGACGAGGACAATCATCAGACAGAGAAAGTGCCACGTGACATTAGAGATGATCTTAAACACCAAGACAGAGATGCGGATGTTGAGGAAGAACTACTTAAGGCAGATGCTGTACCAGCAGAGTCTGCATACGGGCATCAGCGTGAAGACGGGTCTACGGCTCTTGATGTTGCAGACATTAAACCAGCCTTGCAGGATTCAGATGACTTTCCTCCACCACCGCCAGAAGACATTCCTGTGGAAGATCAGATCCCAACACCCTCTCAAAAACCACAAGAAGACCTTCCTCCACCTCCTGCAGATGAGGAGGATGCTGAAGCACCAAGGGCCAGACGAGCCCGCAGAAGCAAAGAACGAAGAGAGCGACGCTCACAGGAAAGGCGTTCACGAGATAGGCATGCTGAACCTGCGTCACCTGCATCACCTGAACCTGACAGAGAGGATACACCACAAGCCACCCGATCAACGATGGACCGCGCTGAAGAGCCAGAAGAACCAAAGGCAGAAGGGACTCCTGTTATGTCGTCATTCCAGCGCCCTGTGCGTGCTGAACAGACTTTAGCAGAGGATTTTCCTTCTCTGTCATCTGTGTCAAGAGGAGCATCTCAGAGGGCTGATGATAGACCAGGACCTGAACCTGAACCCCTGGAGCCAGAGGAAAATAAGGAAGAGGTCTCATTGGTGGAAGAGATAGTTAATCTTGAAGAGGAGCCACCACGAGTCAGACGACCTCATTCCAGCAAGAAGAAACCTACAGAGAACACTTTTCAAGAGAGCTCGCCAGCAAAAGAGGCGGATATTGCCCAAGGACACGATAGGGATTCTCAGAGCAGTGAGCAAAGCATACAAGACAGAGAATCAGGAAGGGCGAGAGAGGAAACTCCATTTATGTCATCTTTCAAACAGCCAATTCATGTGGAGCAGACTCTGGCAGCAGATTTTCCATCCCTGTCTTCGAAGCCACGAAAGGAGACGGTGGATCAGAATGACAGAGACATCAAACCAGAAGAGTTGGAGAACTCTCTAGGTGACCTCTCCAAACAACAGACAGAGAACACAGCATCTGTAGGTAGCAGCTTGGACTTGATGGACTATGGTGATGAACCGCCAAGGGTCAGGAGGTCAAGGCGCAGACAACAGGCTGAGGCTGACAAAGGTGATGCTCCCACCAGCAGAGCAAGACGCAGGGAGGAGCGTCGTGCTAGACGCAAAGCAGGGGATGAACATGATGATCACTGGTCTGTTCAGAGCACAGAAGACAGGAACGATGTGTCTGCTCCTAAAAATTACCATGAAGCAGAAAGACAACCTGAAAAACAGAGGGCGAAGGAGGAAACACTGCCTAGGTTTGATGACATGAACATTCTGAGCTATGATGATGATGAGCCACCTCGAGTGAGGAGATCCAGACAGAGGCTAGATCAAATTGAAGATGATGATGGCAGAAGACCTGAGAGAACGTCTGAGAGACCTAGGTCTGAGGGCCGGGTGAGAGGAAGGAGAGAGCTGCGCCGTGGCAGTAACCAGTATGAAGACGCCCCAAGTAGGAGAGATAGAGACACAGCTTCCCAGCGCAGCAGCGAGCCTCCACCTTTGATCAGGGTGCTGGGCTCTCGTGATCAGCTCATTGATGAGGACCAAGGCTCAACAGCCCCTGCGTTGCCACCGAAGAAGCATAGGTCGATGGAACTGCTCGCAGACTTGCAATCTTCAGGAAGATCCGGATCATATGATGCCCTGGACAGGGAGCGTGCAGCGGATCGAGAGCGTGGCCCCGATGCACCACCTGAACTACCACCCAAGAAGAAGAAACACAAAGGCATGCTGGCGTGTGTCAGTGGGGCGGACATGGACGCTGCAGATGGCAGAGCAGGAGAAGGCAAAAAGACAAAGAGGTCATCTTCAAAGGACAGAAAAAAGATGCCTCCCCCTCCTGCTCCTCCCAGTGTCGACAGGGATTTTGAAGAGGAGCCGAGAAGACGTAGTGGTCGACACAGTCGGGACTCCGGTCGTTTCCTGCAAGTACCGGGCGATGACTCGTTCCACAGGGACAGCACATTTGATGATGCTGACTATGACAGGGGAGGGTCCTCCTACTATGGGGACACAGAAGACGAAGACGACTTTGAAAACTCTTTCCGGAGACGAGATGTTGGGAGAGACAAAGAACATCGCAGTAGACAGTCTGGCCATGAGAGAGACACTACACTTGAACTCATGAGTCTGGATCATACTCAGTCGCCACCTCAGACGCCCAAATCCATTCGTCGGCAGACATCGCGTGACAGTCAGGATGAGGGAAACACAAGAGTTCGCTCTGTGTCCTTCAGTGATGGTTATACTCCAACCATGACAAACCCACCAAAGCGTCGAAAATCGCGTGAGTCACTTGTCAGCGAGTCTTCCTATCACTCTACGGGCTACAGGCCTCGCACGCTGTCAGGGGCCAGCGAGACCAGCATGACCAGTGTCCGTAGTAACCCTCTATCGTACGACCCTTGGAGAGCTAAGGCAGCAGCCGGTCGCAGTTCCCGACCCAAGCGATCTCGCTCTCAGGGAGAAGCGACATACAGCGCTAACGCTGGGCGCCGCAGACGCTCACGGACACCCGACTCAAGCAGAATATACCAGCCTCGCAAAAGTCGCTCCCGCGGCTCCCTCCCAGATGCCCACTCGAGGTCTGCTGCCCCCCCTCATGGTAGCCAATATCGCGATCCCTCGCTGCTTGCTGATGACAGCTTCTCTGATGCACACAGCCACGGCTATGCCAGTGGTAATTTGTTTTCTCTTCCTTTCAGTTCACGCATGCCTGTAACTCGTCTGTAACCTGCCACTCGACTGCCTCCAGCTCCAACATGACATACCCTCTGACAGATTTAGCCGCTAGTCTGTTCTGTCCTTCTTGGAACGGCTTCTCGCACTTCCGCTTACCCGTAGTTTGCTAGAACTTTCACCTGTACATGTTTTAAACTTTCAGTTTTGGGATCATCGGTTTTGGAAGCAGTATGTTTGATGTTTGCTGCTTTTTGAATGAGATTCCCCATGAGGTTTTCTTCACTTGTGGGCACTCTTCATGAATAAGTGTGCCCTGGAATTTTGGATTTTGTTTGAAATGTTGATTTGGAGGCGATCGGGTGCTCAGTGTTGGCAGTACACACAGTGTGGGGATAGGATAAATTTAAAGGACTAATCTTCTATACTAGCGAATAATATATCTGTACTCAACATCATATTTTCTGCTTAACCAGTTAAGACTGTAAACAAAACATTTAACACAAAACAAAACCTTGCTGTAGCACCAGTCACACTGCCACTGATTTTGCAGCCTCTCTCTGTCACACCCTATGTAGCGTCCTGGGTTTTTGTTACTAATACTCACCCTGGTACATCTGAGGGTTCGTGTCAGCTTAAGTATGCAGACCACATATGGATCTCATTAGGGTTTTATTTAAAAAAAAAAGAAAAAAAAGAAGAAGTTATTTATAACTTGGAATGGGGCAACCATTTTGTTTCTGCTCAGGCATGACGATTAGGATAAGGTTGGAATTACTTCCTGAATATTTAATACTTTTCCCCTGGATGTGGGGTAGAAGCACGCAGTATACACATACTCCATACCACTCTGTCGAGAGGGAAGAGGGGCAGTTACATGTACCAATATACCTACTCACATGCTACATCTCTTTGCAAACAGCTTGCTACCAAAAGTAGCGTTAGCCTGTTATAATCGTTTCCCATAGTTTGACATAATTATCACTCCAGTATGCAGCTCATAACACAGTGCACTCCACCTGGTTACAGAAATAGGTTCATTGTCTGAGGCAGTGAGATTTTTAGGTACTGACAAGATAAAATGGACACACCTGTACATAAAATTACTTCATAAAGGCAGGAGTTAAGAAAGTCCTTACTGGTAAATCATCGTGTTTGCCAGCACAAACAAAACATTGATGCATTGTCATTCCTGGGTGTCTTAGACAGCAGGTAATCAAATTCACTGTAACTTCAAACGCTTTCTTGCTTTTGTTTGATCCCACTCATTTTAGTGAAAAACAAAAAAGAAAGTAGTCATATACTATAGACTTACATCAAAAAACAAACAAACAAAAAAAGTCTAATAACAGGTGGTAGTAATGCCAGTGTGATGTCATGTTGATGAAGAGGTAGATGCAGCCTGAGTGGATTATTTGAAGGTGTTCCTCTCACTGACCTCAGCCTAAACTTGAATGTCTGCTGGTTCAACCTGTGCAGTGCTGGAAGAATGGCATGACATTTCTCATGTCCCAGTATAGTGTTGGTCTGAATCTCCAAGCAGGCAGAATGGGTTGATGGATGTAAACACTATTCATACCAAATCTCACACAGTCACAGGGCAGTATTTAAACAGAGCAATATGTATCAATGCTTTGTTGGTACATGGACACAGAAAATGATGGTTGATATGGGTTTCCATGTAGCTTAACTATAAGGTGCTGCTTGTTTTTTTGACACCCGTCGTTTGTGTGGACCAATATCCTCCGCAGAGTAACATGCTGCTCATATACACAGTCTTTACGCGGAATTGTTATACGTACTCGCCACTGTGCTAAATTCATTAAGTTGTGCTTTGGTTACTGTTTTACTGATGAAAATCAAACTGCCAGATTTAGTTCACATGTCCAAAATGGGGTAGAGCAGCAAAGCCTTTTTGGGCAGTCAAAGTATGATTAGTAAGCAATGTTTGGGGGGCTAACACACAGTCAGGCACCTTTCCAGTAGGAAATTCATTTGGTTTGTAATTAGAATTTTCAGCATTTCCACGCATTGGTGTGCACTTTGTTTGCTTATAGATTCGTGTTGTGCGTCATAACTGAACCTACGTGCGACAGATATGCATTCAGTTCTAGGTCAGTGTTTTTTAATGTCAGTGATGTGCATGAATGGTTTACCTTTTACAAGTACATGTATGCCTTTTTTTGTGTGTGACCTCAAATTGATGTTGTGACAATGTGTGCATGCCTCCTTCACTGTGTGCCTGTTTACAGAACCCCAGCAGACTGCTCCAGTGAGACGCTCAGATTCTGACAGGCAGCCAGAGAAAAATCGAGACCGTAAGATCCTTTGGTTAATTACAAATTATTATTGATGCTAATTTTCTCTCTCTGTTGGTGGTGGTTTAAAACATTTTGTGCAAATGTACAAAGGCTAGATGGCTAGTGTACTTTGTCCGTGAAGAGGGTTAAGGCTAAAATCTTGTAAGGGTCAGCAGCATGTGCAAGTGTAGATAGTCTTGACATTTGAAAGCTTCAAAGGGAATAACTTGCACGCCTTTTAAAATGGTAAGCTTGAAAGCAAAAGTTTGAGCATACATGATTTCTGTTTTGCTTGACCCCTGCTGCACAGATGTGATGACTAATTTGCATGTCAGCAAGGATGCTGAGAGATTTTAAACCAAAAAAAATTTTTTGGGGGGGTCCAATACAACAGCTTTGTGCATTTTTATCAGTTCTGTGGCAACTGATTTCTAAAAGCAACAAAGAGCCGAGCATGTTCAGACAGGGTTTTAGGTGTCTTGTAACTAAATGGCCTTGCATGTTAAGTAGTGCCAGGTTATGCATCTTGCCTGTGCCTGCGAAGTGCAGCAAACCTTGCGGCATTTTAGAAGCAGCATATGCATACAGGGTAGTCTGTGAAAAAGAGGGCCCATTGCAGTAGGAGAGCAGGTTTTGCGAGTTATTTTCCCTCGTCACTGTGTGTGTGTGTGTGTGTGTGCGCCGGTGTGTGTGTGTGTGTGAGCGAGCGAGCGAGAAGAGAATACATGTACATTCTCTGGAATATACCATTTGTGGGAAGGGTGGATGAAACAAAAACTGACGCATGCCCGTGACACACACTTGTCCTTTAACGAATAGTGGGAGATGATGACCCCTATGAGAATAAAATTAAATGACCGAAATGGGATCATATGGCTGCACACTATGATTGGGTTATCATGCCTAAGCCTGCTCTCACACTGCAATGGGGTCTTGGTGATATCTTACCTGACATTTTGTCATCAGATGTGCCTGAAACCTTTGATGTTGTAGAACTTTGTGAACTTGTTTCACTGTTTACTGTGTGTTTTAACAGATACAGCTTTCTCGTAATTGTTGTTCTGGTGTGCTCTTGCAATGAATGGTTGCACATTGCTTTTAACACTGCATAGACGTTTACTGACGAAGTGGTCATCTGATGGGCTGGCATTCCCAGAAACTGATATGTAATTTCGAATTTGAAATGCTTGCGCCTGCATCTTTTGATGCACATAATAATAGTAATAATGATAAATGTGCATTTAGTCTGTGGGTCATTTCACAACATCCTTGTCAGGAAAATATGAAAAAGTCGAAAAGGTTCTCCATGGCAAGACTCGATAATCAGTTTTGGGAATGGCAGCCCAACTTCATTGATGACTTTTTTCTGGTCACCCGTGTGTGTTCCTCTCTGCATGTTCTATTTTTTTCTGCCTGTTTGATGTAGTGATTAGAGAATTGGAGAGAAGGGGTGTGGGCCGATCCAAATCGGACCGACGCGAGAGAGGTAAGTCTGTAGGCAGCTGTGATTTCATGACACATAACATTTCATTTTTCCATTCAGGGTATGGTACTGAGGCGCTTGTCACCATCACTCCAACCCCCTCCCCCACCCCCACCCCCATCCTCCACATCATGTACAAAGTACATGAAAGACTGCACAGAGGAGGTGCTGTTGTGTGATCATTATCACGAGGTATTAGTGACTAATAGGATGGGATCCCTCAGAGGCCTCGCCCAGTTATCCATGAGTCATCCCACGTTCAGCTATTTGTTGTTGTTTGTGCTGTTCTTGTTGTTTGAATCAAGTGCAGTACAACCTTACTGATGCTAAGACTGACTTCAAAAAGTCACGTCCCGGTCACCTTCTGCCCAAACTAAAAGAAGATATGGGAGATAGTGTGCTTTAACAGCAGCACTTGAAATTGTGTTTGAGAGTGTTTTGGCTCTGTGGTGAACTTTTTTTTTTAAATGAGAGGTAATTGTCACGCGGACTTTCCAAAGCTGACGGCTGAACAGCTCCAGATCCTCTTACTTTCCAATTTGTCTCCAGCCCACTGCAAAGTCTGTGGATGCCTTTCTGACACACTGTTACTGTTGCTGACATTTCTGAGTGTCAGTTAATAACTTCTCAGTGCACACGGCTCCAAACTCGTGCAGATTTATCACCCTGAAGAGTAAGGAGAATTGCACATTAGCAAACTTACGGATTATTTTTAAGGGAAACTTTTTTGTTTCAGGTGAGGATGCTGGAGATGGGGACAAGCCAGGCTCCCCGTCCAAGTCAGATCCCATGGACAGCGCCAGTGGAGGGGAGACGCTGGAGGAACGCAGCAGCAAAGAGGTGTGTGTTGTGTGTGTGTGTGTGTGTTGTGTGTGTGCATGATTTAGTATGCATTAGCATGTGTACCCTCAGCTGGTGCACCCGGCCACGTCTGCTAGTAGATGAGAAGACAATTTTGCATGCTTCAGTGTAATACATTTGCTGTATAATTTATAAACCAACCTGACCATGTGTTTGCAGGGCTCCCCAACCAAGGAGGCGCCTTCTCCCACCAAGGAGAAGAAGAAAAAGAAGAAGTTCCGCATGCCATCCTTCTCCAAGAAGAAGAAGGACAGCAAAGAGAGCGCGATTTGAGCAACCATAGAGACCAGCCTTCCCGCACCATGGTGACGGGACACGTCTTTCTCAAGGGTGTAGCCAAGACATCCTGTATTCCTCCACCATTTTAAAACACTGCTACATTTGTGAACTTTCTCGGCTTTTTGCTTAGCTCATTTCATGTGGAATTTGTACACAGTCTGCATACTTTCTCTCAACAAGTGGACATCAAAATGTGTAGCATCAATGATGTGTTACCCATTCACTGAGCAGATTTCATTGGAGGCAGGTGTAACAAAAGAGAATTTTGATACATGTATTCATAACTGGAAAGAACGGACAAGGAGTGTATGGGGGCAAAAAAAAAAATAAAGAAAGAAGAAGATCGTGAATATTTCTTTCCATGTTTTGTGTAGACACATAGTGCGACCGCTGTAGACGTGCGCTGTGCGTTATTTCATTCTGACCCTACAGTGTCTTCATTGTACAGTGTACGTTGTGCTTCTGATTTCATTGCCCATCCGATCGATGTTAGTGGCGTTTCACATCAACACGTTCTTGTTTTTGTTGTCACCTTGCCGTTTTACTGCTTCTCTCTCTTTCCTGGATGGACCAGCGAACATCTCGTGCTTGTCAGGTGAATGTGCATCACTTTCACATGAATCGTGCATCACTTGGAACTCACCGTTTCATTATTACTGCTGCAGGGAGCAGAATCATAACTTTAGCTCTGATGACCTTTTCTGTTTCTCCTTTGTACTCAAATCTCAGTCATGCGTACTATTGGTGCTTCCAGATAATTTGTTGATGTTGCTTTTAGATTTGTTTCCTTTCAACTAATTTTGTATGGTTTCGATGTTTCGCATGTTTCGGACTAAATACAGCAATGTTAGACTGTTTTCATGATAGATCTTCTAGTACACACTTGATACTTTGCACCCTGCACTTTGCGTCTTTGATGTATGCATCTCAACACAATAACTTCAAAAATACTTCCAGGAAGGCCATGAATGGAAACTGAACTCATCTGTGTGTTTCAGTGCATTTGGGATTTGTAAAACTGAGCTATTTTCTGTTTTTAAAACGAGTTTGGTAACTTTTATAATCTGCTCTAAATAACTTGTGCAGTGCACGCAGCTTCATAGAATTTTTTCTGCCAGAAATCTGATGAGCATTGAGCATTCTTACTTTTTTTCTCTTTTTTTTGTTGTCAGCCTGCCTTGCCTTGTAGCATAACAGATTCGTTAGGACTTTGCCATTTTTGTCAGTAATGCCTGTCAGAATTTAGCGTGCTGCTTTCTTTCTCCCTCGTTTTTGGGTTTTCTTTGTTTGTTTGTTTTTTAATAGATCATTTAACTGTAACAATCGAGCAGTGTTTATCACAGAAGAGCAAGTTGTATGAATTGATTCATATGTAATGGTATGCGTTTTACATTTGTGCTTTTTTGTCACGTTGCCGTATGGAAGCTTATGGGATGTGGGTTTTTTCAGTGAGTGGTGATTACTGATTGTGTGATGGTTCCTTTCCCCCTCCCTTAGGACATGTAACTTGACCTCTGATGCAAACTTTGACCTCTGGATTTTTTTTTTTTTTTTTGTCTTATGCATTGAAAGTTGGTGTAGTGTATCTGGCCACCAGTGTTGTTTTGCACTTGCAGCTGCCTTTTTTTTTTTTTCTTTAAATGCCATAGACATGTTGCAGCGTTTGCATTTATCAGTACAGGCACAGCTTTGTGGTTCCTTTTTTTCTCTTCTTTTTTTAAATACTATGCGCGGCAGCATCGTTGTGAGGTCCTGACTGTACTTGAGAGGTTGATTGGAAGTGGTGCCTGCTTTTTGATTGTCATTTTTTCTTATGAATGTTTGCGGCAACCATAATAGTAACAATAACTGTCAGCTGTCTTGACTGCCATGAATATTGTACTCTTGACCCCTCTGCGTCCACCAACCCCCTCCTCCCCACCAACCCCACCCTCCATCCCTGGCCGATTCCTCCCAATGTTATGTGGGCCCGAGGCTTATTAAAGTTGATGTAAGAAGCGCGCCTTACTGGACTAAACCTCTTTTTTTAGGTTTTTAGTCAGCTGTCACTTTCGCGTCTGTTCTGTCACTGGTATGCGCCATCATACTGATTTTGACTGTTGCTGTGTTTGTTCATTTTAGTTGGCATTGTTCACAAGCTGTTGTTATTTTTGTATGAAATGAACAAATTGTTGTGAATTAGTCATTTTGTGCGTTGCCAAATTCTTAACCCTGATTTTTTTTTAAACTGATAGACTGGCTTTTGCATTCTAGGCTTGTGCTGTATAGATCTTACCTGTTTCATGATGTGCATCAGTCCAGCTTATGTACATACTATTTTATTTTGTTTTGTTTTGGTTTTGTTTCTTGTTTTTTAATGTACTGTCTGCAGCCGCTAAGAGCTGTATACTAGAGGAATTGAAAATGACAATTCAGCTGATCTTGTTCAGTGAATATGAAAATACTGTCTTGAGCGAAACAGTGGAAATGAGCTTATGTTTTTGCTTGCTTTTTACAAATGAATGCCGGCTGTTAACGTTGCATTTTTACCATTTTTTTGCTCGGAGAGTAGCATGCATGTATTTAGAAAAGCAGTTGACCTGCTCCAGAAAACATTCAAGCTTGCCTGCAAGACTGAGCACAAATTTTTATTTCCTGAGCGAGTGTATTTTGATTTACTGGATGATTTTTTTTTTTCCTGCACTAGGTAACCTTTTGATGCCATTCCAGATGTTTAGGACGCATCAAAAGGCATTATGAAGAAATCGGCAGTGAGGGTGCTAGACGCTTTAAGTTGTATGTGCTGCGCCAGAGGGTTGTAGGTTGATGAAGGGAAAGCTGTGACGACAGAAGTGGGTTCACAGAGCATAAAACCACGAAAGTAGCATCAGTGGGCATTGCCAAGGACACAACAGTAGTGGTGCTAGACTACCATGAGCGTAGGTTTGAAAGGGGCCTGCCGGGAGGAGTGCTGATTTTGCTAAATATTGCTGTCTTACGACTGTTCTTTTCACAGAGCCTTTGCCATGAGTTGTGAGTGTGACCCCAGTAACCTCACTGCATTTACAACTTTGCTGTGTGAAGGAGGGGGCAGTTACATTATTAAGCAGATGAACCTGTGCACAAGGGAGACTTAAAAATTGCATGTGTGTCGGCCATTGGTGCATGTGTGAATGTATCGTGGAAGTCTGTTCGAGGTAATACTCTCTTCATTTTGACTAAAGGCAGTAGGCTAGATTGTAGGGCTGAATACAAGCAGTTTCTGTATACGTCACTCGTAGTGGAAGGAAGTGCACGTCTGCACATAGATCACTAGTGCGTGCTTGCCCTGCCTATTGCTGCAGGATATAGCATGCTGCATGTGGACACTAGTTTTTCATGTAGCCACCGTAACCGTATGTACTTCTACTAACCTGGAAAGCCTGTTATGTGCGTCACCATTGTAAGTCATTCACTTTGTTTGTGTATAGTGCAGTATTTGCTCAGCCAATTGAAGAGGATTTCTTTTTTTCTGTTTTAATTAACTGTATCAGCCTTCTGTTTTAAAATAGTCAGGAAGCTTGTTATTGTTGATGGTTTTGACCAACCTGTACATATTTCATCTTCACTGCGCAGATATGCAGCTGTTTGTTTTTTTATTCCTCCTTGTTTGAATTCTCCATTGTTGCGTTGTTGGTAGTTGAGGCACTGTATTGCAGATTTTTAAAAAAAAATTTCAACTGCCAGTCAAGCCTGCTTTATAGCACTAGCTGATTGAGTCAGACAGGACATGTACAAGCCTAGAATTTTGGGGGGTTTACCAGTTTTCCTTAGCAGTTATATTTTGGACTTTTGATACTTGGTTGGTTTACTGATGAAGCCTGGAATACTGGCTGGAATCAGCATTAGTAAGGTTGTGCTAGAACATTTTGTTGAGAGAGTCGACTTGCAGTTTACGCCCCGTAGAAACCCAGTGAGTGCAAGTTTGCCCTGATCTTCCAGTCCTGTGACCATCAAATAATCCTGTCCTTTTTCTCAAAATGTGACTCGAGAGTCTGTTTGCAAGTGAGAAGTTACAACACTAGCAGCAAAATGTCCTGATGGGAAATAGTAAACTAAAAAAATTGGTAGAGGTTTCAGGTTCATTCATGATTTGTTGGACTGCAGCATTACAGCCTTTTTTTCCCCCCCTCCTGTTCTGCAAGGATGTGTGTTTACCTCAGGGTTTCTGATTTCCTGTCGTCCTCTAAAGTCCACCAACTTCAGCAAATGTTTGTGCATGTCCATCGCTGTAGCTCGCTTCAGATGGTATCGATACTGGAAATGGCCAAACCGTTCTCCTGTGATGGCATATATTTTGATGAGATGTTCTTGTGATGGTCAAGAGGTTTGGGCAACTGAGCACCCGAGATGTACTGATTTTTTGGGATTGCTATTTATCGAGCGCTTCGTGGCAGGTGCTAGTTGAGAAATTTTGATGGAGGCGTTTGAGGGCTGATCAAAAACCAGTGATTTTCCTTTCTTGGAGTTACATTCCATTTTGAGGTTTGGCTCGTTCCACCAGCTGACTGGTGGATGGGGGCTAGGTAATGGTAGCGTGAGAAGATATCTTGGCTTTTTAGAAATGGAAACACCATGCTGGCAGGATACACTCAAGAGCAGATTCTTGGTTGGGGTTTTTGGTTGTTAACTGCATCGTGTCCACCTCACTGGTCTTGTCAAATGAAAAGGTTTCCCTGTGTTCCATTCATGGCAGTTTGTATGTTTCTTCTGCCCATGTGTGAATGAACATCTCCTGAAGTTCTCACCAGTATGTCTGTGCACAGACCCTTTCAGCTGGTAGCATAGGCATTTTGTAGTCTTCTAGTGCCATTTTGCATCATACATTGTGACAGTGGTCAGTTCAGCCTCATTCATGCGATGTGTTCATGTCAAACTTCAGCCAGTTGCTACTTGCAAGCTTTTTTTTTTTCTTCTTTCACACGTTTAGGGTAGCAGACATCTCAGATGTAAATATTCTGGGTTTTTTTTGTTTTTGTAATTTCTCTTTTCAATTTCATGTGACGTCAACAAAGATGTTGCACTACAGCCGTTTCTCCCTTAACCTGTAAAAACTTAATATGCGGTTGTGTCAGTATTTCAAAGGTTATTTTGCTCGAAATGGGTTGATCTTTGGAATGTATTGAATCCATCTGTTGTGGATGGGGAAAAGACTGGCGGCAGGAAATATATTTTTGCTCCTCTTCTCAGCACTTTGCTTCTCAGGCTTCAGGCACTGATTTTTTTTAAAGTTCTAGAAAAATGGCGTTTTTTTCCTGTCATAATGGTGAAGAACAGTGTGTACTGGGGTTACTGATAGTGGCAGCTGAGATAGTGACGTTGGTGTCATGTGGTGCTTTTCCTGGGTACCACTGATAACCCATCTTACTCTGTATTACAGGCTCAACTGTTTAGAATTTACTAGCAATTTTAGCCACAACTAACCTTTTATACATCTGCATAACCGTGTACCCTGGACACAGATGTAATTTACTATAAAGGCAATCACAAAGCATGAAGCTCTGCCCAGTGATCAGATACATGTAGTTCTTTGGTACGTGTACCAGCACTTCAAAAACGCCCCGATGGCGTCATCACCCTTTGGCCAAGATGGGTTTGGAGGCAAGGTAACCAGGATTTGAAACAAACTGATCCTTCATGGCACGTTCAACAGGTTGATTTTACATGGTTGTGACTACGCGAATGTGCTTCAGCTGGTGTGATGCTGTTCAGTGCAATGTTTTGTATCAGTGTATTGCCGTCAGGCCAGACTGCTCCGTCATGCAGGAGGGGAAACTTTTTTAAAAAGCACCCACTTATTGGAATTTTATGGTTAGCTACTATTATGATGAATAATACAGGTCATCTGATCAATGTTCTGGTTTTTTACATTTTTTCGTTATGGCTTGTAGTCCAGTCTGTAATGCTGTGTCAATAAAGGAAAATAACCTGAGAGAACAGTCCCAGTGTTTCTGTGTGCATGCATTGGACGAACCAAAGTGGCACGTGTGTACTGTGTTCTGGGGCTTCAATGTCAGTTGTCAGGCTGTTTTCAGATGGGGCACTGAAAAAAAAGGCCAGATTTGAACCTGGGACCTTCCAATCTCGAGTCTGATGCTCGCCTTTGTGTGTATGTGTGTGTGAGAGAGATAAATCGACCGTGTTTGATTGCAAGCTGATGACTTCCTTTTCAAAACGATCTGTGCGAACTAGTAACCAATTTTTTTTATTTTTTTTTTTGCTGCCCCAACTCTTTGCCAGCTCCAGTGGTGTTCCTCCCAGGTCATGGGTGGAACCCACGGAGGACTCAGAAGCTGGGACAATTTTTATTATGCATGGTGATGAGGATGATAGTAAGATGATGCTATAGAGGTCCATGTGGTTTGGGACTGCGGGACAGGGCCGCATTCCGCGCTTCCTGTCATAAATATCCCGGCATTAACCAGGCCCGGGAACTACGGCACCTATGGTGCCGGCCGTGTAATCATCCACATCATAAGACGTGTCATACTAAGGGAAGTACCCCCAAAGTCGCACCCGTGAAGTGGGTGAAACTCGGCTGTGTGGCAACAGCCTCCCCATCGGGCGCATAGCACACCCGCTCTGGGTAGGAGCCGACCTAGGTATAAAAAATCCCACTTGCCTCGGCTGGGATTCAAACCCGGGTCTCCTGGTCCATGATCCGAAGTGCTAACCACTACACTACGGGGGTTGGGGTGTAGTAGTAACCGAATTTTAACAAACTACATTATCCAGTGAGGAAAGAAAGAAAAAAGAAAAAAAAAAGACATGCAGTTCTGCACCAGTAACATTTCACTTTATTCTTTACTGTAATAGGTGATAATGGCAAACACACAAAATTGGCACATTTGATTGAAGCACATGCAAATGATACACCCTGAATAAGTACACGCAAAACATTTATATGGAATGGATATTATGCATGTACATGTATGATGTGAACATACCACAGCAGCAAACACCAAACGCATACTCGAAGAAGCAGCATACTTATCACATAGCTCTGTATGCCCTAGAAGCCACAGCGGAATGTGAAAGTGAACCTGTGTGGAGAAGTAGCAACAGGAAACTCACAGGCATCTCGGCTCGCAAATCGAAAACACATTATCTCTGAAGTCCAGGACACTGCATCATGGTCACAGATCTATGCTGCTTCGTTGTGGGAGCTAGCAGCGGCTACCCTGCAGACGCGGTTACAGGGCAGAAGGAAACACTCTGCAGGTACCCGAACAAAAAGCACACCCTTTAGGTTGTACCGTATGTTGGTTACAATATTATAGCTTTTTATTGTTGTCAGAGTACTAGTGGCAGCTCCATTATATATCTACCCACTGTGCTAGGCAAGGTAAGTGAACTCTGCCAAAGCTGTCAAGATTGCAACCTTGCCCTAGAAATAATTGCTAGTTGTTGCCCTAGAAATAATTGCTAGTTGTTGCCCTAGAAATAATTGCTAGTTGTTGCCCTAGAAATAATTGCTAGTTGCATCTGGATGTCCAGCCTTAATTTTCTTGTTCTTTTTTCCATTCTACTGTGTCGTCATTCACCTTGCATGTGACCGATATCACGCTTGGCTGAATATTAGCCCCCCCCCCCACCCCCCAAGCTTTCCCAGTAAACTGCTGTTGCATGTGTTGAATGACAAGTCAAACTACTCCTACACTCAACACATTAGGCGCCTCATTTAAATTTTACCTATCCAAGTGACCAGAGCACAATGCCATCATACAGCAACATCACTTTTATTATCGTTGCCCTGGTTCATAACAGTACACACATGAACAGCTGGGATAACATGGTTTTTGTTACATACACATTAAAACAAATGTACAAAATGGCAATGGTGATGCCTAGTTCATATCAAATTAGTCCTTACCAGGCAAAAACCACATACAACTACTGCCCAAGCAGAGTCAAGAAATATGCAGTGCTCATGTAGTATACAAACGTGATCATGGCAGACATATAAAATACTGTACGGTTAACCATTAACTGCTCTTTAGCAGGTATACAACACAAGATTATGAAAGCGTGTGGTTCACACGCAAGTGTGTGTGCATATGCACACTTGCGTGTGACTTGACTCTGAAACCATATGCACACACACAGACAGAACTGGTAATCACTCTTTCGCAGGTCATGCAGCACAGATTATAGCAAAGGCATGTGGTTTATGTTTAACCACGCACACACACACACACACACACACACACACACACACACACACACACACACACACATACAGAACTTCAAGGACCATGCAACCAGGTGGAAAATTAATGATCTTCAATGACAGACAAATATCGGCACCACTAGTGTGGTTGTTTAAAAAAATAAAAATACAGCTTACATGAATTTAGCATGATTTCTGTTTCAAATACACATATCCCTCAACAAGCAAGAACATTTAAATTTCGATTGTATTGAAGTGCATGTAAATGTATACAGTGCTGATTTCAATGTTCTCTGGATGACAAATTCCAATTCCTGTGCAGACATGTACACGTGCCCAAACAGAAAACATTCCGAGCATCAGCTGTGATCATCAACCAAAAATACGATGAAACATAAAAAAAAACCAAAAAAACCCTAGAACATCTGTAACACAATTCTGGTGGTTCTGTAGATATCATATGATATGATTGCTACGGCTATTATGTACACGTACGAATGACTAGTTAATGGAGCGATGAGAACACAACCCCCTCCCCAACAGCCACACACATGCCATCTTCCCTGTCAACATCACCTGTTCCAAGCACATCACAATACCATGAAAAGTGAAAAGAACCCAACTGATGAAGAAATACATCACAGATACCTGCAATTTAATTTTGAAAATCTGCTCATGCTGTATAAAAAAAAAAAAAAAAAAACAATTTTTAGGTCCCCCCCCCCCCCCCCCCCCCCGAAAAATCTAGCGACATATGAACTTCAAGAGTGTGCCTGTGCAACCGCAAATACATTTACATACATGTACTTGTAACGGACAGCGTTAACTTACCAACACCCAACAAGAAAACAAACTAGAGTAAAATATTATATCATGGGGCAGGTTGGCTTGTGTGGATTTCAGCCCGCGAACACTGAAGAAAAAAGGCAGATTGGCTTGGCTTTGCGTGGATTTGAGCTGTGCAAACAGATTTTAACAAAACACGGGGAGGAAATAACCATTTTAGGTCTCATCACAGCACAAATACATAAATCTAATTACAGCTGTACACAAACGCAAATATCACAAACATCAGTGTGGGCTGCTCTCAGCACTGAATGTAGCTCTCACGGTTTAAAAATGGATGATGTGCAACTGTTTGAACACACACTTCTACCCTTTTCCTCCTTCCCAGACCCAAGCTACTCACTGCCAGGACACAAAACTGTCTACAGACAAGATATCCAAATGTGCATCACTCATGACAAAATATTCTCTATGGCACGTGCCATTTTACAAGGAACACTGCTCTTTACGGGTACCACTAGTCTTATCCACTAACAAAAACAGCCAAAGACACAACAAACGCACAACCATCATGAAGCCATTTGCAAGTCAGCAAATAAATACCGGTATACATTAATTTATGCTGTCACCAACTTGGGTTGGGCAGAGCTTCACAACTGTACAAAAAACCCAAATCACACTCAAACTACCCAGGAGAGCCAAATACAACATCCTTTGACCAGCGCAGACCGGATGTGAATGCTACTGCTAACACTGGCGTAACACTACTGCTAGTACTCATTACTGTACTTACTATTTTTTTCCCTCTCTCCAAAGTGCCCCTATCATAATAAATTATCCCACTTCCCCATCCAACACTTGTGCATCTGGCCTTAATGGTGATGGTAACTTTACACAAAACTATGGTCAAACGGAACCAGTGTGTAAGGAAGATGGCCCCGGTGTATCGAGATCCAAAAGTAGCATTACCAAAAAAAAAAAAAGAAAAAAAAAAGTCGTACATACCAGTAAGACCTTCCTGCAAGAGGACATGAACATGCTCTGTGCATATACCGCAGTAAGTCTCTGTGCACGAAGAGTAAAGTTTAATGCCTGTGATCAACTGGCTTTTTTTTTTTTCTAACTGGTTACTGTACCTGTGGTGTTAGCACACTGGCCACAGTGCTCTTATTATGATGCCTGATACAAATGGAGTTACTGTGATAAATATTACAGTGTTCACTGGAAACCAGTACCAACACCCTGTCTGCGTGGTTAGAACCAGCCCTGCAACTGCTTTGTTTTAAGTTATTTCTGCACGACACTATGATCACACATATTATGCAATACACGTTACTGCACCCCAGAATGATAATTTCATCACACAAAACATATACAATACACAAAAACAGCTAAATAAAATTTGGACACATAAAACTGAAAGAACTTTTCTGGTGGGTGGAGTTATGCAGGAATCATTGGAAAAATTTTAAAAACTTAAAAACCTTGCACGCTTCTCTTGCTTTTTACCGGGAAATGGCCAGAATTTACACCCTGACACTACTAACGACAAACCCTACAATCTGAGACATCTCACTTAATGACGTGTAGCCGAGTGGTTTGGACCCTCTCGCCCACTACCTTAGGTTCTCCGGCCAGCTGTGTGCCGCCGGCTTTGTTCGCCTGTAGGCTACCGCACGCGTGAAGCGTTGCGGATCCACGATAGCCACGTGTCAGTTAGTTGTGTTTGTTTGTGTCCATTTAGTGCTAAATATCTCCGCAGTCACTTAACCTAAAGTTATCATTTAAACTATAGTAGTTTCGGAAGAGTTTGTACTTTTTAGTTATGTTTTTGTTTTTAGCGCTGTTTTGTAGTTTAACGGGTGTATTTTGCCATTTTCACCACTTTTCGAATGCGTGGTCCCTGTCTTTACGCTCTTAAATCGGCGATAGGAAATTCTCTGTACTTTGATAATGTGCCAAACTTATGCCATCTTAGAGTACTTTTCACGCTCTTTTGAATGCAGTTTGTTTGAAGTTTCTAGCTGTTGTATTACGCCCGCTATTGTTAGTTTTCTGTATGTAAACAAACACAGATTTCGCCGCTCGAGAGCATCTAGCCCTTGTTTCTGCTGCGAGCGGCCGTTGCTTTCTTTGCGGCTCGCGCTGGGCGCATAAGTAGCCGCGAGCTACGCCTCACTACACAGTCGCCAGCCAGCCCTGCCGCGAGTCACTGCACGGATTGTCGCTCCCCGCTCTGCCATTTGTTGCTGTTTTCCTGTTGAAATAAAACTCATGTCATAGCGACCTCTGTGTTTGGTCTCCCTGCCTGCCTGATTCACTCAACACCATCACAGACGTATGAGGGTATAATTCAAACAGGAATCATTCACTGCGGGCAGATACATGTAGTATGAGACAGACAGACTTGGAACAGCGTGCACATATTTTGATCCACACACTATGACCAATAAAAGAAAATCCCCAAAACTGACCCCCACACCTCCTTTTTCTAGAGTCATTATGCAAATTTATCTAAGTATGGTACATCTACCAACTGAACTGAATGTGACACTAGCACCGAGAAACAGACCGAAAACCTAGGTAGATAATTTTCTGTGCAAACACACATGTATACGATCACAGCCCCTTTGTGGCGCCCTATCACTCGCACACATGAAATACATGATACAACAGTTGGCCATTCTTGAGTACCTTGTGGTGTCTCAGGACTTCGTATCAGTGGCAACTATACTCGGGAAGAAATGTCGGGAAGTAAAAGTATAGGACGTTTGTTCTCAATCTTGCCTGCTGTAGGGCAGAAATAATAGGACATGTCATATGCCTGCTGTAGGGCAGAAATAATAGGACATGTCATATGCCTGCATTAGTAAAAAAGTATGACATTTTGAAAATGAATTGATCTATGACCAATGTCTGATTCATTGATGTGGATGTGAAGCCCTGGTGTCTGTCTGCGCTGAAAATTATCTGCCTTGATTTCAGATCTAAATGCGGCAGTCACATGTAAGTGGTCATATCAAAGGGGTGGTGTATCTTGATTCGTTCACAAGAAAAGGTTTCGTTTTGGACAAAACTGCTGGACATCAAGAGCTGCAAGGGCACGGTAGTTTTCTGCCAGTCTCCTTCACAGTAAACGCATCCTTTTCCCCTGGGAAAGAAAAACCAAAGTCATCAATAATAAAACACCGACACAATATAGAACCACTGCAGGGCTCAAAATATTATACTCAGCAACCTGCTGTTCTATGTGGTGGGGAGGGTGGGGGGTGGGGTGTTTGGGGGTTTTAACGTCCTTTTCCACCACATACGGGTGATATCACAAAGACAGGGCAACGATGAAAAAGCCAGCACAAATAGTTGGCCCCAGCTGAGATAGGCTGTTCTATACAATAAATGATATACATGCATATGCTGGCAGATGGTGAGCTATGCATATGTGGTGATTTTAATTAAGTTTGTGAGTGATTCAACACAAGATGATGAAAAATTAAATATACAAAGTAACAAACAGCTCAACTTACTCTGCTCTGCCGCTGCCTTGTCCTTCATGTAGTCTGTGGCAATCCTTGTGAACAGTTTATCTGTGAAGAGAAAAAAGGTTTTATGTCTTCCTTGCACAGAATTTCTTTAAACACATCTCACTTATTAATTTGCAAGGCTGACTAAAACTCCAGGCATTTATTTCCAAAGTTTATTGATGCACAACACAATTAGCAGCATACAAAACCTGACTGGAAAGCAGGAACCAGCACGAATTCTTTCAAAAACTTCCTTCATCAGCCATCACAGGAGTCACATTTTAAAAGTAAATAAAAGACAAGAGCTCCTCCTCAACTCTATGGGAATGTCAACTCACCTATGTCTTTGCCAGTCTTGCTTGATGTTTCATACAATTCTGCCATACAATCTGCATAATAAAAAAAAACCACACAAACATACACATTAGAGTACGCATGTACAGCCACTGTCAGAACGACAGAAATAAACTTAACTACCAAAGCTTGGAAAACAAACCTGCGTGCAAGTAACACCTGGTATCACACCAAAGACCAGAGGCTCTTGATAGAGAATAGGTCTTGCCAAGTCACAGAAACTTAAAAAAAAACAAAAAAACCACACCACGTTGTGTGTTAAAATCAGTAAAAGAGCAAAAGCAAAATGCGCACGTGTGCCACTGACCTAAAGCTAGGGATTTTGCGTTACTTGTCGAGACAGCTCGCCGCTCAGGGTCTTCTTCCACAAGGTCATACTTCGTCCCGCACAGGTAGATCTTGCAGTTCTGTGGAAGACCGTGCAAGTACACTCATTATACACTGTATTAACATACTTTAATAACCTTGGCTTAAGTTTTCGACCGCTTTTTGACACTAAAAATTCTTGAATTTAAAGGTCTGGTCAAAAACCAAGGAACCCCCCCCCCCCCCAAAAAAAAATAATAAAGTGGTTTCAGTTTTTCAGTTTTGATGTCCAACCACCTTCACTGAACACCATGTGTGCCGTTGGGGCTAGTAACTATGCTACTTGAAACAGTATTTTGCATCAGAGGGCCTTGAAACATCACCTAACACTTTAATCAAAATATATTCTCCTGATCTTTTTAATATATATATATATATGACTATGAGCATTTTTCTGGACATTCAGGCCGCTTCATAGTTTTACTAATCTGGTTGAATACTTAGGGACAGGTAATGAGACTTTTTATTTCACCTAACTTTCCCCAATTTTTTTTGCACTGTGGTCAAAAAGTAAAGACAGTCAAAAAGTTAAGGTTATTATGGTAACAGTCATCATGGCCCCTCCTGTATGATTTTGTTTATTACCACCATTGCCAGAGAACAACCAGACAAAATCTTACTCTAAAAACACCACAGTTTGTACCTGGGGCCAAACAATGGAGCCTCTATATGGCACAACACAGAAGTCCCTCACGCTTAGTCAGTTATAATTTTCAGCACAACAATGCACCAACCTCTTCGTGCTGCCGCAGCTCTCCAATCCAAAACCTTATACGGTCGAAGCTGGACTTGTCAGTCAGATCATAGCAGAGAATGGCTGCTCTGGCACCACGGTAGTAGATACGACTCATCGCCTCATAGCGCTCACTACCTGCTGTGTCCTGAAAACATATTTTATTAGAAGAAAAAAAAAAATCAGTTTACCAAATATGCAAACAGACATAACTACAAATAGATACACTTCAAAGATGATCACTGTCCCAGGTCTGGAAGCCAAAGACTTCTGCTTTATAGTCACATTAGAAAATTCCCACATCTATACAATAACACGTATGTTTCATGAGCAGTTTGGTTCTCAAACAACAGGCAGAAGCCATACAGACAGACATGTATATTATGCACTGTTTATCACTTTATGGTAGTTTCCCATTTTCCCAGGGAGCCGGGGTGGTCGAATGGTAGAGCGTTGGACTTCTAATGCTTGAGTCGTGAGTTCGATCCCGGCTGGGGCCAAATATTTGTGCTGGCTTTTTCATCATTGCCCCGTCTTTGATATCACCCTATGTGGTGGAAAAGGACGTTAAACCCCCAAACACCCACCCACCCACCCCATTCCCCCCCCCCCTTTTAAATTAGTTTTAGTCAAATAGAACCTGCTTTAAAAAACTCCCCTAAATTCAGAACAGATTTTACAAAAAAATAAAATTAACAAATAGAACCCTTAAAGAAAGCCAGGCAGGTTCAGATCAAACAATGTTGGTTTTGTCTATGTGACTACAGAAAACATTTGTTCTGCTTGTGTAGGTAAAGATTTACTTTATCCATAAACTGCGTAAAGTTACGATACAACACTTACCCAGATGCCTATGATGATGGATTTACCATTCACGGTGACTGTTTTGGCTCCATAGGCTGCCCCAATTGTCTGTAAACAAAAAGTCTACGATGAACCTCATTACTATACAGTATACTATATAAAGTCTGACAAGCCAAGTTTACCTGAAAAGCCCAACAACTACAGATACACCCATAATAATATATATCCAAAAGATAAAAAAAAATCCAGCCCCAAACATAAAATTATCAATAAAACCTGAAACATGAAAATGCTAAATTGGCCTTACATTCTGATAGGGAACAGAATCTCCAAGAAATCGGTTCTTCAGGTAACGCTCTACCAGACTGGTCTTGCCTGCGTACGACTTTCCAAGAAGTACCACTTTGGCGTCAACCTTGCTTCCGGCCATGTTGAAAGACACACTCCTAAATCCTGCAAGTGCAACAGTAATCTACATAATTTGAAACTGAGTGAGTGATCGGCTGTTCAACTAAAATGGCTAAGATTAGTAAGAATAATTTGTAATAAAGAAACAACTGGTACCTTCACCTTGTAAACTTTTGTTTCATTCATTGTCCATGACATAGCCCTCTCACTGAATTTGTGATGGGATGGTAAGCAAACACTACTACTACTACTATTAATTTTTTTTTTTTTAAACCCATAACAACCACTACCCAGTACGACTAGTACACTGTACTAGTACTACTACTAGTATGGAAAACTTTTGAAACAAGTGAGCAAAGAATTGTGTTTCACTTCGTTCAAACTTTGTGGCTAAAAGCAATCTGATTTTTTTTTTTTTTTTTTTTTGGGGGGGGGGGGGGGGGTCAACCAATGCAAGAAATAATTAATTATTAATGGTTATGATGAAAATATTCCGATTTCACATTATTATGATCATTCTGTTTGCCCACAAAACTCAAACAAAGTCAATTGAAACAAAAAGAAAATAAATTTCATTGTTGCTTTTAAAGTTCACTATCAAGAATGAGGTTAGGCCCCTGTAGTGTAGTGGTTAGCACTTCGGATCATGGACCGGGAGACCCGGGTTCGAATCCCAGCTGAGGCAAGCGGGATTTTTCCTACCTAGGTCGGCTCCTACCCAGAGCGGGTGTGCTATGGGCCCGATGGGGGAGGCTGTTGCCACACAGCCGAGTTTCACCCACTTCACGGGTGCGACTTTGGGGGTGCTTCCCTTGGTATGACACGTCTTATGATGTGGATGATTACACGGCCGGCACCGCAGGTTCCGTAGTTCCCGGGCCTGGTTAATGCCGGGATATTTATGACAGGAAGCGAGGAATGTGGCCCTGTCCCGCAGTCCCAAACCACATGGACCTCCATAGCATCATCTTACTATCACCCTCATCTCCATCATCATGCATAATAAAAATTGTCCCAGCTTCCGAGTCCTCCGTGGGTTCCACCCATGACCTGGGAGGAACACCACTGGAGTTGGCAAAGAGTCGGGGCAGCAAAAAAAAAGAAAAGAAAAAAAAGAATGAGGTTAGAAGTCAGAATGAAGCAGAGACTCTTGAGTTAACAGGTCAGGGGTTAGTGTGGTGCTGGTTTTGGTTCACCACAAAAACAAATTCAAATCACCAAACAAAGGAAACAAGATGCAGAGATTATGATTAGGAATAAAAATCGTTGCAGCCTTTATCTTGCATTATTCCATACTGTTTGTGCTGGTGTTCCTGTAATTTGTTGGAAAAATACCATAGCCATAACAGTACAGTAAAATCAACGTGCACTAGTCACAGCTACACTGAAATCTTTTTGAACACCACGTGTATGCTCGAGTTCTGTACACACGACCATCACGTACTTGGCTAGCACAAACGGCTGAAAATGTTAGTCCACGCCTAAACGAAGTTTCAGGAGGAAAAATAAGGCTTGTAACCCATTAAATAACTCCGCCTAATTCACTCTGAAGTACTTTATTACTCTGAGAGATTCGAAATAAGTCCGGGGGGGGGGGGGGGGGGGGTAGTCCAGGTGTAAACAAAGCACGTTACTTGCCCAGTGACTCGAAATCACGGGTCCTACTAATTACCGAAAACAACCGAAAACAACTCTTAATACGCCTAGAACGCAGTTAAAACATAGAAATAACAACACACAAACATGATTAAAGGTGAAAAAAAAGACATTAAACTAGTTTAAAGGAAAAAAGTACTTATTCA
Organism: Batillaria attramentaria; assembly: GCA_018292915.2. Classification (NCBI taxonomy): domain Eukaryota; kingdom Metazoa; phylum Mollusca; class Gastropoda; family Batillariidae; genus Batillaria; species Batillaria attramentaria. Next base: position 2,151,061 of record JACVVK020000044.1, on the reverse strand, counting down.
CTCCAAGAGAACACGACGAAATGAACGTGTCTCCCAAGGGAAGCGACTCTGGTCCGGACTGGTTATTTTCTGCAATATAACCTTTTTTTTTTCCTTTTAGCTTTTTTTTAAGGCCACTTTTTTCACCTTTAATCATGTTTGTGTGTTGTTTTTTCTATGTTTGAACCGCGTTCTATCCGTATTAAGAGTTGTTTTCGGTCGTTTCGTTGTTTTCGGTATTTAGTAGGACCGCGAAATCACGACAATGAACTTGTTGCTCTGACGTTCTTTGATCAGTACAGATTTTCAGTCATCCCCGTACTTATTGTAGCACATCAAAGCATTCAAGAACTCAGTCTAATTCACTTTCAAGTACTTCATCAACTGGTCTCCGCGAGTTCAAATGGGGGAAGGGAATTTGCCCTGCTAGTCCAGGTGAAAATAAAGAATTTTACTTACCCAATAAAACCACCACACTGAACTTGTTGCTCTAACGTTCACTGATCAGTATAGATCATCAATTATCCCCGTACATACCGAACAACACCAAATCGCACGCCTCTTTTCCTCGTCACAGTCAAATTGAAACAACACAGAACAATAACAGGAAAGAAACAATTTCCGGTATTCTCCCTTACCGGAAGTCTATTAAACTTCACGATGATACACCCCAAGATGCACAAGATGTACAAAATGCGCGATATGCACTCATTAAGTCGTTCGAATGAATGCGAATGAAGACACTCAGTCAAGCTGGCAATGACAGATCCGGTAAAAGACCAATCCAAAGGCTAAATAACATGTTTTCTATGAAAAATATGGTTATGGTGATTTCGCAAAACACACTCATACAAAATGCTCAGTCACCCAAGGTTCACCCTTGTTGGCTCAGTACCATACCGATACAAGCATATTCTTGAAAATTATGCACAAATGACAGTCTCAGCGGCATAAGTATGATGAAGCCGGAGCACTGTGTAGGATTTGCATAGCTGCACCTTGTGGTGGTTTTTGCATGTTTCCTTATATTGTAGTGATTAGACACATGAGGCCACCATGTGCTTCTTGCTTCGTCTGTCGTCTGCATTTTGAACTGAAGAACTCTGTGGTTGCCTGCCAGCCGCGCTATGCCTGTAATGTTTTTGTGATGCGTGCGACTAGCAAAACACCCGAAATAGCCGCCTCATATTCATACAGGTAATGTCTGTAATGTTCTATGGCCCTAACTGACTTCCTTTTGAAGCGAGTGTGGGCAATATTAGCCCTTTCTTACAGGGACACTTCAGTATCCTTATCTTTAGAGTGGAAAAGAACGATTTCCGTCTCAACTGGTGAAACTAAAGTGACAGAAAGCACACAGCGGAAGTTAGCTTCAAAAAGTATCACGTCTGCTGTCCCTCCACTAGACCTGTACGTCACGTTTTGGGTATGCCCAAAACAAACCAAAAAAAAAAAAAAAGCCCAAACAAAAAAAAACCAAACAAACCAAAAACCACCAATCAAAAAAGCAAATCATAGTGAGGATGGGAGGAGAGAGAGAGGAAAAAAAAGAAGAAGATAACTAATTTTCAAGTGTATAGTCAAGACCTGACCTGTGGTTGCATGAGCATTGAAGTGTGAATTAACCGTCCAGAGCAGTTGGACCATGGACCATTTTAAGCCCCGATTACATACATACATGATGTTACATGTACATTGTGTACATGTTGTTGCCATCCAAAGAAGGCAATAGGTCAGTTGGACCTGGCTTGAAGAAAACAACAGGTCCAATTGTCCTGGCTGGAAAAAAAACAATAGGTGACCCAAACCCACAGTGCAAACTGACTTCAGCAGAGTGTTCACTAGTTTGGAAAGTAGGTTTTCACATGACTTTCTGCACACCCCCTGGTTTTGGAACAGCTTCCTAATCGTTTCGTAGCACCAGCCACGGATACAATTGAAACTAGTCATCAGAGACGTGGCGGGTGTATGTGGGCTTCGGCTCGGCCGGGGAAGAATTCGCATCAGAACCCATGGCACTGTTCGGGGGCAATGCACTGTCGGTAAACTGAGACTGAGAGTCAGAATCACTTACTGCCACTGGCACTTCATGCCTAAAGTTAAAGGCTGTTGCAGACTTTGTCCGCTTTGTACAAATTTTTTTCGGTCAGTTGACTGCCTCCACGCAAAAACAATAGGACATTTGACCGGACAGGGGTCAGTGCAATGGGTCAAATCGGAGATGAATCGGTCAGAGACCTGAGACCGGGGCCTCGCAACAACACTGTGTTTGTGCATGTATTTCATAGATCTATACCAGCTTGGTCTTTCTGTTGCACAAATATTTTATCATCACTGCATTGAGGTTGTACAACTACAAGGACATCAAGATACCAGGGCTGACCTTTAGCAGGAGCCCGAGGCGCCTAAAAATCATGTCGGGCTCCCTCGGATCACAGTTTCAATCGCCCGGCTGGTGCCTTGATATTTCCCGGCCCGATTGGTAGATTCCGCTTACTGACACACCTGCACTGGACTGGTAATACGCGGCAATATACACGTACGCCATCGCTGAACCCGCTGACCGCCTCAGCGTCCAGAGCTCTCATTTCACCATCACGCAGACTGGTCTAAAAATAGCGCAGGTACAGCAAAATTTCTCATCAACGAGTCGGGCTCCTTGAAAAATTGTTGGGCTCCCTCAGCTTCCCTGGTTGGGAGCCCGACTGGCTCCTCAGTCGGGCTTGCTAAATCTCAGCCCTGAGATACGTTAAGAGACTGCAGATGTGTGTATGTTAGTGATCATTTAATAATGTGGTTTATCTTGAACATTGCTGATCTGCAGTTGTGGTTGAGCATTGAAGTGTGAACCGTCCAGAGCAGTGGTCAGGACTTGTTAGTTGCCAGTTCACAGTTCCTGGGACTATATTTACAAGAGTGTGTCCTATAGCATGACCACAGCCAAACCTTTTGATCACAGGGTGTGAAGTAAGACGGGCAGCCCTGTTTGCAAGACTTCCCAGTGTGGTAAATCCTCCTGGTTGTAACTTGTGTGGCCTCCCCCCCCCCCCCCCCAGATTCTGCTCCACAGTCCCCCCAGTGCCAGCATTAGTAATGGGTTTTTTTTTGCTCTGTAAGTGCTTTGTGGCTATGTTCTTTTGTGTATTCTTACACAGTGTGTCTGGCTTTCTTTTCTTTACCCTTTAGGCCACAACTCCAGTTCTGGCTAGAGTTTGTTTAGTTGGTGGACCTTTATAAGAATGTGCCATCTCCACCACCCCTCTTCCCCACTATCCCCCCCCCCCCCTTTCCACCCTCTCCCCCCAGGTTTTCTAGGATAAGGGAGTAAAACACTGGTCACCATATAGTATCTATAGGCATTCTAGGAGAATGATACTGCGGGGATTGGGTGAAGGGTGGAAGGGGGTCACTCTTACACTGTGCTGCAGTGCACCATTGTGGCCAGTTTGTGTTTGCCTTCTTGTATTTGCCTTCTTGTATTGATACACACACAAATTCTCACACTTGAATCCCGCTTAGGTCGCCAAATGTGATATAGATTGGGCCATAGACATTCCCACAGAGACGCCAAAATAGTACACCTACGAAGCACTTTGTTGTGCAGTATCAGAACTACAGAACTGAAAAGTTTGTCCAACGCGGATTGCTCTTTGAGTCTTTAGAAATCCTGTCAAGCATTATGCTAAGTACCGTTACTATCAGATAACGTATGGCTCCCAGCGTAGTTGGGTCCTTTTGTGGATGTGTCTTTCGGTTTCCTCTCTCCTTTGCAAGGGTAATGTGTTGGAGACTTAATTTATACCTGGGTCCCTGGTCCTGTCAAAAGCGGGAGGTACAGAGTATTTACTGACACAGTTACCTTTTGAAAAGATTTTTTTCTTCTTCTGTATGGTGTCTGCATGTTCATGCTGAGCTGATGGGCTACGTGTAAACTGGGTTACCGGGCAATCTGCGTATGTGCTCAGCGTGAAGATAAAATACCAATTACCATGCACACTTATTTACGCATGTTATACCGACAAAAAACCCACACACAACTTGAATTACAGTAAAACAAAACAAAAACCCAAATTGTAAAATTTAACTGCTTAAGAACTGCCCCAGTAGTAGTTTAGTGTGTGTGTGTGTGTGTGTGTGTGTGTGTGTGTGTGTGTGTGTGTGTGTTGTGTCATGATTTTATGCTTGCTTTGGGTTTGTTATCCCTGTCCGTATTCTTGAGGCCCGACCTCAGTTGACAACTGATAGAGAGATAAAGAGCGTGGCGCGCGCGCGTGTGTGTGTGACGGTGTGTGTGTGTGATAAAAATAAAACATTAGGCTCGGAAACTCGTCTGTTTATATGTTGTCTCAAACATGCTTCAGGTTGATTTGTGAACGTACCAAACTCAGTGTTCACACCCAGTTAAGCACGCCTCATTGTTAGCATTAACTTGTGAAAACACGCACACCCGCCACTGCGTCCGGTAGCGGGACTGACACAACGCACCTAGACTTGCTCATTCCTCGTAATTCGACACAATGTGGCGTCTGGGGTTAGCAGTGGTTGATCTGGCATGACGTCGGGTGTGACGTTGGTTAATCGATGCATGTACTTGTCAGTATTGGTAATTTTGTGTGTCTGTTTTTTAAGTTGTTTCTCTATAGAGAAACAACTTTATGAGACGGGGCAGATTTTGCTACGCGCAGCAGCAAGTTTCAGTGATACAAAACAAGACTGTGACGTTTCTCCACACAATACTTACTTTCACGCACACAGTGACGTAACGAAATCTGCGTCATAGACATCTTACGTGCACACTATGCTGCTGCGTTCTTTTTGGCGGGATTGACGTGTGTGTGTCTGTGTGTGTGGACGGATGTAATGATGGCTATCTGCTAAACCACCTCGCCGGGTGGCTTTTTACTTTGAGATAAAATGGGCAGTCATATTCTCCAGAGCTACCTTTCACGATTTTTATCCTGCCGCATTTTGAGAACAGTTATCGCCGATTTTAAAAAATCGGTCATGTTACGAATTTTTTCGAAAAAAATGTTCAAATGGCTTCATTTTCTGAAATTGGGAAGATCATCCAATTATACTGCCTGTTTTCGTAGCACAGCTCTGTAGCTCTGACAGGTTTTGTGTAAGAAAAATATTTCCGAGGTAGGGGTGGTTTGCATTTAAGGCCAAATATCTATGAAAAGACTCCTTCAAATTACTCATCATTCCGGTATTTTTGTCACTTGTGACAACTGCACATATGACATGAACTATTGCACTATTATAGCTTTAGTATTAAGAATAACAGAGCTTTTAGATAAACACATTTTTTCACGTTTCTGCGAGAAGCGCCGGACAAAAAAGTTCCAATTTTGCAATTTCGTAAGTACAATCCAAGGCACTTTAAGTCCACGTTTCATCAGCTCTCTAGATCTTCCAGATTTTATGTCAAAATTAATTCAGTCACGGAAGTCACAAAAGCAACAAGGAAATCACAAGATATGAAGAAGTATCATCTGTCAGACGAGCAGCGTGAGGCTGACGGCAAATGTTTGGTTCACAGACAAAATCTGCAAGTATCGTCACTGCTTCCGACATTTCATCAGCCCTCTACATCTTCCAGATTTCATGTGAAAAATAATTCAGTCGGAGAAGTCACAAAGCCAATAGGGAAATCACAGGACATAAAGAAGCATCCTCAGACGATCTCAGTGCTAGAGGCTGACGCCAAAAGTTTAGTTCACGGAATTGACGTCATCTCTCTCTCTCTCTGTATGACGACCTGCCTGAGGCTGACGTCAAATGTTTAGTTCACGGAACTGACGTCTCTCTCTCTCTCTCTCTCTCTCTCTCTGGGGAGCCAGGGTGGCCGAATGGTAGCGCGTTGGACTTTCAATGCTTGGGCCGAGAGTTCGAATCCCGGCCGCTGGGGCCAAATATTTGTGCTGGCCTTTTTCTCGTTGCCCCGTCTTTGATATCACCCTTATGTGGTGGAAAAGAGCGTTAAACTCCTAAACACCCACCTACCCACCCTTTCCCTCTGCCTCTCTCTCTCCCTTCTTCCCACACCCGGCCCCACCCCCAGTCACGTGGCTAATCGGTCGAGGTCGTAGAGGATCTAGTGTCATCGGTAGAACTTGGAGAGGGGAGAACCGGCAACAATAACAACAAAACAGACAAAATAAAATGAAGTTTGGAGAAACAACTTTGTAGGACGGGGCCGTTCCTCCTTGTTTGTCTTATCAGTAGCCGTAGTACTGCGAAGGGAAATGCTGACGGCTCAGTCCCGCGCCGCTGCATGACCGTCAGTGTTTATAACACCATGTACATTAATTTTGCTTTGTGTGTGTGCGTGCGTTCGTGGTGTAAACACGATATTTTTCAACTCACCGCCAGTCCCTCCGCCTGTACTGATTATACGTTCACTTTTGAGATTCGTCAGTATGTGTGTTAACGAGTCTACTTATGACTTTTGACTCCATTTGGTGAAGAAAACCCCCGCAACAGAAAAAAGAAAACCCCGCAACCCCCCAGTGGGGATCGAACCCGTTTAGTTTGCGTGATAGCGTAACTGACAGCTTTACCACCGAGCCACCACGTCCCCATGCACTGACCTTAGTATACGATAGCCGCTTGTTTCAACTTCCAGTGCCCGTGCTGAACCCTAACACAGGGGTGATGTAAATTGTAGAGGCAAAAGGTACTTAGCAAGGTTAGGTGTTGGTTCACCGCGGGCACTTATCCCCTGGATCAATAGATCGGGGATACCATTGTTGGCGGAATTGTGAACTGCCGGCCGTTGGTCAGGTGCTTACAGGTTAGTGGGGATGTAAGGCAATCTGACCTGGCCCTGTGTTTCAGTTGTAGATTATGTAAGTTACTTAGACAAAAAGCACACACTGAACTAGTCCTACTCAAACTGAGTCCTTTCAGAAATAATTAGAAAGAAAAAATTGGTCATGTGGAAAACTGTTAGGGTGTATGTCAACAGAACATGCACAGTTCAGCAAAAGTAAAACATGCACTGACGATGAATCATACCTCACCCCGTCGCTCTCTCTCTCTTTTTTTTTTTTTTTGGTTACTTTTTAAATTTTTTTTTTTTTTTTGGTATGAATGTGTGAATTACAACAGAGATGGGTGGAGAGATCAAGGAACCTCAAAAACAAATGGTGTTTGACTCGCAGTCAGGTCACTGGTTTGGCTCCCCACAATGTCCTTTTTTCTTTTTTTTTTAAATGGACAGATTTCTGTTCTTGTGTTGACAAAATCAGTTTCCTGTACATAGTGTTTTCTTTACTTTTTATGATTTTTTTAACACCAGCTTGCACATACTGATGTGCTAAACGGTTGTTCGGTTTAAATTGGTCCACAAGATCAACCAAGCACTAATGACGGTACCGGCCAAACCCCACGTAGAAGCCGACCTGTACGAAAATGCTTGTAACCTCACTCAAATCCTTCTGTTTGTGTTTACGTTTTTCACACACGGTTTGTCTCATTTTTGCAGGTCGTCCTGTGTCGCTGCCTCCCAACCTACCCTAGCATTGTGATCCACCCGGCGGTGACCCTGGTTGTGAAGCGGGGTGCCGCACCTACTACAATGAGACACGGCAGGCGGGCACCATGCAGTAATGATCAGTGACAGAGCCCTGCGATACGCAGCGTGGCGCTCACACAGGGACACGACCAGACTGATTGGCACTGCTAGTCTCAGCTCCTCTACAGGAGGACCCGTTACTTGCCGGCGCTACAGACAACAACACTGTTTTATCAGACAAGACCCGACAGGCAGCAGAAAAGGCTTCTGGACAATCGCCTTCAGCACAGTAGTCACGAAGCATTGTGGAACAGGCTGTCGACACTCTGTGAAAAGCTTGTCAGGGAATTGTGCTTTGGTGTGTAATTCTGTCCCAGGCTGTGAACTTTCAAGTTCTGCCTTAAAACTTTATTCCACTGAAAAGTGGTCGTTCAGAGGATCCGTGCCGAAAAGTTCAAAGACATCAAGGCAGAACTGCCTTTTTTGTTCTCTGCAGTTTATTAACCTGTTTGGTTCTCAGAATGGTGTGAAAAAGTTTGAGATTCGTGATCACCAGAGGCAGGCAAGGTTTAGCATCCACACCAGCAGAAGCAGCAGCATGGCCAAAAGCAAGTTTGAGTATGTGAAACAGTTTGAGACTGAGGACCGTCTCTTGCCAAACTGCTGGATTGTGGTGCGGATTGATGGCAAGAGCTTTCACCGGTTAGTACACGTGGTGGTTTTGCAATCAAATATTACAGTAAAAGAGCCTAAGTGTTCATGAAATCTATGGTGCTTAGACCCTTTTACCAGATTACAGTGAAGGGTTTCAGTTCAGCGTTTGCATCATATGATTTTAGATTTATAACTGATACTGAGTCAGTGAGTGTTGCCAGAAAGACAGCATTTGACATGGAGTAACATTCAATTTTTATGTGTGTGCGTGTGTGTGTGTGGGGGGGGGGGGGGGCAATGGATGTATAGACTGTATGAATAGGTAGGCCCTTGATTTGTGAATTTTATGAGAGAGTGAAAGAAATGGAACCTTTTTTTGTCAGCTTGTAAGACTGTGTGTGTGTGTGTGTGTGTGTGTGTGTGTGTGTGTGTGTGTGTGTGTGTGTGTGTGTGTGTGTGTGTCTGTTGGAGAGATCTCATAAGACTGTGTGAGAGAGAAAGAGAATTAGTGAAACAAATTGTATCAAAGAAATGGACCTTCTCATGTCAGCTCATAAGACCGGTATACATACATTTCTTTCATTTTGAATTTCTTATCTCTGCATGGTGTGTGCAAACTTTCCATTACTCTTGTTTCTATCCCAGTGTCAATGATAAATGGCATCTGTTGAAATCAGGATTAGAGACAACTGTGTATTGATCTCATTTGATCTCTGTTCGGCAAGGCCTCTCTACTTGAGTCGCATGTCACTGTAGATATGGAGAGTATCAGTGACCCTGTCAGCTACACTAGTTTGTACATTATCTGGCACTCCACTTTACAAAACAAGACACCACAAGAAATTTCGAAACACTTCATCTTGGTAGGATGAAGTGCAGCAGAACAAAGATGTGCAGGTTTTGGAAGGGCATTTTAAAGAACTCCATGGAGTGTCTGGATGGTACATGTACCAGCTTCAAGATGGAATACATATCTGCATATGTTAGAAATTTGCGGATCAGTGTGTGCAACCTGTCTTCAGCTTGTGTACTCAGGCCATTGTGTTAAGCATTAAAAAAATGTGTAGACAATTGTACAAGGAAATCCAGCTAGCCAAGAGGGCAAAAAATGAGTTTTATGGGACAGGTGTACGGGGACATACAGTGTTAAACTCAGTATGTTGGGATAAGGGAGTGGGGGAGTGGCAAAGAACATTACAGAGGGTTTCTCAAAGAACATTGAACTTGAAGAAAGGTGCCCCTGGTAGTGGGGGTTGTTTTGTCCTCAGGAAAGGGTCGACATGTGCTTCTGTGTATGTGAAAGTCAAAGGACATTTCTTTACTGCAGGAATCAATGTGTTCAAAGGGCACGCATGGGTGCTCCTGCATAGGTCATTGTATTGAAATTACTGTGATACCTGATTAGCATCTTCCTTTTGCTATGGTGCTCTTGTTTTCACTAGATGATTAGATCACCCTCACTTGTCCTCTGTAATGTATGCATACCCCAGGTGGTAGGAAGGGAAATAGCGTCTCCATCAGAACTTTCGCAAGTGTATAGAAGTTGCTTCCCTTTGCTTTGGATTCATGAAAGGGGTTTCAGGGTGGTAACCATTTGTATGCGGCTGGTAACCCTGCTGTTTTGGCTACTAACATATTTCGTATGCGCAAGAGTATCCCACCTTTTTTACTCGTTTTCGGTATGCGAAAATCAGGCAAGATGAACGGCTCCTTGGCGACTCTTACAGCAGCAAACACAAGTATAGTCAAAGGGCAACATTCCCACTAATCCAAATTTAAATGTAATGAATTACAGTGTAATTATGATTTTTTTTTTAGTGAGCCCAGCACAGCCCCAAACCTACTTGGTGATTAGAGAGAGGCACACCTGTGCAGTGCCAGAAACAGGGGTACCTCAGTCAGACAGCAAGGAGTGAAGTAGCCCTGAAGTAGACAAGGTGGCAGTGTGTCATGAGGAGCACTCAAGTTTCTCTCCGTTGGCAGCCGCTCCGCCGTGGTCATTGTAATACACAACCCTGTAAATCTGTAGCTCAGGCTCAAATTACCCTGTACACATACACAGTGATAAGTCAGTACAAATGGAATTGTGTTATTGGTTCATTGTACTTCTGATAAAGCTGGGTGGAAAGTACTGAACAACTGACCAAGTGGAAGACCCTTTTATGAGGTTGGCGCGGGGTTGAGGGTAAAATGTCTTTCAGGGCTTTCTTCACAGGTGCTTGTCCGTACATTAATTGGTGGGTTTTTTTGTTGTTGTTGTTGTTGTTTTTTCTCCCCGTTTTGTTGTACAGTATTAATTACTTTTTTGTGTTGGTGGTTGCTGGCATATATATATATATATTCTCATTTTGAGGAAACGTACAAGGGTTGTCAGATGTGGTGGTAGAGGAACAGGTGTTAGTAGTTTTCATTAGTGCATGGGTATCATACCACACTCTTAATACCTGTCTTTGATCTTTTTGTGTTTATGTACCTGAGACTTGGGTCAGCTTTCTAATACATCAGGCTTCGCTTTGGTGACTTAGAATTACATGTACTGATCCCACTCCCTACTCAACTCTGCTTGCTGGTCATACACCACCTGAACACACAGTTTATTGGTTGTACTTGATATTCAGTGAAATGAGATTGAAAGTGCAGTAGCTGTTTAGATTTGCTGTGTATTTCATCTATTTGTAAACCCCAAGAGTGAAACGCTTAGGGTGGGCTTGAGACTGGTGACTTCTGACGCACAGAATGTTGAACCTGATCAGAAGAGATCAACAAAATTCTTCCCTAATGGTTTGCAGCTTCACAGACACCCATCACTTCATGAAGCCAAACGATGAACGGGGTCTCAACTTGATGACGAGGGCAGCCCAGAATGTGATGGAGGACTTCAAGGATATCGTCCTAGCCTACGGGCAGAGCGATGAGTACAGCTTCGTCTTCCACAAGTCCACCAACATGTATAACAGACGGGGCAGGTACGTAGACTGAAACTTTCTACAGCCAATCGCTGCAGCCCTATCTTTTTCCTGCTTTTTGTTTTTGTTTTCCTTCCTTCTTTTCCTGCACTTCCCTTTCTGTGTTGGTTGCATGTGAGCTCTTTTCTCTCACATGTTGCCTCGCTGTGCCTGAAAACGCACACACTGACCTTGTTCAGGTGCCAGAAACGAAACTTTTTTTTTTATGTACAAATCCCTGGGCATACCGCCCTCAACCTCAGAACTAAAAGGTATGAGAAGTTTTGCTTGTTCTGTTGAGCCATTGAATCATTGCTGTCAAGGGGGATGGTACATATAGTTTTATTTCAGGAAGGCCTGGGTGGTGGCAAGATCATTTCTATTTCCTGCTAGGCCTACAAAATAGCATGTTTATGTTATCACAAAGAACTTACCTGTCAGGGCTGCCACCTGGCAACTTGAACTTCAGCTGTGCAAACTCTGATACTGCAGAACCAGCTGAAGTATGCATGTTCAGTGAAACCAGATACATAAATCTGTATGTTTTTTGTTTTGTTTTTTTTCCAGCAAAATCATGACAAACGTGGTGAGTCTCTTCTCCTCCTCGTTCGTGATGTTGTGGCCAAGGTATTTCAGCACACAAGAGCTGCAGTATGCGCCTGCTTTTGATGGGAGAGTGGTGCTGTACCCGACAGACCAGAACCTGCTTGACTACCTCAGTTGGCGCCAAGCAGACTGTGAGTTCAGTGCAGCGTTTTGTTTCCTTTGTATGTCCGTGCTTTTACCACGTGTGTGTATGTGTGTGTGTGTGTGTTTGTGTGTGTTTGTGTGTGTGTGAGATCCCGGTCTTTACTATAGACCTGGAAAAAAATTGCACAAGGCCAAGTGCATTTTGTTTTGATTTTTATAAACTGTACAGTTGTTGTAGAGATCGCGAAAAGTCACTGCATTTCGAAGGAAATTTCTAGACCATCCCAGAACATGCGAGTGCAGTAACGTCAGCAGATTACGTAACCCTGGAAAGATTCCGTACTTGCCAGTATGTTGTAGAATGTTCTAGATCTGACCTGTTAGTATATAAGCAGCACTGCACAGCGTTCTGGGTTCTTCCTCTTTCATGAGTTTGTTCTTGCGCATCTTCTGTTAATAAAGTATTGGAGTTCCAGCCTGTTGTATCCCGTGTCTTCTCTGCGAGTGCACCGAGAGAGCGACATAGCAGGAGAAAAATACAACAGAAATATTTGGCGTCGCCGACAGGATTCGACATTGATCTACCTACGAAGGGACAGTACTCTCCAGTGCTCAAGAAACTCCAACTACAGAAGTTGCACCCCTTCAACTGTTGCAGCAGCGAAAATTGACGACTGACAATGGCAGAGACAGCGGAGCTGATAAATTTGCTTAGAGAGCAATTGGAACAGCAGAAGGAACAAATGGAACAGCAAAGAGAGCAGATGGGTGCGTTGATGAAGATGATTCAAGTTCAGACACCGACTGGGGATTCCAGCGCAAGTACCCGTCCTCACACGTCTACTGTTTCGACCGCCGCTATTCCACCTTTCGCTGCCTTTGACTCCACTTCAGAACTGTGGCCTGACTACTGGTCAAGGTTCTGCACATTTCTTGTAGCCAACGCCGTTCCTGACGACCGCAAGGCTCAAGTCTTCCTCACTAATCAGACTCCGGCTGTCTACAAGCAACTGGCAAATCTGGCTGCTCAACAGAATCCAAGAATGAACATCAACGATCTGACGATGGACCAAATTGTTAAGTTCATGAAAGAACAATTTGACCCAAAACTGTTCATAGTGCGAGAACGTTTCAAGTTCTGGAGCAACATGGAACGGAAGCCAGGCGAAACACTCCAGGAGCTGGCAGCCCGTATACGTCAAGACGCGGCTACCTGTGACTTTCCTTCGATCCAAGATCCACAAGATGAAGCTCTTAGGCAGAGATTCATATGTTCTGTCAACAACGAAGCTGTCTTGAAGGCTCTTTTCAAGGTCAAGGATACCGAGTTGGATTTTGCCAAGGCTGTCAAGATCGCCATAGAGACTGAAGACGCGGCAAAGGTGGCCAAGGAAACTGTCTACGGTTCCAAGCCCAGGCCGGTCAACAAAGTCAAGGCGAACAACAAAGGGGGTCGGCCAAAGAACCACCAGCAGTCTAACTCCACGACCAGCTATTCAGCAAAGTGCTACAGGTGTGGAAAGTCTCATAGAGCAACAGACTGCTACTACAAAGACTCCAAATGCAACTTCTGTCAGAAGATAGGACATTTGGAGGCTGTCTGCAGGAAAAAAACTGCATCAACAGCAACAAGGGGGACGACATCCTGCAAAATCTTCAGTGAAAAGTATCACAAAAGCAGAGCTCGTCAAAGCCATCCTCGGCGAAGTTCCCCAAGACACTCCTAGGTTGGACGTTCCAGTCACAATCCAGGATCAACAGTTCACGATGGAGCTGGACACCGCAACCACAGGAAATTTTGTTTCTGTGCCAGTCTGGAAACAACTGGGAAAACCGAAGCTGGATGACGTCACACATCGCTACGAGTCTGCCAGCAAGCATGACCTACCCGTGTTGGGCACCTTCAAGGGCCAGACTAAGGACCCAGTGACTGGTAAACAGAGCTCCATTCCCTACATCGTCACCAAGATCCATGATCTCAACCTACTTGGACGAAACGCGATCCAGGCTCTGGGAATTTCAGTGGACAATGCCCTTGGACTGAAGAGCATAGAGAGTCAAGTCAAGAGCGAGGGTGCAAAAGAATCGCATCCGAAGACCTCCAGCACAACTTATGCTTCTCTTCAAAAGGATTGCCACACTCTCTGCGACAAGTTCCCAGATCTCTTCAAGGAAGAATTGGGATGTCTGAAGGATTTTGAACTGGAAGTAAAGTTCAAGTCCGACGCGAAGCCGGTTTTTCACAAGGCAAGGCCGGTTCCGTTCGCTCTTCGTGATGACCTGACGAAAGGCTACGAAGAAGGCATCGCCAAAGGAGTCTGGAAGCCAGTCCAGTTCAACGACTATGGAACACCAGTAGTTCCAATTCGTAAGACAAACAGTGCAGGCGCCCTGAAGCCAAAACTGCGGATCTGTGGTGACTACTCAGTTGGGATCAACGATCAACTTGCTGATCACCGTCACCCAATGCCTCTCCCAGAGGAACTGATGCAAAAGCTGGGAGGAGGATTTGGTTACACAAAGATCGACCTCGCTGATGCCTACAACCAGATCAAGCTGGCACCAGAAAGTCAACGCAGACTAGCCCTCAGCACTCACCGCGGGGTACTTCTGCAACAACGACTACCTTTCGGAATCAAGTCAGCACCTGGTTATTTTCAGGAGATCATGGAAAATCTGACCAGTGATCTGCCTGGAGTTGCCGTCTTCCAAGACGACATACTCACCAGCGGGAAGGATGCCAAAGATCATCTGAGCAACCTGGAACGACTACTCACGCGTCTGAACGACAAAGGACTCAGATGCCGTCGTGAAAAATGCCTGTTTGCTCAACCCAGTGTGGAATACCTTGGACACACTCTTTCGGCTGAAGGAATCTCCAAAGGATCCAAAGTCGAGGCAGTCTTGAAGATGCCACCACCTACGGATGTCTCAAGCTTGAAGTTTTTTCTGGGCTCAGTACAATTCTACGGGAAATTCATCCCAAACCTGGCTACTATGGCAGAGCCGCTCTACCGCCTGACAAAGAAGGCAAGTCCCTGGAAGTGGGGAGAAGAGGAACAAGCAGCTTTTGAACAGCTGAAGAATGTGCTTTCCTCTGATCAAGTCCTTGTACACTTCGACCCAGATAAGCCTGTGGGGCTGGCTTGTGACGCATCCAACGTTGGAATTGGAGCAGTACTGTTTCATCGCTATCCGGATGGAAGCGAGCGCCCAATTGCCAATGTGTCCAAGACTCTTACAGCTGCAGAAAGAAACTACAGCCAAATCCACAAGGAAGCCCTAGCCATCATCTATGGTTTGCGGAAATTCTACCAGTATCTGTACGGACGACAGTTCATACTGGTGACTGATCACAAGCCCCTGACGACGCTGTTCGGACCAAAGAAAGGGACACCACTTCTTGCAGCTAACAGACTAGCTCGGTGGGCCCTATGGCTGAATCAGTTTGACTACACGATCGAGTACCGGAAAACTGCAGATCACGGCAATGCAGATGCCCTCAGTCGCTTGCCTTCTGGAGACGACATCGACTTTGACAGGGAGGAGAGTGGGGAAGACACGGACATGGTGTGCGCCATCCGAGTTCTCAGTCTTCAAGTCAAACCCTTCGACTCCAACATCCTTCGTCAAGAGTCAGGCAAAGATCCAGTGATAGCTACAGTGATGCGCTACGTGCGCGAAGGGTGGCCGCTGAAGCACGCTGAGATCAACGAAGAAGTCAGAAAGTTCCAGAAGTTGTCAGATTCTCTCAGTACCTGCCACGGATGCCTCATCTATGGTACAAGAGTTGTGATTCCACAAAGCCTGCAGCCCAAGATCCTTGATCTTCTGCACATCGGACACTTCGGCATGGAACGCATGAAGCAGTTGGCAAGAACTGCAGTATACTGGCCCGGTATCGACGCTGCAATAGAGATGACGAGTCGACGATGTGACTCATGCGGCGAACATCAAAACAAGCCATCCAAACCGCCAGTTCATCCCTGGATGTTACCAGAGAAGCCATGGAGCCGAGTTCACTTGGACCACGCCATCAACTTCATGGGCACCAACTGGCTGGTGATCACGGATGCTTACTCAAAGTACCCATGCATCCACCCAACGTCATCCACGTCCACTAGAGCTACTCTAGACCTGCTGGAAGAAGACTTCGCTCACTTCGGATACCCACACACGTTGGTCTCCGACAATGCAACCACCTTTGTTTCTGAAGAGTTCCAGAGCTGGTGCAAGGAACGTGGGATCACGCACCTGACAGGAGCGCCCTATCATCCTGCTACCAATGGAGCTGCAGAACGGCTGGTGCAGACATTCAAGCAAGCTCTCAGGAAGTCTTCTCTGCCCCCGAAGCGAGCACTTCAAGAGTTTCTTATGCAGTACCGGAGAATGCCGACATCCTGCGGATTCTCTCCGAGTGAACTCTTGATGTCCAGGCAGATTCGGACAAGGATCGACACTTTGCTTCCCTCGCCAGCACACATAGCTCAGGGCAAGCAATCCAAGGAGGCATCTAAAACTCAGGTGACTCCAGACTCTGGAGGTGTCGCCAAGGTGACCAGGCAGTACAAGGCCGGAGATCCAGTATACGCACTGTACTATGGACCTCACCATGCCAAGCAGCCCAGATGGGTACCAGCAGTGGTCAAGAAGTCTACAGGTACTCGCTGCTTCAACGTCAAGGTAGTTCCTCGTGGCCCAGTTTGGAGACGACACTAGGAACAGTTGCGCCCACGTTACGCTTCTGAAGAGGACAGCGAACCTGGTGATTCAGCAGATGCCTCTGAGCTCCCGATCGACCATCCGATGGAGATTCTGGAGAATGTGCCACCGACACAGAACCAGAGCAGACCACGACTGCCCAGGACCAAGCCACCTGTTCCAGAGTATGGTCCAGACAACCCCAGGCGATCCAAAAGAACACCAAAACCCAGAGACAGACTGTTGTTGAAGTTTGTTGTGAAACAACAATTTTGGTAGGGAGGTGTTGTAGAGATCGCGAAAAGTCACTGCATTTCGATGGAAATTTCTAGACCATCCCAGAACATGCGAGTGCAGTAACGTCAGCAGATTACGTAACCCTGGAAAGATTCCGTACTTGCCAGTATGTTGTAGAATGTTCTAGATCTGACCTGTTAGTATATAAGCAGCACTGCACAGCGTTCTGGGTTCTTCCTCTTTCATGAGTTTGTTCTTGCGCATCTTCTGTTAATAAAGTATTGGAGTTCCAGCCTGTTGTATCCCGTGTCTTCTCTGCGAGTGCACCGAGAGAGCGACATAGCAGGAGAAAATACAACAACAGTGTTTTATGAACCCTTGTAGGCTTACAGTGATTCATGTGTTTGTGTGTGTATGTGCGGAGGAGGGAGAGTGGGTGTCGCTTAAAGTGAGAACCCCACCTGGCTCTCAGGCACATAGATTATGGTTTTGGTTTTCACTTTGTACTCACCTTATTGCACATGGCGTGCATGTTTCAGGTCACATCAACAACCTGTACAACATAGATTATGGTTTTGGTTTTCACTTTGTACTCACCTTATTGCACATGGCGTGCATGTTTCAGGTCACATCAACAACCTGTACAACATAGATTATGGTTTTGGTTTTCACTTTGTACTCACCTTATTGCACATGGCGTGCATGTTTCAGGTCACATCAACAACCTGTACAACATAGATTATGGTTTTGGTTTTCACTTTGTACTCACCTTATTGCACATGGCGTGCATGTTTCAGGTCACATCAACAACCTGTACAACATAGATTATGGTTTTGGTTTTCACTTTGTACTCACCTTATTGCACATGGCGTGCATGTTTCAGGTCACATCAACAACCTGTACAACACATGTTTCTGGAAGCTGGTACAGGAGAGGGGACTTAGCCCAGCACAGGCCCAGGAGAGACTCAAGGTGAGCGCACCACAGATCTGTTTCATAATCAGCATGTTTGGTGTTGTCACTGTTGGCATCAAGTGTGATTTGGTATGAAGATTGGGCACAACCCAACCCTGATGACAAGCTTTCTCTGCATACAAAAATTTCTTTCTAGAATATATGTGGTATGTGGATGATGTTATTACCACATGCAAGCTGGCCTTTGAAAGTCACGTTTTTTTTAAAATAAGACAGAAAAAGCGTACTACTGTACCACAAAAAAATTGTTACGTACAAACCAATCTCAGCTATATTAGTCGGAAACTTTTTTGTCTTTTACAGGGTACATTGTCCAGTGACAAAAATGAAATTCTCTTTTCTGACTTCAAAATCAACTACAACAATCTACCAGAACTGTATCGGAAGGGGACCATTCTTCTCCGGTGTAAGGTTAGTGGTTACCATTTTACTTTTTCAATTTTGCACTCAGAGTACAGGTGTGTTTGGGTGATTCAGTTAATATGTGTGTGCGTGCGCACGTGTGTGTGTGTGTGTGTGTTTGGTTGTTGTTTCAGTATGTCATCCATTCTTAGAAATAAATTTACCCCCCCCCCCCCCCCCCCCCCCCCCCCCCATGAGCAGTCATTTGCTAAAGAAACCTGTGACATTTATGGTTTTGTTTTTGGAACAGGATTCAGAGCCAGATGCGACTACTACACCCACAAGAACAGGACGTCAGATGACGCTAGTTGGGAACCACATCCACACCAAAGCACGCCCCTCCACCATTGTCCTGCACACAGACCTCATTGGTGCCAAGTTCTGGGAAGACCATCCTGAAATACTTGGCGCCAAGAAGCCATAAGAAAAGAAAAAGAGAAGACATGACAGTTGTATGGATGTAAATGTTGCAGTGCTACTTTCTCAGAGCACCACCTGTATAGGGAAGCCGGGGTGGCCGCATGGTAGAGCGTTGGACTTCTAATGCTCGGGTTGTGAGTTCGTATCCCGGCTGGGGCCAAATAGTTGTGCTGGCTTTTTCATCGTTGCCCCGTCTTTGATATCACCTGTATGTGGTGGAAAAGGACGTTATACCCCCAAACACCCACCCCACCCCACCCGCACCACCTGTATAGATGCTGAACTCCCAGAAATGTAGCGAATGATTGTCTTTGCTGTGTCAGCTGTGCTGAGTGCAGGGAATGCTGTGGTGCATATTGCAGCGTGTATCAGGGATGCATGTTTAAACTAAAAACATTCTCAAACTTGGGACCAGTGTATTGAGAAACTGTTGACAACATTATTGTGCTGCAGTAATGCAGTGTGCATATTCAGCCAGTTGCAATATTA
This sequence comes from Batillaria attramentaria, assembly GCA_018292915.2. Taxonomy (NCBI): domain Eukaryota; kingdom Metazoa; phylum Mollusca; class Gastropoda; family Batillariidae; genus Batillaria; species Batillaria attramentaria. The sequence goes on along the minus strand of JACVVK020000044.1, from coordinate 2,132,050 downwards.
CATCAGCATACAATCAAACAGGAAGTCTGATCGAATAGGCAGTGTATGATTATGTATAAATAATTTATGGAGATGTGTGGTTGGTTGGTAGCATGACAGCATGAGTGTGTGTATGTGTGCGTAAATGAGTTTGAGGTGTTTGCAGCCTTAAAATTTCATGAGGTGTATTTCTTGTGTTGGTTGAAGATATTTACAAGTTTGAAATGTCATGACAATAAGTGTGTGTGTGTGTGTGTGTGTGTGTGTGTGTGTGTGTGCGTGCGTGCGTGCATGCACATGTATTTGTGGGTTAAAGCAGTTTGATATTTCATGAGACTGGATGAAGTGTATGAAAACTTACCCACATGTTCTGAAAAGATTTGTTGACAAGGTGTGGGTGTACCATTCAATGTCAGAAACTTTAAATGTGTGTTTTTGTGAAAGCACCTTTCGTGATCCAGAACTGTTCTAGGCAGCAATATGGTACAGGCCAGTGACTTTGCAAGACATGACTCTGTGTGTTTCTAAATTTTAATTCTGCGGTCATGTTTACCTAAAAAGCAATAAGCTCCAGAAGAAACTTCTCATACTAGTTGCATTAGAATGGACTGAATGTTGCGTGTCCCTTTGACAGCCTGTGAGTGGATTTTGACAAGAGTAGATTGGAAAGTACAGTAGAACCTCTTTTGGGTGACCATCCCTTTGAGAGACCACCTGCCTGGGCAGACCAATGTTACAATGATACTGGGTTGCACTTCTTCACTGTCTGAAGCTTCTTTTGGGTGGCCACCTCTCTTTTAAGACCACTCTTATCTTGCCAAAGGAATGGTCGCCCAAAAGAAGTTGTACTGTAGTATAGGCATCTGACAATGTACTATGTGTTAACTACAGGTAGAAGCTGTGTTCGAGTAAAAAGAAAAAAACAAAAACAAACAAAAAAAACCCCACAAAAACAAATGCCAGAAAAAACAAAAATTATTCTTTCTTAAACAAATTGGTTTAGCTACTCCATGAAGATATGCATACCATCTTTGATTTTTTTTTCTCATACCGTGCAAGGCTGGAGATCATTTTTCTAATTTAACTGTCACATCAACATGTATATTTAGACACTCTAATTGTCAGTAAGCACCCCTTAAAGTCTGGGTACATTCTTTTGTTCTTTTTTTTTATTGTGCAAGAAAATTGGTTATCATTAGTTTCTCAAAGTAGATTTTTATGAACTTTTTGTTTCAAGTACACAAATCAGTTCTACGCCACAAGTGGTTGTCGTCTATATTGGCTAAAATCTGAGAATAGAAAAATCTGACCGTTTCTGGCATCACCTAAAAAATTAACACTCAAAGGCTTCGTCTCAACTGAGCCATGGGTAATACATGTACGAGACAGAGCAAGGTGGATGGACGCCACGGCTTCGGTACTGGGTGATGTAATTTGGCATGTTGTCTTCCCTTGTCATTGTCTCTATTGTCGATGGCTTTGGTTCCTCTCAATGAACTGGAGACCGTCCCTACTGTCATTGGTTTCTCTCAATGCCACGGTGTGGCTTGTAAAATGCAGACCTGCCTACACTACACATTGACCATAGAAAACTAAGTAATTTTGGGGCTTACTATGCAACTATGCATTTAATTGCCCCACTACACAATTTTTTTCCTAAATCTACGCAATTTAGCGGTTAGCATTTCGTCAAATCCGATCTGAACTTTTGCTCGCGCCGATCCAGCTTTTTGAACGAGCCTCATTCAAAGTTTAATGCATAAATACCCGGGTAGGAAGAAATTTGGCTAAAAAAAAAAAACACACACACAAAAAAAACCCACATACTGAGATACTATGGTAGTACACTGTAACCAGTCGAATCAAACAAGCCAAAGAATAGAAAAGTTGATTTGTAGCGCAACAAGCTGGCACATTTTGGTTGGCATACGTTACGACTACTCCTTTGGCCAAGAAACTACTCGTTTGGTTTTTGGCACTACTCATGTCATGTTTGGTGGGTAGGCAGGTCTGAAAATGCGAATGCACTTTCGGAAATTTTGTTTCAGACAGCAAGACAACTACAACCTTTCAGTTTATGATTGTCAACCAAATGTAAATCATACTGCTGTCTGTAAACATGATTTGATTGGTGCATTTAGTCAGCTTTGTGTTAGGTGCAAAGGGTAGAAGAACGTGATGGATGACCTTCATCCAGCATGACAGTCATTTGATCAAAATTCATTACTTACCTATCAATAACTGGATGAACTTGGCATCTCAAAAGGAAAGTGAAATATGACTGGTTCTGTGCTGCTGTTGCTTACAGCTGTTTGTGCATGCACTAGTTAACCGGCATTGACTTTTGGTGCAGATCTGTGGTGTTTTGGTGGGTTTTTTTCCTCAGTACATGTATATGATTAGTAAAGAACTGAAATGCAGTGCCCTCTTCTTAGTCAGTTGTCATCAGTTTCATTTACATTTTTCCCCCATTTATCATTTCTGTACTTTTGGAAGAAAAAGCTGACATCAAGGACTGTTGGTGTAACTCCTCATGCTTCAGATTCCCTTGTATGCGATGGCACAAATATGACAACAAAAACGTGCCCACATTGAACGGCAGGTATGCTTTGATGAAGTAGATGATGAACTGTGCACGTCTTGTTTAGGACTTGGGTATCATGGCTGTGTGCTGAAGTGTGAAGTGTCCCTCTGCAGTTTCCTTGCCCCCCACCCCACCCCACCCCCCCAAAAAAAAAAAAAAAACACCCAAAAACAAACCAAAAAACAAAAAAAAAAAAACTTCCTTTTTTTTAAATAAACAAAAACAGGGGAAATTAGGCTGGCCTAGAGGCTTAAAAACCTTATGCCGGAATATGTGATACCAATAAACTGGCCTGGCTATCCCGCTGTTTTCTTCCTTGGTGGCCAGCGGTAGAAAAAACAAAGAAATGTCAGAAGGGGTGGCAGAATTCTGCATAATGGCTGAAAAAAAACAACTCATGCCTGCTCTAGTGCACATTGAAACACATAAACAAGGAGACAAGACACTGGCATGGCAAGATTCTGGTGCTGTGAGCATGTTTATTCAGGTTAACATGGATGTATTCATAAAGACAAATTGGCTGGTTGCTTCACTTACGCATGATACAGGTGTAATGGTGACTGTGGTAACAAGATAATGTGACCATGAACGAAGCTGCTACTCGCTTAAATGAACGATAAGACTGGAACTCTTCCCCCAGCTCATTTCATTTACTCTGTTTCATAACACTTGCCGAGCAAAATGATGAATATATACATGTATGTATTGAGGTTTTCAGCCTAGAAACTTAGATTATTTTGCCCAGACTGACTGAACAGGCTACACTGTTACTTCACAAAAAGTTTGAAAACAACAAAGCTTTGTTGTTTCAGGCTTGAAGGTGCCAACTGAGCAACAAAACAGTGACCTATTTCGTCATGACTACATTCTTTAACAAACTAGCTTAACTACAGAGCCTGGTAGATACATGCATAAACCACCATCTACACAATCCAAATCTGTGCTGCTCACCCATGACTAGAAACATGTATTTCTACATGGCAGTTTGAACACTGCAACTGATACATAGTGATAACCAATCTCCTCTGGCTTCAACTGATGTCCTATGACGACTTACTTTGGTATAAATGTTTATTTTATAGCGCCCCACCCCCAACACTCCCAAGATAATGCAAGATTATAAAGTGATACACCATAGCAGTCCTTGTAAAAGATCGTACAATGTAAGTGCAAAGATCATCAACACAAGGTGTGGCAAGGACACTGTGATAAGTTCTCAGTGTCAGTACAAGGGATAGAGCTGACTTGATAGAAACAGATTTAAAATGTTTTATATCTTCCAGACAAATGTCATGCCTAGCACTGTACTGTATCCTAGTAATAAGTGGCTAGTGACGGAGATCAGTCAAACTGATCAAGACTTAAAACTATCTGTATGGAGTAGAAGAAAACTGGTTAAATGTCATGCCTAGCACTGTACTGTATCCTAGTAATAAGTGGCTAGTGACGGAGATCAGTCAAACTGATCAAGACATTAAAACTATCTGTATGGAGTAGAAGAAAACTGGTTTTGAATCTTACCGCGGTAGTCCCTCACAAAAATGAATAAATAAATACACAGGAGAGAAACTGGATGTGGGATAAGCAGAGCAACATGAAGCAAACAAAATAAAATACAGCATACAATTCAGATAAGGCAATGAAGTTAAGTGGCTCATTATGCGCACTAGAACACTGCTGACTGGTAACAGGATGCTCGGAACTGATCACCACTGGTCTGTAAACCGCAAAGTGAAAGCTACCACAGTCTGCAAGCCCTAACTCTTTGACGACGAAGCACAATTTCTAACACGCGATTTCCTATAGGAAATCGCGTGTTAGAAATTGTGCTTCGTCGTCAAAGAGCTAACTAGCTTAACTGTACTTTTCTTTGGACTCCCCACCATAAAATAATGCTACCAGCACTGTTAGGCGCACTATGTAAACGGAGAAACCAGCACCGTTCTACCATACCTTTACCGGTGTCTTGTTAGGCCAAATTTTGGTGAAACATCACATTCAATGCATTTACCCTGTATGTGCCGACGATGTCCATTACACACGCCTCCAGTCCGAGAAAAAGAAATCGCCCATGAGCCACTCAAACATTTTGCCTGTGGTGTAGCTGAAGCCACCTATAGTTTGTGGGCATGTTCTAGTGCTGCACACTCTTAGGTCTTGCGTCTGTTGCAGCACACATGGCAACTGAACAAAATGCATACACTAAGAAGCTACCGAAGCTTCTATGGTGAAATAAATTCAGCACCACAATGAAATACTGTTAGCAACAGAAGTCAAAACGTGCACTATGATGTACACAATGCAACTTTAAAGCATAGGTTAAGTTACAGAACTTTACAATAATGAACTGAACATAATGCATGCACGGCAGAACCGAAACTACAGATCAAACCACCAACAAAATCATATAGACTGGAATGGAACACGATCATGCTACCCGCCATCTCTTTACATCAACGGATTATCAACAACTTTCCGGACATATGTGGAGTACAGATAAAACTGCAAAAATTAATGCCAAGTTCAATGGATCCCCATTCACATGTATAGTATAATAATAACCGAGGGCACCAGCACAAATGAACCACACAATGTTCAAGCAGCTAAGAGCATTTGCCATTACATACTTTAGCTCTTTTGACCATTTGGTTGTTTCACACTGGAAGCAGCTACTTGTAGCAGCAAGCAAAAACAGGTTTAAAAAAAAAAAAAGGCAAAAAAAAACACAAGCTGCCGACTAGCTTACAACCCTAGATGTTGCATATAATCCAATTCCACATTTCACACCTTTCCTGATGCAGACCTATGGAGGCACTCGACACACGAAAAAATGAAGAGAAGACATGCTGAAACTGCATATAAGGACCCGATACGCTGGAAATGTGCAGGTGCCAGGAAAAATGGCACAATCTACTCCCTGGCAGCCTTGCCTTTCAAATCGCAGGAGCCAAAGCAAAGTCACAGGCCGACCAGCTTTATGTGGATAGTGCTGCTGCTACAAATGCAGCCTGACTAACAAGTAATATGATCTGTGTACCTGTCTCAGCCAGCTACAGGAGGGGAAAAAAAATGAGGAAGAAAATCGAGAAACATGCAATCTTCCCATACAAAAAGTGCAAATAATTATCACAGCATGAGTCTGTGCATGGACAGCAACAGTCACTAAACTACCACATCTATGCTGCTGATTTGTTGTCTTGAAAACCAACACCTCATACGCTGCATGCCGCTGCAGTATTTAGGAACTTTCACTCTCCATGCACAGCGTTGATTAACTGGGGAATCTTCTCATGATCTGCATTTGTGCCAAGCAAAAGCGCAACATATTGCTATTCCTTTTTCAAATGCCTGCACGCCCCTGCACGCCCCTGCACCACCATGCGGATGTAAGCACTGATACAAATTAAATACAGCACATGTACATGCCTGGCAGAGACCGTCGCACTGTTCATCCTGAGTATATATATTTACCACCATTCTGCGTCCTGCAGTGGCAGTTTGTGCACGGTGGTCTGTCCCACAAAATCTCATCTGTCAAACAGTGGGTGTATACATGATAGGATATCACTTGAAAATAGGGTTGTGTCACAATGGTATCTCAGCTCTGTATGTGAAGTTACATCCTTGTAAGAAACAGACCCCATAAGGGAAAACAAAACGCGTGAAGTTAAGGCTTGCGCACCCTACATTTTCAACGTAATTACTTGGCATGGCAAACTTAATTGTCCTCTTTGAGAAAGTTGGACAGTTTCCCCTGGGAAAAGCATGTCAGCATCACCCATCAATCACTTACGGTGACTATTGTGAGGAGAAGGATTGGTTGGGGGGGGGGGGGGGGGGGGGGGGGGGGGGGGACTAGAAAACCTGGACAGATGCCCCCTTCCCTCCCAAAGAGCAACAAGAGATACAGTGTTTTCACAGGTTTTGGTCTGCAATCTCAGCAAAATTCCGCAAACATTGGGTTTTTTGTTGTTGTTTTTTTAAACTGTGACTTCTACGACTGTGCATAATCCAGGCAACTCTTGTCACAGTTGCAGAGTTTTCAGCGCTTCGGAGACCCTTATAAAACCAGAGCACGAGCTTGCCGTGACTTCACTGTGCTTTTGGTCGGTGAGCGAGACACATCGCTACAGTGTCTAGCAGGTGTTAAGTGCTGCACGATCCTTCTTGCTCAATGTCAAAACTCAAACTGAGCTGTGGCTTTTATAGGGGTTTCAGGGACGCTGAACACTCTGTGACAGAGTTGACTGTGCATTTTGCACAGTCGGATAGCTCTTTAAAACACACTGTTTGTGACTTTTTCTTGAGATTGCAGACCTTTAAGTGCAGCCTTGTAAGCTTCCACTGTGACAGCTAGTCAGTACTACATTTAAAGTTGGTGGTGCTACTGACTGAGCCACTGTTAATGCCTGTGACTCTACACAGCTGCAGCACTGTCCAGGGGGAATTTCACAAAAAATACCTGCAAGAGCTACCACTCAGGGATGCTGCCTGGGTATGACATTCACCCCTTCATAGTAGCGCACTATGCAAGTCAACCTGGTAACTAGTCAACACACAGATGAAAAGATTCAACCTGGAAGAAATGTTTTGCTTGCAACAAAGTACACCATTAATGATTAATTGGCTACTTGAGATAATTACTTATAATGTCCGAGTACCATTAGTTTGTGAAATCGTACATAACTGTTTTTTTGTTTAGTCTTGGAGTACTGCTACACAACATTTGTCAGACAGCACATTTTTATTTGGTCACCCAGAAATGACAGTATCCTTATTTTTATTTTAATCATACGAAGTTCAGTAATAAGAACTCAGATGTCAGCTGAGAACATTTAAATTCTTTGTGGTGTCTGCTTGTGTACTACTGTAATCTATATTTGCTTGTTTGTAGGACTTTGCATACTTCTTACTCCCATGAACAACCATATGAGTAACAACCTATTAACAAATTTACACATCTACCAGCAGCATGATAACCAAATGGAATGAATGAATGAATAAATGAAAACAATTCATCATTAAAATCATGGTGAAGCAATTATTCCAAGCATCACAGCTGTGGGAAGTGAAAAACGATGTGACCTCACCCTTGGTAATCTTCTAAATATCACTTCCACCAATCTCTTGAACTGTAAAATCCATCACTGCTAAACAAGGAATCATACTGATTTCACAGGCATTGTATCCGTACTCTTGATCACTGCTGACTTTTGCATGGCAAATGTTTGGATTCTGTGTTCTGTATACCCTGCAAAAATTCCCAGTATAGGGTGCTGTGGGTCGCAACAGACGAACACCCTCTCAGACACAAGATTGTGTCGAATATCATGCTCTCGGGGGTAACCTGTAGTTGTGCACTTAGCAGTAGTACAAGTGTCTTAATTGATAAAGAAACCAGAACAAGATGCAAGAACTCGTAGGCATATGCAGTGTCGCAAGCCCCGTTTCCCAAAGCCCGTATAGCAGACAGCATACATGCATGATGGAGGGCTTGCTCTTGTGCGCAGGAACCCAGCCACCAGCCATTGTAACAAGACGGCCATGGTTTGGGAGGGTGGGTAAATTTGCTGTCCTGTAGCTCAGCCCACGCAAGCATCACCTATCATACAGCACAATCTGATCCACCATCATTACTCCAAGTCCATTCCACATGTTGCATATTTTACACATCAATTGCACACATTCGTACACTCTGACCTACTGCTTGACCAGTTTTGTGTTGTAAGTGTCTGTGCGTAAGTGTCTGTGCTACTGGTATACCCACAACCATTTAACCTGGTTCACATGCTATCTGACAGACACTTGAGTTGTAATGTTCAACCTGCAAACTTGTTTGATCACTGGGCTGGTCTGGCTCACACATGAAGTGTTCTGAGTTATGTACAAACTTTGTTCAGCAGCTTAATAGTTCAGGGTCCATACAGGTTCACAGTCTGAAAAATTCATGACTTTTCCATGACTTTTCGAGGCCAACTCTCCTGTTTTCCATGACACCTTCCTCGCCCTCTTTGACGCTGACACATGCGAGGGTAGAAATTATGAGCTTATCCAAGTTATCGCAGTCTGCAAGACCAATGTTCAGAGTTAGTCATCAGCCTTACGGGAAGGCAGTTTGTTGGTATTTTTGGCGGTCAGTCCAGTGAGTAATCACCAAGCTGACCATTTCACTGTGGGGCTCAAAATGGCTTCCATAAAATTCTGAAATTCCATGACTTTTCATGACTCTTGAGCTAATTTCATGACTTTCCAGGCCTGGAAAAGCTATTTCCAAATTCCATGACTTTTCCAGGATTCCATGACCTGTATGGACCCTGACAGTTGGATGGAAGAGGACATGCAGCACAGATATGTAGATCGTAGCACTCCGTCGATGACACATCCAGCTAGGTGATTTACTCGCAAGATAGTCAGCAACCAAAACAACGGTGGATGTGAAGTGTACGCCAAACATCACAGTGAGTATTCCTCCATTTTATCCTTGAGGTGTTGTTCCATTTTCCAAACCGCGAAGCTGTTTCAGCACAGTGTCCACAAGTTTCTTCTTGTCTCTCTCGTTCTTTTTGAGGGAGGCGAACAGATTGTTTTTCTTTTTGTCGGCATTGTTCAATCTGAAAAAAAATATGCATGGTAAATGAGACATTTGTATACATGTACTCTACATGTGCTTGTTTTCTTGAATAATAATGTCTGACTATTTACTACTTACTTAGTAGAATTATGCATAGCTTCTATCATTGTACAACGGCTTCCAATCCTTTTAAGGTTAGGCAACACTCTAGTAACGTTTTAATTACCATCACCACTGCTACTAATATTACACCTATTATTATTATTACAAAATCCTCTTTGCCCCTCCACCACCTGAAGCCCATAAAGCCACAGACAGTCATGCACAGTACAAATATTCGAAGAAACTAAAAACAGAATGACTCACTTTTCTAACAGGCTGATGGCAGTGTGTCGTGGAACCCTCAGGTAACGAGCCTGCTGCTTGCCGAAGTCTGCAAGGTACACTGACCAATCCCAGTTGAGGAACAAGTCCAGAAGCTGCAACATGGAAATGTTTTTCGTTAAGTATGTTTGCTGCAGCAATTGTTTACAGGCACCATATTGTACTCTTTTCATAGCAGTTCAATCAGAATGGTATGTTTTCAGAGCAGGCAGAACAATGCTGGAGGATAATTAAAAACAAATGAAAAACGCTGACCTGTCTTAAATCACAGAAGGCCATCTGAAGTGTACCATCATTTGATCCAGGCACTGGCTCAGATGCTGCAAATTCTGGAGAGACAAAAAAAATCTTAAGTTTCCAGTTGTGGTGCAGATATATGAATCTCTCCCTCACTCACACACACACACACACACACACACATACATACACATACACACACCCACCTATACACACACACAGAATCAGCAAACAAAAGCAGGAGACCCACGTTCACACTGCATGATGTCCAGGTTGAACTGTTGAAGAGCACCCATTGTCAGCTGCCGAATCTCATTGTCCAGCAGAAAGCCCATGAGACGCGAGGCGATGTGTTGACAGGCTGACATGCAAGCTGTCTTTGCAACCTTCTCCTGCACACAAAACGAAGCCATCAACCCACAATCCAAAATCATTGTTAAGCTCCATTGCAGGTTTCCTCTCCCTGTGTATGTATGTGTGTTTGTTTGGGTTTTTTTTTTTTTTTTGCTGTTGTTGGTTTGTTTTTCAGATTTAATGTCTAATTAGTGTGACCGTGCTGCCAGTTTTGGGTAATATTTATCGTTTCTTCTTTTTAAACAGTTACACATATTGTGCACAGTTCTTTCAACAACAACAAAAAAAAATCCTGAAGGTGGCTTGAAGGTTGGTATGAATGAACAGAGGAAGAGATCATTGCACTGCCATCCACAAAAACGCAGTCAGTCATCTGTGCTGTGAAGAAGCTGGGCTGGAAATGACCATACAAAATTCTGACTCTTCTCATTTCTGTCATGAATATTTGGTTCCCACACACAAGATTTTTGCACACACACACACACACACACACACACAAATGCTGAAGTTGTACGCAACACTGTCCTCAACTTCATACACCGACACTTCTCTCCAATAAGTCAGAGCAGAACTGATCTACCGGCACTACTATTAGCAGATCAAAGTCTACTCGCTGACTAATTCTCAAGTACAAATGGCTAAAGCAACGTACCAAATGGACACTGTTACTGTTGTCTCAGAGGGTTTCCTTAGGACTACGGCTCATTGCTAGACGTTTTCCCTCACATCTTAGCAACAGTGACACTCAGCAGGCTTTGCATGTTTCAATGTATCATACATTTTGTCACTGTTGTCAGTTTAACAGTATACAGTGTAGATCACAACAGTGTTAACATCAAACGTTCTGGATATTACCCCCCTCCCCCCCCCCCCCCAAAAAAGGACCAAAAAAAAAAAAGACACAAAAAGTCACTGTCATGCTGTGAAGATAACTTTCAAATGAATGGGTCCATAAGTCATCTTTTTTTTTTCTTCTCCTTTTTAAACTGAAGCAAGGCATTGGGTGTGTAAACTGGCCGTGCTGTGTATGGGACTTGTGCTGTGGACGGTATACCTGGGAGGGGTGGCTCAATTAACAAGTCAGCACTGAGCATTCTGTCAAGTGTGGATCAGTACAAGAATGAATACATGTATAAATCAACCACACAATTTCGATCAGGCACAACCCAAACTTGAAAAAGAGCAAAAATGGTTTGCGGCAACATGGTCACAAGTCTGGGAAGATACAAGGAACTAAACTGCACTCCTGACGAACAACACTCGTTGTTACAGTGTACCATCAAATATGCCAGATCTGCATTCTCATTCATGCGGGCTACATGTATTCACGTATATCTGAATCGATACTATTTCAAGGTAGCACTGCTAACGGGGCCAGGGAGAAACTCGGACTTGTGGTTGGCAAAAAAAACCCCAGGTAGTTTCCAAACTGGCAAGGACCATGCAAGATGAGTGAGCACGTCTAGCATCTCTGACACTCTTATCATTCCAACAGCATTCCACTGGCAAGGATTTTACAGGGTTACTCAGATCAGTGGTGGAGGGGTCATCATGGCTGCGGCTGGGCCAGCCGATCACGGTCATGCCTGTTCATGCTATGAGTTGTGCACTACGCTGGACACACGGAGCTACGACATAACAGCAGAAAAAGGTAGACGTGACTCTTACAATGTATCCCGAACACGACCAGTGAAACACCTGCCATAGAAAACACGTTGGACACCTGAATGACGGTGATGAAGCCAAATGATAAATGGAGACGAGTTGGGAAAGGGGGAGGGTCGGTGCCAATTCAAAGGACAGAAATAGATGTCATGTGGACGGCACTATATATATGGGCATAATGGTGCAAAGCAAATGGCTGGATGTGCAACCAGAACGCGCACACGCGCGAACACACACACACACACACACACACCCCTAAAGCATTGCTAAGAAATTCTAAATGTACAGAACAAACCATTTATTCATTATCCTGCTGTGTCTCATTAAAGAAAAAAGTGGTAGGTAAAAGGGAGTAAATGGGAGCACCTGCAAGGGGGGGGGGGGGGGGATGATGAGGGGAGGTGTTTCGCTTCAGCATGTGAGGTGCTGGTGGGTTTGGGATGGGTTCTGCAGCAGGAACTGGTATCATAGAAACACACTGACTTACTTTGGATAACCCCTGCGAACAAAACCAGCACAATCATACAACACCTATGATGAAGGATGTATATATACACACTCACACACACTCACATAATCTATGGGGCAAGCCGGTTTCGCTCACTGAATGAAGGGGAAACATGAAACAGACTGATGAATCCTGTGGCTGTACCACTCGGAGGTCACCACATACACAATCCAGGAGAGCTGGGCTGCCCGTTAGCTTAGTGAGCGAATCCAACCAGCCCCAGTCTAGAAAAGGGAAAGGCTAAACAAAACGTCCATGCTCAAGTCTGTCCAGAAAGTCTCAATTCCGGCCATACTACTTGCACTGCTGCACTATCTACAACTGCTAGAGAATATTACACACTGCCAGCCATTTACCAAGGGGTAGAAATAGTAACACCAAAGGAACTCTCTAAACTGAGATGATCATCACAAGATGCTCTGAAAATACCAAGCACAAGTTTCACAGGGTGAGAACATCCTGCTCCTTTTTTATCTTAATTTTTTTTTTTTTTTTAAAACACTGCGTGCAGTTTAGAACGAAGCTCCCTTGGTGTTTACTGACAGCCAAACAACAACACAGAGACGTGCCACTCACTGGAAGGTTGGTAAAAGACATGAAGATACTCTGCAGGAACGCCATGAGGTCCATGATGTAGCTACTAGCGTGGCCACGTGGCTCCATCAAAGTCCAGTCATATGCGGCTGAAAATCAAACACAGAACATCCCACTCGTACTCGCCGTCATGTGGACAGAGGCCCAGATCTATAATGCTACATCTCTGCTGTCGTTGCTTTTAGTTATTTTTGCTTGTTTTTCCTCCGTTTTCCAGTCAATTCAAATTTTCAAAAATTAATCTGAGTGACAAATTTCTGCATAAAATAAACAAGGGAGAAAGGCCTAGAGACATTCCACATGAAGTGCGCTGATATTCATAGCTATCCGGATACAAACTGCAGAGGAACTCATTAGTACAAACCCAAGTCCATGAACTCGTCAATCTTGGCATTCAGCTGCTGGTAGATATGTTGTTCAGCATCACTCCGGGCATCCTGATTACACAGACAAAAAGACAATTCAAAGCAATGCTCAAATTTCTGTGTCTGCATATGTATGTGTGTGTGTATGTGTGTGTGTGTGTGTGTGTGTGTGTGTGTGTGTGTGTGTGTGTGTGTGTGTGTGTGTGAACCTGACTTTACTCTGATACACAAAACATACCTTGAACATTGAAGTGCCATGTAGCCTTGCAACATGTACACTGTCTTTTTCAGCACTGCAAGAGAAAAGAAGCGATTGAAAAGGACACGATTGGTAGCAAGGCCTTCAGGAAAGGCAGGTAATCTAAAGAATTGATTGGTACAAAATTTTTAACATTATCAGCCTGACAGTTAAAAGATCGCTGCAGGTATTTTCACAATTACCTTCAATTTGAAATTTTCAAATAAAAATACATGCAAAACTGACCATTCGAAAAGTCACGCCTTTATCCCCATGGGTGCATCAAACAATACAGCTTATGAAAGACGTCATTCAAAGCATAATGTAGAAATACGCTCAGCACAGACCTTCTACTAGAACTAGAGATAGAAACACAGACCTTCTACTAGAACTAGAGATAGAAACACAGACCTTCTACTAGAACTAGAGATAGAAACACAGACCTTCTACTAGAACTAGAGATAGAAACACAGACCTTCTACTAGAACTAGAGATAGAAACACAGACCTTCTACTAGAACTAGAGATAGAAACACAGACCTTCTACTAGAACTAGAGATAGAAACACAGACCTTCTACTAGAACTAGAGATAGAAACACAGACCTTCTACTAGAACTAGAGATAGAAACACAGACCTTCTACTAGAACTAGAGATAGAAACACAGACCTTCTACTAGAACTAGAGATAGAAACACAGACCTTCTACTAGAACTAGAGATAGAAACACAGACCTTCTACTAGAACTAGAGATAGAAACACAGACCTTCTACTAGAACTAGAGATAGAAACACAGACCTTCTACTAGAACTAGAGATAGAAGCACAGACCTTCTACTAGAACTAGAGATAGAAGCACAGACCTTCTACTAGAACTAGAGATAGAAGCACAGACCTTCTACTAGAACTAGAGATAGAACACAGACCTTCTACTAGAACTAGAGATAGAAGCACAGACCTTCTACTAGAACTAGAGATAGAAGCACAGACCTTCTACTAGAACTAGAGATAGAAGCAGCAGCATAAAGGGTCAAGACAATCACACACTAACCCTGTGATGCTGGAGATGTAGCCTTCAAGGTGCGGACATGACTGATCCAGATAGTTCATGTTGATGGAGATTTGGATCAACTGTCGGACGAAGTGAAAAGACAAAACTTCAACTTATCAAATAACACGAAGTGTCACAAAGCAGCCCAATGCTCACAATAATGCTGAAGATATCAGTGATTGACTCTTCAGATGATGGTTACAGCTCAAACTAACAAACACACCATCCATTCCAATCATATGCCATTTCAATATTAGTGTACCTCTGTGAACATTTCATCCCCAGGCATGTCACACACACACACACACACACACACACACACACACACACACACACACACACACACACACACACACACACACACACACACACACACACACACACTCTTTCTTTCAATTACAAAAAAAGAAAAGAAAAAAAGAATGATTGAGGAACAGAAATAAAATTCATACCTGCAGCAGACTTAAGTTTGGTCGCTTGATGAGGGAAGACAGACAGGCACTCAGCGTCCGCGTTAACAGCTGGTTGGCAGACTTTCGGATCATGTCATCTATCTCTGTATGACTGCAAGTGCAAAATTTCTATGAAGAAATAAGCGAATATGCACTAAAGTACAAATGATGAACACTGAAGAGCATGAACTTGAAATTCTACATCTGCCAGTCACAGGTGCAAGACACGATCTTTAAAAAAAAAAAAAAAAAAAAAAAAGCTTTTAAAAAGCAATTAATGTAAATATCAAGTACTAAAAAATAAACACATTTGTGGGAAGAAAGTGTGGGACAGGTCAGTATAAGATGTGAGAGCTACAACTGATTTATATTACATGTGTTATAAGTTTGTAAAAATTTACCTTAGATGTAAGTCTGCAGAAAATTTTAAACAAGCGTTGATGTACTCCTTCACCTGGTTGAAAATGCTGGGTACAAACTGTGAAAATGGGAACCGTCGAGGATACGGGGACTGGAAAAATAAAACCAAAAAGTAGATTCTCAAAACAAGGGGACGGAAGTGTGCAACCCACCACCATAACAAATTACAATCACTTACCATACCCATCACCACTGCTGAAACAATATGATTGCAAAGGCACAGCCATTGTTAAACTTGCTTGTTAAACCAAGCAGCGAAAGTGGCAGACTGAACACTTTCACTGAAATCGTTAACGTCATTCATTGCCACAGATCTCTCACCGCCTTTCAGCAACATCCTGAGATGCTCGTCTCACCTCCGCTAGTGTTTTGTCCTGATACGGAAACTGCGACACTAGGACGGTGTATTCCTCTGGTGTCTCACAGCAGATCGGCGTGTAGTTGTCCTCCGCAAAGATCTCGTTGAACACCTCCACCCACTGTTCGGACAGGATCTGGCTGTAGCGATCCCGCATCTCCAGCAGCAGCTCTAATAACCGCCCTACGCTGAACCCATATCCCTGGACACAGACAGAATGACAATGTCAGCTGTGTAAATCCAGTATTGTGGTCTCAACCAGGCGTCAAGTTCAATGTACCCTATGCAACATGGCTTGCAATAGTCCAAAGAAACAGTAGCCAAAGTTTTTTTGGTGGAAAATTTTCTTTGGGGGGGGGGGGGGGGGGGGGGGGGGGGGGGGGGGGGGGGGGGAGGGAGAACTGGGGTTGCCATTTAGCTGAAATCAGCTAAATAGCTGACAATTGCAAGCCCTGAAACTAGCACCCATCGAAAACAACTGCTCAACTGCTAAACACTGTCAACAGTAAAATATGGTGCTCCCATATTAACCTATCGACAACTACAGCAGCCCTTCTCACCCTCACTTTGACCTCTTTGGTGCCACTATGTGGATCTGCCCAACACTCTGGGTTGACAGCGGGTAGCTCTGGTTCTAAGCCACAGCATGCAATTTATGGCACTTGGCATCTTTAACATGTTTTTGTGTATGACACAGGCATTACTACACTGTACTGTACCTTCAATGTGTGGCAGAAGAGCACAATGAGTTTCTTGATCTCCAACATGAGACTGGCCACCTTGCATGATTGCTGCAACCAAACACACAGAACATGTGAAAAAAAAAAAAAAAACCATGAAATACACAATAAGAAAATACAAATACAAATCTTCCCCTGTCACCATGAAAGCCTTGCAGTCAGCATGTCATGGCAGTACCAGGTGCTATGCAAAACAAACAACCTGAGAGAATTTGGGATGAGAACTCAATGCAACAAGCGCCTGCACAAAAGCTACTGATAAAGAACCCTATCAAAACTACAGGAAGGGGAACACCAAGCCACAATACCTCAGCATGCAGAAACTAACAAAACCACTAAAAATAAATATACTTTTACACTAAACTGCAAATAAAAACTATAATAATGGCAACAAAAAAATACAGCGCGTACAGAAAAATAAAATTTAAAAAAGGTTAAGGGACGAGCATTTGGGTTAAGGGACGAGCATTTGCATGCTTCACTAAACTGAAATTAACACCAAAGTATGTGATGCAGTCGACTGCACATAGATGCTGTTTCACTACCATTTCTAACGTGATTGGTAAAAGAAACATTTAAACTGTGACAACTGTTTTACACTGGAGACAGTAGTGACTACAAGCAGACAGATCTAAAAGAAACCTAAAAGCTGAGAAGAAAGTGTGTGTGTGTGTGTGTGTGTGTGTGTGTGTGTGTGTGTGTGTGTGTGTGTGTGTGTGTGTGATTTCCAGCTAAAGTGTATCACACCTTACATAAAAACAATGTGTGTACACAAAAAACATTTGGGGAAAAAAAGAACATGTGTAGCACTGATACACAGACACAGAAATTGACTGGAATGAGGAATCTACATAATTATTGCAAGCAAGACAGAGCTGTAAATAACGCAAGCATACGTTTCTCAGGTCAACAACTTTTCCAGCCAAAAATACAGTATCTGCAGGCACATTAAGGTCTGATAAATAAATTAAAATGATAAAAAGAGAAATAAACAAAAAGAGAGAGATCCTAAAAGACAGATGAGATAACAAAAGACAGATGTGTAGGTCTCTGCTATTTACGTCATCAAGTACTGTAACAATTATTCTTGGATATATTCACATGCATGCAATGCCACTTCACATCACCAGGGCTGCCACTTTCTGAGAAACAAAAAGCCTGAAAATTGACCCCCAAAATCTGAATGGAAGGAAAGCCAAACTACAGGGAGCCAGTGGAAGGAAGAAAGGACTTTGCCCGAAGAATGTGAAAAGCGGGGGGGGGGGGGGGGGGGGGGGCGGCGGCGGTCAGGGTCTGTGATGATAGACACAGACTCGCGAGGTTTTTTGGCCGGAAAAAGCAGGAAAACGACTTTGCCTGAAGAAAGTGAAAAGCGGGGGGGGGGGGGGGGGGGGGGGGGGGGGGGGTGTTAACGTCGCCGAAGAATATGGGGCGCAAAATGCACCTTACCCGGAAAAGCCGACGGCCCAGCGATAGACACACACTCGCGATTTTTTTGGCCGGAAAAGCAGGAAAAAGCCGGAGAAGCCGGAAAACGCTTTAAAAAGCCGGAAACCTCTTCACAGCCGGTTCGAAAAGCACGAAATTCTGCCACAGCAGGAAGAGTGGCAGCCCTGAATATGACAATATGGGGCGCAAAATGCACCTTACCCGGGAAGGCCGACGGTCCAGCGATAGACACAGACTCGCGATTATTTCGACGAAAAAGCCGGAAAAACCGGAAACGGCTTTAAAAAGCCGGAAAGCTCTTCACAGCCGGTTCAAAAAGCCGGAAATCAGGCCACAGGAGGAAGAGTGGCAGCCCTGCATCACACTAGAGAGTACGGAGATGCAAAGGAGTAGAGGGTAGTGAATCAAAGGGAAGAGGAAGAGATATGGAGAGATTACATTTTCTTGCGCATGCACACAATAAACACACGTACATATATAAGCATTCAGAAAACAGGGAGATGGTGCAAACACACACAAACACATTACACATGCAGTAAATGTTTTGTTTTCTTTCCTTTCGCCTCCCATCTTCTCTTTGATACAAGATTTGCATTTTGCTATGTCTCTAGATCATTCAGAGTGCTTGGTATGACTGTGATTACATGTTCATTCGCATCTGGTGTGTCTCGAAAGCATGATACTGGGGAATTCAGTGCATGGTTCCGGAATGTGCAGCTCTGCAACAGGTCAAGTGCTCGACTCATTCAGTCAGCTGCAAGGACGACATGCCAAAGTGACAAAAGGCTCGGACGCGGTCACGTGGTTTAAGGCACAGTCCTCTGAAGGCAGCCCTTCAAGTAAGGGAGGTAACTCTCAAAACTTTCAACCTTTAATGTGTAAAGTGAAAGGAATTGATCAGCACATTGGCAGCATTTCCAGAAACCTGAGGTTTGATATTTACAGAAACTGCTGTCAGAGTTTTCAAACAGGTAAATTTAATCCAAACGAGCGGAGAATGACCTCCCTTGTAGATGTGCCTTTAGCGATTCAAAACAACCTCATCCTCATCATCTAGTTCTTCTTCGAGAGATGCGGGCATTTCGTTCCGATACTCTGCATGCTTTTCCTGTCAAAAATTCAGGTGCATAAGTATCAACAGACCAGCAATTACTCCTTTTTTTAAAAAATAAACTCCTCAACTGCATCCATGTTTTCAGTGTTTGACCATCTGTGCACTCTCCAAGTTTACCTGCTACATGTATCTACATCAGACACAACAAAACAGTCTTGTCACAAACAGTTAGTGAAACAAACACATGACTTCACTGTACTTCAGTCTACAAACAATTTTGGTGGTTAGTTCTGTACACTGTCAATATTTCTGTTTCTACAAATACATATTACACCGAATACAGAGACTGGTAATGTGGACACAGATCTACAATACCTCCGATGTCCAGTTTGGCCTAGTGACCAGTCTCGCCTATGTGTCAAATAAACAGGAAGCATATACTACTAAAACCCAATGACCAGTTTAAAAAAAAAAAATAAAAAGAAAATGAAACAGATTCAAGCAAAACTTCACCTATGCTGCTTCCACATACTTTATTAAGTACAGTCATAATACCAGAGTAACAAATTACAACACCAAGTTTAGATAAAGAAAGATAAAGTGCATTAGGTCTTTTCACCAAAAACACGGCAAATTATACTGTCAGCTTCTACATGTATAAGCTTCAAAACAAGAATATTTAGTCTGATGTAGTACAAGCAGTAACTTTCAAGCAAACTCAGAAAAATCATGAACCAGACAAAACTGAAAAAATCAACATTTCTGCATCAGGGGAAAACAAAAAATAACAGTTCCACGTGATGTATGGATACAAAATTCTGACAACCCACTTTGTACATTTTTGCTGTATGGAACTACAGTGTTAATGAAATGCACAGGGTCCACACCCTAAAAAATTCATGACTTTTCCATGACTTTTCCAGGCCAACTCTCTTGTTTTCCATGACACCTTCCTCGCCCTCTTCCACACTGACATATGTGAGGGTAGAAATTCTGAGCTTATCCGAGTGTATCGCAGTTAGCAAGACCAACTGCTCAGAGTTGGTCATTAGCCTTATGGGGAAGGCAGTTTGTTGGTATTTTTTGGCAATCAGTCCAGTGAGTAATCACCAAGCTGACCGTTTCATTGTGGGACCTCAAAATGGCTTCCATAAAATTCCGAAAATTCCATGACATTTTCATGACTCTTGAGCTAATTTCATGACTTTCCAGGCCTGGAACAGCTATTTCCACAATTCCCATGACTTTTCAATGATTCCATGACCTGTATGGACCCTGAATGCATATATATGTATGCAATAATATATTGTAACTGCTGAGGAGCTGGGCTTTGTAGACTTCAGACTGGAGGGTAAATTACTAAATAACAGCAGATTCCCTCCCCCCCCCCCCCCCTTCATGGACAGGCACTTTGTGAAAATTTCTCTAAGAGTGTTTTGTTTTCTTCAGACAGGGATGATAACTTGATGCTGAAAAACTTGTTACCTGTTAGATACAGCAGGACGAACACTTGCAAGTAGCTACCAACACCAGCTACTTATACTGATTCCAGTGTTCACATTCCCATCCTTACGATCCCTTTCAACCCCCATTCCTACTCCTAGTGCAAGCGTACAAAAAATTGCTGTGCGGTTCTCTCTGCGCCTCTGCCTTTTCACTGCTACAAAAGCTGATTCACAAATGAGTCTCAGGGTGATCCTGCCTTTAAAACCACAGTGACAAACATACCGATGTGGAGCGCAGTGTGGCCGTCATCTTCTCCACTGCCTTCTCCCACAGTTCGTCCATGTAGGAACGTGTCACCAGCCCCTGAGTTGTGTGAAGAATGTGGTCCTCCACCACGAAAAACCTGAGCGAGTGGCAATGCATAAGATTAAACCAAACTTCCGCTCCCAGACCAAGGTAAATCATTTCATTGTAAAGATCAACACGCACGCATGCACACACACACAAACGCGCGCGGACGCACACACACACAAACACCCCAAGTGCATGATTTGAAATAATATAATTGACTTGCCATTCTAAAGAAAAAACAACAACAAAATAAAACAAAATTAGTATTGCGTAGCCGTAACTGCATGACCAGACACCATACGTGACGTACATTATCATGCGATGTACTTACCCAACAATATCATGGAAATATTTTCTGAAGGCTTCTATACTTTCATGCTGAAACAAAAACAGACACAACAATAATTTCATGATGACAATAACAAAGTATAAAGCGTAACAGAAGGAGTCACAGCAAAACTTAGCATATTAAAAATAAAAGCATCTGAAAAACTAACAGACTGTGGATGCATGTCCCAGAGAGAACAAAATGCTGTATCCCAAAAAGGATGAAAAGGTTGGTTGTCTGGGCATTTTTAGTGCCCTTTTCCGACAATATTAAAAGGAAAACAATGGAAAAGCCCAGAAATAGTCTGGCTTTCACACGTAACTGACGCTATCACCCAGTCACTGACTGTCCAATCCTCTATCAGTGCAGCTCCATCATATTCATAGTGCACGCAGCTAAGCTTCCCTCCCAACAGTCAAGAATACAATGCTAAAGACATGAAATTCTAACGTAAAATCAATTTTGTTTTATATTATGCAGACATAGTTACCATGTTGTGTGGAGGCTGAAGAGAAAGGCGAGCCTGTTTCCATCGCTGCTGACGATAGTAGGTTTCAAATTTATCACGGTCGCCCTGTAAACACAGTGCCATTTTCCTGTCAAATGCTGGAGATGATTCATCAGCAAACAATCCTGGCAATACAACTTTGTGAGAAACAAAAACATGTAACAAATAACTGCAATGTTTAAATCTTAGAGAGAAAACACCACCAAAAAACCCTCACAGTACGTACTTCGTACCCAAATTAATATCTGAACTGTACAGGACAAACAGGCTGCTGCTATGAGCTTAATCATAATTTTTTTAAAAACTTGTTTACAGCCTGTATGTGTGACCACACTTTCAACAACATGGATGCTGGTTTCAACACATTAAGGTTAGAACTGAGATACTCACCAAAACTGTGTATATATGCAAACAGCGATACACTGGTGAAAAGTCAACCAGGTCTTGTGCGCTCAGTTCCTGCAACATATTCATGACAAACTAAGTCCTGTTCTTATAAAAATGTTTTTGCCTAAAAAAAAAAAAAAATTCACCATCAAATAATCTTAATGCAATACATGCACATGTTTGCAGATGTTCTTCAGCAAATATTTCATTTCACATCTCATCAAATCCATGATACTTTCACAAATACTCTGCACACATTTCAGGTGTCTGGTGAATCACAACCACAAAGCATCTTTCAAGCAATGTTTGATGTACAGACACATAAGTTAAAGCTTCTCCAGATATAATCCCAGTGAATCATATCCAGTGTTCCCTGTGATTCGAAATACAAGGGTCTTTGGGACCCTCTCTCCATATTTTTGAGAGTCCTTTTGTAAAATCTGAGGGTCCACGGTCTTTTGGTACAAAAAGTCTGAAAGTCAAAAACCATTAGTTGAGGTTGTTTACAACAGTATTCAAGCAGAAGAGATGTACAGTCGAACCTGCTATGGCGGTCACCCGTATAAGCCATGCCACTGTCTAACTCGGTCACCCCAGAGGATCCCCGAGCGTTTTCCCTCTATATATGCACCGTATAACCAGGTCACTGTCTAACGCGGTCGTGCCACCTATTTTGGCAGTCCCAAACGACCTTTCACAATGTACAAGGCAGTCACTTTGTTGTGTAGTGACCGCCTTCGGGCCCCTGCTGTGTTCTCAACTGACAAGACAGACTGCCTAACTGCTTGACAAGCCAGGATTAGCCACGCCGCGGCTCACTGACACGCGCCTCCCCCTCCGAGTGAATAGCCGGGGGATTGGTGGGGGCGAGGGGGTGGCTGTTAGCGGCGTCCTTTTGATTGCTTTGCAATCAGTACGAGGTCTGTAGGAAGCAGTCAGCTTTGTGTTTGTAAACCGATCAACTTCCAAGGTGTACGAATACATGAAGGTGTTGTCACCCTGTTTGTCGTTTCTATTGCTTCCGATTGAGACGACGATGTGTTAATGTGCGTGGATCCGCTGTCAGCAGGAAGCTTGGTGTTGCTTTGTTGCATCGTCAGTCGATCACCTGCTGGTCTGTTTGTTTGAAATCAAACGGTGTGCAATAAAAAAATAAAAAGGACCCCAAACACGTATTTTCAAGTGTATAGAGAGCTTTAGGTGAGCCCTGTTGTCAGCTCGTAACACGTGCACCGCTAGAGTATTCATTGGGTGACATGCCAGCTGTTGACATGCCTGCCTGGACAACCCGGCCACCTGTCTAAGGCGGTCAGTTTGGTCCAGTCCCTTGGGTGACTGCCTTACACAGGTTTGACTGTATCACTATCAGAATTGTAGCGTGTCAGCCATAGCAGATCTGCAAGGAGAGGCACCCGCACACTTACCAAATAGAGCATTATGACTGGACAAAAACTGTCTCAGAGTACTTACGCCAGTCACATTCTGTCTGCCATGAACAATGGCTAAGAGGAAATGTGACGCTGCAAGTGTCCGCTGCTAGTTACGGATAGCTTGTTCATCGAGTTTTGGGGAGACTGTTGGGAAAAATACTTTTTGTCACGGTGAGACGAAATACGTGCGTCCCCTGTGATGTGTCAATTCAAGAGTTTTGTGCATACAAATACGCACACTTGAGCGTGATCAGGGACACTGTTCACACTTTAACCTGCATTCTGCACCCTCAGCAAAAGACAAAGGTACACAAAATTAACTTACATCTTCATCATCATCATCATCCACTACGGGAGGTGGGGGTTGTTCAACTTCTCCTGTGAATGGGTTTGGTGGTGGTGGCGCTCTTCGCTTCTTCACTTTCTTCTTCGCAATTGTGGGATCCATGTTGTTTTGCTCAGCAGCCTAAAGAGACGCAATGATGAAAAATGAAGAGCTGGAAGCTGAACACAACATGGACACTCACATGAACCATGCACATTCACTCATTCACTGAAAAACTTGGTAGAGTGGGTCAGACCAGCTCCTTTTTTAATCACAGATTTCAGAATCTATGGGTACATTTTACTTAAATACTGTAGTTTGTGTGGGCTGAACAATTCAAAACAGGACATTTTCCCAGAGTTGCGCTGATTTGGCAGCACATGATAATATAACTGTTCCAGCAACAACTGCAAAGTCTTACATGTTTCATAGCAACTTCTCCGATCTTGGTGGAGTGTTTGCGGATGCTCTCCAGGAAGTCTTTCAATTCTGACATGGAGGCCTCCTTGATCTGTTCGCGGAGCTTGGGGATGGCTTCTGCCATGGTCTGCGAGAACCAGTGTGTCATAACGCGAGGCAGATAGGTGTGTTCCAGCTGCTCTAGCGTCTTCAAGGCTGGGTAATACCTGGTGTGAACACAGAAAGGTTGTACAATGCTAAGTAAATGACTGGATTCTAGGGTTTATGACGGAGGTTAGTTGTGCATCAAGAACAGTACCAGTACTGGCAGCTAACAAAAGTAAAAATGAAAGGGCCACTTTTCACATTACTGTCGTAAGTAAAAAGTCGCAGACTTTTTAACCACTCCTGGCAGCCTCTCTTTAAAAACAAATTTACATTATGCATTAAATATTACACAGATAAATATGTTAAAAAGAGCTGTCCTGTAGTTTACATTTCAAAATGTTAATGTTGAAAACATATCTGTACATTACTACCTTTTGAACTTCATCTGCTCCTGAAGCTTGCCATACATTTCCAGGACTGAAAATTACGAAACAATATTCAGCATCACAATAAAGAAAAAGAAAGAAGAAAAATACTTAGTAAGGAAAAATGAATAAGTTTTACTTTTTTAGTAATAATATGTATACAGATCAGACACTGATAAGTTGAGCACCATGCAAAAGCACCTCAGGAGAAGCCATTCCTGAAGGATTTTACGTCTTAAACATTTCTTCATTCAACTAACATGACATAAAGCAAAGTCATCATAAAGTATCAGTAGGCATCCTAATTAATCTTTATCAAGTACTAGCAGATGTGACCGGCTTCGCCTGGGCTGATGATGTGATCTGTCTAGTAAGTGTTGTCTGGACTCCGTGTTTGGCTGTACTTGGTGGAAAAGGACGTCAAACTCTGATTTTCTGAGATTTTTGTGTGTGGCCATATTGTCGCCAGGGTCCCCCTGAATACAGTCACCAATTTTGATCATGATGTGAAAACTCTAAATTGTGTTTTGTAGTCTCCATGCTTGGCGATACATGGTGGAAAAGGATGTTTAACTCTAAATGTACGAGATTTTGGACTGCAGTAATGTTTCCGGGGTCCCCCTGAAGACAGCAACCAATACTGATCATGATTGAGACTCTAAATTGTGTTTTCTGGTCTCCCTGTTTGGTTACACATGGTGGAAAAGGACGTTAAACTCTGATTTTCCAACAATGTTTTTCCGCCAGAACAGGCCCGGGGTTCCTTTGAGTACAGCCACCAATTTTGATCATGATGTGGGAACACCAAAATTAGGTTACTGTATATTGTGCACACACACACACACACACACACACGTATGTAGACGCAGAGACAAACACATCTGAAATACCTGGTAAACATAATGACAGATTCTCCACAGCCTGTGTGATGTTCTTCTGTATCTTCCGACATTTGATCAGCTGTTCACCCTTATCTAGCAAAGGTGTGCAGGATTTCTGGAGCTCAGTGTCAAGACGCTGTATTTCTTTCTGGTAAGATGAAAAAATAATGTCAATACTAATTTTCAGTTGTACAGAACTGACATCCAACACACGCATACATGCAAATGGAAACATTACTTTACCTTTAAATTGGCTGCATCTCCACTGACTTGCTGAAGCTCTCGAACCGAGTCAATGAACCCTTGGTAATGATAATTACACATGCGCTCAATGTCTCGATCATGGCTCTTGATTCTGTCTTCTAGCTTCTCTTGGAAAAGGTCCACATCATCCCCATCATACACAGCCCTGCACATCACATAAAAAGTTTGTTTGATTGACTGATTGTGTCACATAAGCAAAGTGTGGTCAACCGTCAAGTGTGTGTCCTACCCATAACTCGTGTTTTGATTTGCCTCTTTCAACTTTCATTTGAATCTTCTTGTTGGTCAAAAGTAACGATAAGGAACAAACTACTGTTCAGTCCACAACTGTCTTTATCTCGGGTTGACTAACGGTTGTTCGATGCGGCCACTGACGAGGTGTACCGTGTATGTGCTTGTCGATGCGATGAAGACAAGAAACCCAAGATGTCAGAAGAGGAATGCTGCAGCTTCAGTGTGCACAATTCTGTGCTCCAGTTCTACTTACCTGAGGGTCGTGGCCAGAGGACCTTCGGAGGTTTCAATCTCTGTTATCAAGTGATCATGATGGGCGTCTATAGCTTCTTGTCTAAGGGCGTCAGCATCTTGCACTGGGGTTGAAAGTTGCTTCCAGGGATTCTCGGATTTGGGTGTTGCTTCCGCCATCATCCCATCTTTCATGCGCATGCGCACTGATTTGTTGCAGACGATTTTTTCATTTGCCACATTTTCAGATAAAATTGCCAAAATGCTGCGAGACGTCTGGTTTGTGAATCTTTGAATTAACCTTTTCATTATCATTATTGTTTTTTGTGCATGTAACTTTGCTAAACTGTGTTCTTTGTCCTCTGTGAGCTTTCTGGGATCGCAACGATTTGATTGCTTCCCTTCAAAGTTTGGATCTGCGGGAGCGCAGGGATAGAAAGTCAGCACCATTTCTGTGCTGCATGTATAGTGATGAATACGTGTGTATAGGTGTCGTCGTGACGGACTTACTACAGTGCATCAAGTACACAAAAACGATAAAGACGGTGATGGTTAATATACCGGCTCAGTGCACGCATATTTTTCATTACAAAATTTTGGTGTTTTCACACGGCTTCTTTAAAATTGTCACTTAATTGGCTCAGGGCACTCACTTTCAATTCCTAAGTAATCAGACAGTAGTGCCTGACGCCGTAAAACACTTTCTGCTTCCCTAACTGGCCAATAAAAAAAACCCACAAGATTGAGGTCCTTTACTGACAACAGGTATGCGCCTACAGTCTGTCCGTTGTTCTGTCACTGTCGTCTGTAACCGACTGAAAGTCATTTTGTGTGTGTGTGCGTGTGCGTGTGCGTGCGCGCACACGTGTGCGTGCGCGTGCGCGCACGCGGATGCGTGGGCGCGTGCCTAAATACTGTCGACCTAAGGGTGATCATGATTTCAATTGTAATTACATACATTTTGGACATGAGAGATGCCGTGATCCACTTGTGTTTGGCTGGCAAGGAGAGCATGGATTAGTAGTGAAAGTAGAAGTTTAGCTCTGTACTGGATTATCTTAACCCGGAACAAGTATACTCCACCAGCGCGGCCCCTGTAAATATAGTTGTGCCATTTCAGATTTAACTTGGGTGGACTGATCTAAAAAATTTACCTATATGTCTGATCGATGTGCATCACTTATACGAACAAGTAGTTCTTGCGAAGTTTTCTAGGAACTTTCTTCAGACAGGCGATTGCTATATTTTTTTATGTTTATAATTATATCACACTAGCAGAGTACCCGGCTTCGCTCGGGTATACATGTATATACCAGTTCTCGTTACTCGTGTCAATCCACTTTAATGCTGTCGGTCTCATATATTTCATACACTATTTGTGGCAAAACTAAATTCAGAATTTATTTCACCAAACTTAGTTGATCAGTAGACTTTATTTTGTTTCTTTATCCTGTGTTCTCCCCCAAGTGTCCCTCTAGGCTCATGGCAAATTTGGTGGCAATCGGTGGACTCATTTGGACGCCAACCCCCACAGACACACACAGACACACACACACACACACACACACACACACACACACACGCGCGCGCGCTTGGCAGCGTACTTTTGAAAATGGGATGCAACTGCATCAGTCAAATTCACCCCTAAATTCAGTTGCCTCCCTTCACAACCCGTCCCTCGTCGTCTCTTAATTTCTGCGATGCACTGCTGTAATGAGGGCCCGTTTCTTCTCCTATGTATTTTCTCTGCATCTTTTGGTTCTATAGGTGTTGTTCTGTATGTACATGTAATAATGGAGATGTATCCATGCAGATATAAATGAAAAAAAGATATATGTCAAGTCTTAGAATCACATACACATGCACTCAGTCATTAAAAAAGCACCTCGAGCTGAACCCAACACGCACGCTCACGTGAGTGAGTGAGTGAGTTTTTGAGACTTAACGCCGCGCAAGCCACAAAGACTTATTCGCGGCGAAGCACGCTCACGTGAATCACACGCATTCTCTCACACTCTGGTCAGTCGTATCCCGGCTGGGGCCAAATATTTGTGCTGGCTTTTTCATCGTTGCCCCGTCCGTTTGATATCACCCGTATCAGTGTGGTTGAAAAGCGCGTTAAACCCCCCAAACACCCACCCTCTCACCCACCCTCTCAGTGGACATGAACCTGAACACATTACACTCATGCACGTGGTGCGAAGGGCAGTCTGCTCAGCTATTTAAGTTTCAGAATTTAGAGTTGCGTTTATTTTCAATTTTTGTGTGCTGAACACTTCCAAAGCAGAGGCGGGGGAGGAAGCCGGAGTACCCGGAGAGAACCCCCCGACGATCGGCCCGAATGAACGGTGTCACTGACGTACGAGAAGGAAAAATTCAGTCTTTGCCCCGAGTGGGACTCGAACCTGACCTCAGTCTTGCATTGGTGAGGAAGTCTTTAACCACGAGACCACCGGCCGACCGCCCCCTAAAAGTAATTTTCTGGGCTGGGGTGCTGGCGCCGCCCTATACTCCTGTCCCTTCCGTTGTCAGTCCCATGCAGTGACTTATCAAGCTGCCATAACTCGGTTACTACAGATGCCTACTGTGGATTCGACACAGGCCGGACCAAACTTTGCAGGTTATTGGCGGTTGACTACTACTTCAAGCCTGCCACAAACTGAACGAAGGCAGTCATCTGGACAAGGCTATGCAGTTCGATCAGATGATGTGCCTTTCACCAAAGAAAATCTCTGTCAAAAATGTGTCTGTACTGACTTCATCCATGCTCTGTGTGTGTCTGTGTGTGTTTTGGGGGGGGGAGGGGGTGGTTGTTCAGTGTGTGTGTGTGTGTGTGTGTGTGTGTGTGCTTTTTTTGGTCTTGTTTTTCTTCCTTTCCCGATTGTTAGGGTTCGAATGTGCCAGTAACACTGTGGCTTATCCGACGTTGTAAGTGCTTATATCGAACGGTACTGGTAACTGACCCGAGTCCTGCCGTCCGTGAGGATCGGGAAAGGAGCGGAAGCATAGCTGAGCTCGCAGACACACTCTCGAGCCCACGTAAAGTCGCTTTTCTCGCACCACCGGGCCTACCCGAGAAGGCCCCTTAGCGACGGCGTCCCACCCACCCTGGCTACCCGTAATGGCGGCCCTCAGTTGACACTTGCACCCACTTGGCAGTCACGAACGCTACCAACGATCCTTCGCTGCACCCGTGACAGCCGGCCTCATCTGGTATTGTGTCTCCAAAGTGTATTATCAGTTGTCCGGATACCTGCCCTGGATCCACCCGAGTATTGTCTCTTCCCCCTCTCACCCGGTGTCTGGGTGAGAGAAGTTTTATTGCACTCTTCACGAAGCGGCGGTGAGTACACACACACACACAACGCTGTGTTTGTAGGGTCGACCAATAACCTTGTCATCCGAGCATAATCCACATTGTTGGCCAGCGTATAACACCCTCCATAACCCACCGACCCCTAGCTCTTTCTTCTGCGTCACGTACAGCTGTAGCCAAGATTGCATGCGACGATTGTAAATCACCGTCCCTAGACAGAAGGCGGAGGTGAAATGATATAAACACATGGTTAAGTTGACGCTCGGGTCTATGAAGTGTGACCTCAGGGATACAGTGGCATTACTGTGATCCACTTCTAACTTATTGACTTTGCTTATCAATGGAGGCCGAAGTATATACGGTGTAACGCTTGTCATAATTGAAGTAGATTTATTTGTCATTTAATTTAAAGTCTCCCATTTCCTTTTGAACGAACAATGTTTTGCTGAAAACTGTTTGCCGAGTTCAGTCCTGCGACACTAATGTCTTTAATTTACCACTCTGTTATTACTCCAAATAAACCACTGAGGCAATAAAAGTGGTGGAAAAAGCTGCAGTAAATGTACCATGAATTACTTTGCTTTGTTGATCGATAATGGTCTATTAGAAGAACAACAACAACCAAAAAAAAAAAACAAAAAAAAACCAACAACAAAAAAGATGGGTGGGAAGATGGCAACCTAAAGAAATGTGGTTCAATTTATTTGCATAATTTGTAATGTCACATTATTAAAAAAAACAAACAAAAACAAAACGAAAAAACAAAAAAAATACAGAAAAAAAAACCTCATAAAGACCACAGTCTTCAAATCTGCCATCCATTCTATCGTATTCAAAGGCGGCAGCCCGTAGATTACAACAGATCTGTAAGTTTTCATAAGGAAACGGCATCCTTCGAAGACCATGTTCATCTAATTCTCTTATCATACGCTAGGCACCCGGTAGTTCGGGTAACTAACCCATGAGTGTTCGGGGAAGATTACAGGAGAGAGGGAAATCCATGACTAGACACACGTCGGAGTGTACAGAACTGTGATTATGACGCTGAAAATTCTTCCCTTCTTCTGTCCTATTTTGCAGTGTCTTTTCTCTGACCTTTTATCATTTAGTTGCCCGACTGCCATATTTCTACACTGCCCTGTGTAAGCAAAGACATGTTCATGTATGCATGTATTGAATTCCAAAAGCCCCCCCTACGGCGGTCGGACCCGACCGGTGAGGTACCAGTTACACCGACAATGAACCCATAACTACACCGTGACAATCGAACGTGGCTCGACTGAGTGACACGCGACCGATACGTGACTAGGCATGCGTTATTAGGAATCGATAGAAATCAGAACCCGGCTCTCTCTCTCTCTCTCGGGAAGCCGGGTGGATCAGCCGGATGAGCGCTGGACTCGAGTCGATATCAAGGATTTGAATCCCGACACAGAGATCCAAAATGTGTGCAGGCCTTTTGTCTCAACATTCCTGTCTTTGAAATCACCATCTTTGCTAAGCCAGCTCAGTTATGTTTTGGAACAGTTTCGATACTGGGTGCGCCTGTACACTCGATATACTCCATCTTGGTGATTAGTATAGCTCTTAATGCGATACAATGTTGTTTGCACTTTGCCGGCGCGAGCGGCAGCCGGTCAAACATTCAAATTCTACGATTGTTGTTGCACAACTGGAGCACTCAGTGTGGTCGCCGCGTCATCGAGTACGCTTCTGTTGGCTCAGTGCTAGCACTACAGACACTAATCACAGTCCACATGTCTAAGTGGTGTGATGATAGATATCACGAAAACAGCTCAGAACGACTTGTGAGTATAGTAAACAAAAACAACAACAAAAAATGGTGGCATTAGCCCCTTTAAGGTGGATAAAATACGTAAAACCTCGCCCCCCCCCCCCCCTCACCCTATGGTCATCAATAAAGATCAATAGATCTCTCTCTATCTCTCTCTCTCTCACACACACACACACACACACACACACACACACACACACACACACACACACACACACACACACACACACACACACACACACACACACACACACACACACACACACACACGAATAATCAACATAGATGGCTTCTTTGCTGTACTGTTATCGCCTGAAAACGGCCGAGGCGCTAAAAGCACGCGTATCGTCTAAGCGAGGTTTTAATGTCCGTGCAGAGACATACATAACATGTCTCTGGTCCGTGTGAACTGTAATAGGACAAGTGTCCTGGCTGAACGTAGCACTATAGGACATCTGTCCTGAATGTTGTCCGCTGTGGCCGCGCAGAAATGATAAGACATTTGTCCGCCTTAGTAAGAAAGTAATCGAACATCTCGAAACTTAATAAGCGATGTCAGACGCATATTATGGTCTTTAAAAAAATTAAAATACGAGAAGCATGCGTAATTATAATTATATTATTATTATAATCATAATTATTATAATATATCAACAATTTAAAATAATACGCGAAGCAAGTATATGGTCTTTTAAACAAAAAAAACCCCACAAAACAACAACACCAAAAAACCAAAAAAAACAAAAAAAACCCGAGAAGCATGCATATGGTCTATGAAATACTTAAAAGGGGTGGGTGTTTTGGAGTTTTACGTCCTTTTCCACCACATACGGGTGATATCAAAGACGGGGCAACGATGAAAAAGCCAGCACAATATTTGGCCCCAGCCGGGGTTCGAACTGCCGACCCGAGCATTGGAAGTCCAACGCTCTACCATTCGGCCACTCCGGCTCCGAAATACTTTTAAAAAAAAATACTGACATCACCACCAGTAACAACAACAGCAACAACAAATGCACTGCGTTAACTCCGTTGCCTCAACCTTTAATTCAGCCAATTTCCCTCGTGGAGGCAGCAGTCAGGATGAGTGAGGGAGGGTCCGGGCCGATGCTGGAGCCCCAGCCGCCGATGAGCGCCATGAGCAGTTCTCCGAGCGACAGGCAGACCTCCTCCCTGGGCCTCGTGCAGTTCGGCTTCGACGCCAAGACCTCGCACGATGCGGACGAAGCTCTGTTGCAGACACGCAGCGAGAACTTCAAGCTTCGGCCTCGGCCCGCGGATCGGGACATCTGGAAACGCCCTCCGCCTGACTTCAGGTGTGTACTGACGTGGTTTGTGTAGTCTGTCTGGAGTATGTGGAAATAGAAGCGATTAACTCAGTGACGCGCAACTGGGTTGTGGAAACTCAGTTTATCCTTTTTACTGAGTCGTTTGGCTGTAAGCCGAATGGACATAGTTGGGTCATTTGCAGACTAACAGTAGCACAAACTGATACACCATTTAAGATGTACCATGCAAGACTCGAAGTAATCGGCTTCCGATCGTTGTCTCAGTCAAGCCGGTGTGTGTGTGTGTGTGTGTGTGTGTGTGTGTGTGTGTGTGTGTGTGTGTGTGTGTGTGTGTGTGTCGGGGTGCAAAATCGGCAATCAAAACGTTCTCCGGCATTGCTACCGCATTCGGCTGGCCGACTTCAGTAGTGACCACGTAGAGGGCGACATGTCCAGTCCGTCCATTGCCGGGTTGGAACTGAGCTAACGTGAAATAAATACCAATGCCACAACGTAATCCGGCCAACAGATGAGTCAAACTTTAGTCGGATAACTCAAACAAAAATGAACTGACTTTTCCCCTGCGCCTTCGACATAACTGAGTGTGTTCAACTCTAACAGCTTGGACCTCAGTGACGGAGCGGCTGGACCAGACGGGGGTCACAGTACAGCTTAGTTCAGTGGTTGGTTGATGTGAAACGCCCTCCCTTTATCACGTAGTGTGAAATCGGCACAGAAGGCAGTACATTGTACAAACTTACTACGGCTGGCTTCAAACGCATGACCAGAGCCGGTATTGACAGTCCGTTAGCCGGTCCAGTCAAAGCCGAAACGCATCTCCGTCGCCGGAAGGCCGGAGTCTTTGGTCCAACGTGCTGTGCTCAGTGACGTACGCTTTTTGGGCAGCAGCGCTTGCCAGAACTGCCTTATGGTCGGTTTTAGAATAGAGTGATACATGTGTTTTGACGTGTAAGACGTATAAGCAGATATGTAGCTACGGTGGATCACCAACACCTCCACCCACCCCCTCTCGATTTGTTCTTTTAACTGAGAACGATGTGGGTGTAACGCAATAAGGTCGCTCTGGAATACATACAACTTTCCACTTTCAACAGGTATGCAGTGTACAATCCCAGACCTCCAAAACGCAACACAGTGGACTCACAACAACCCTGGCTTTACGGCACCATCCCGGGCCAGAGGGAGAAGGTGACCCGGGAGAAGGGCTCCCTGATGCCACTCATCTTCAAGCAACGCTCCTCCAGCCCGCCCCCTATCGTCACCCGCTTCCATATAGCACGGCCTTTCACGGCCAAGAAACAGTTTGTTAGGGAGGGTATGAATCCTGCCGGTTTCTATGAGACTCCGAAACCACACGATTTCAGACAGGTGGGTTGCAAGATGATGCTATTACGACAAGCATGGTACATGTTATAGTATCATGATCTGAGGATATTTACAAAAGAAATTATTTGTTAAGCTTTAATTGTTGTTGTTGTTGTTGTTTCAGTAAAGAAAGACTTAGAAAGACTTAGTGATGTTGTCAATGTGGTACCGACTTATGATGTTTTGAGAAAAAACCAAAAACAAAACAGTTTGACAGTGTATCTGGCTTGAGCTGCAGTTCACTCTGTTATGGCATTAGGCAGGTTTGTAAAGATGGGGTTTTGTGCCTGTAGCTCACACTTTTAAGACTTTGTCTATTGTGTACAGTGGGTGTGAGTGTGTGGCGGGGTGGGCGTGGGGTGGGGAAGTGGGACGATGCCACATTCGGTGCCAGAAAAATGTGATGCAAAACAGGAGCCCTGCTGTTCAAGGTGTAATTTAAACTCTTTGCTATTTATCTGCCCTTCTCTCATTCTTTCTGCAGTATCCGCCGATCAAAACATTGGGCCTGGATGAGTTTGAGACGTCATATGAAAAGGACCCCTACAACATTAATTTCAAGACAGAACGGCTGGACATTAGTACGTACTATAGGCAAAAAGAGTGTGATTTGCTGTGTATGTTTATGCCAAGTTAGCTTAAGATAGTTTGGAGTGGACTCACACATTTCCTCTGTAAAGTGGTTCATCCTGCTGAGATGCCTTTTGGGCCACTATGCTTTTAACAATTCCAGAGCACGGGGAAGCAACTTTACTTATTTGCAAGATGATGCTATTGCATGCACACATAACCCATGTAGAGAGTGAGATGGATGTAAAGGAAGTGAACCTCAGCAGAAAAGCTACAAGCGAGGATTTTTTTCTCTCTCGTGACTACTGATTGTGTAAGTTTTAATACAAAATGCAAGGCTTTAGCATTGCTTCCATTTGTCGTCATGGATTTGTTCTGTATTTCTGAAAGAAAACTGCTTTGGGCTGATTATCTGCAGGATGATGGTATTATCGTCTGTGGTTTTCAGTTCATGGATTGAATCGCGGCCCTGCAGAAAAGGACAGATCTGGAGGGCGGCAGATGGCTCCTCCGCTGTCGGCGAAATTGAAGTGGGACCCTCAGCTCATCCTAGAGAAGAACCCCTTTCCTCAGCGTTACGAAGGATTCACCGTAAGTTTAGAAACAAGTGCACAGCGCTTGGTATCTTGTCAGAGGTGTTATCTTGTATCGGTTCCGCAACTTTTTTTCACGGCGACTCTCTTCAGATCATGCGATGTAAACAGGAATTTTTTTTCTTTTCTCTTGCTTCCTTTTCAAGTCTGAGTCGTATGATTTTGAACATGTTCAACAACTGGAATTGCAGTAGGAGCTGTGAAGGTTGAAAGCACTTTTTGCAATTCTGCCAAAATGGCTTTGAAAAGGTTCAAGTCAGTGTGCCTGTGTTCAGTCAGTGATGGAGTTTGTGTAGATGTGTGTTTGTGTGTGATGCTGTTAGAAGGACAAGAGGGAGAAGCGCTTCATTGGGTTTTTGGAAAATGTATCTTGGCAGATGTGAAATGTACCCGGTAGTCCAAATGTTGACGGTTGCGTTGAAATTGGAATCTGCAGTAGCAGCTGCAGGCAACATGTAACATACAAGGCTCATGAATTTTGTGTTGAGAGACAGTTTGACAAAATGTTTGTGTTTTTTTCTTCCAGTCACAGTTGGTTGGTGGTATTCAGTCTCTCTTACATTCTGTTATATTTATACAGTACTTAGCTCTCACTAATACTATGAACATGTATTTATTTTACTGAATGTTAAAAAAAACAACCCACCAAAACACACAAATCTCAGTCTTCTACTGGATCTATCACATGTAGAAGTATTTGTATAGTATCTGAAACTTCTCTCACCTGTCGACTTTCATCTAGACACCTTCACAAAGTTCTTCTGGTTGGCAAAGGAAAACATACAGCATGCACGCAATTCAACTATGCACCTGTATTCTCACTTCCTTGAAAGAAGGCAGTAAAAATCATATCTTCATCTTCCACAACATGTACCCTAGTTCAGCTACTGATCATCTGTTTACTATACTTCCTTGCCTACTTCCTGGAGACTTGCATAGTCTTTCTACTACACAGATTACCCAAGTACATTAAAAAAACAACAACCAAGAAACAACAACAAAACCCTCTTTTTCCTTTTTTTCCCCCTTAAAGCAGTCCGCATTCACTGTTTTATTCAATTACTTCTGTTACAGGTAGCATTTTGGTAGATGGGAACAGACCAGATTTTTTTTTTTGTTTTTTTTTAAAGCAGTGCGCATTCACCATTTTACTCAACTAGTTCTGTTACAGGTAGCATTTTGGTAGGTGGGAACAGACTAGAATTTATTTATTATATATTTTTTTTAAGCAGTCCGCATTCACCATTTTACTTAACTAGTTCTGTTACAGGTAGCATTTTGGTAGGTGGGAACAGACTAGATTCTTTTACATTGTAGCCCTGTGTGAATGTATATAGATGCTCAGTAAAAATCTTGCCAAGTTACATTAGGTACACATGTATTCTGTAACCCCAACTCCTCCCCCCCCCCCCCCCCCCCCCCCCCCGATATTGATATTATTTATTTATTTTTACCCCAAACCATGTGCTAGATTCTGTAAATTCTACATACATGTACTGATAGCAAGGCAAGTGTAGTCACTATCATCTCAAACTTCCAGGTGCAGTCTTTGTTTTCATGTGTAGATGTACCAGGCAAACACGTATCATTGCTTGGCGCAGCCTAGTATCGAACCCACATATTTACCATGCAAGCCTTTTACTATTTGTGAAAATTTTAAATCACCATACATAATTATAGACACACCCCAGCCTACATCCACTGCACCCTTCTAATGTCTGGACTAATTAACTACATTATGTTCTATTAGTATGAACTGTTCTAATAAATACATGAACTTCTTGTTACAGCGACACAGGATGCGATACCGAAACCCTTACAGTGCCTTTATGGAGAGAGTAGAGCGAGAAGTGAAGAGCAAATGGGTGCACGAGAAACAGCAGTTTGAGTCAGCAGTTGCAGACTCCACAAACACGCATTCAGTGCACCAGCAGAAAGTGTGAGCTGGCACAAAATGGTGACAGTTTGCAAACTGATGGGATACAGGGCACTCAGAATAATGTTCTGAGTGGATTGTGGAACCGGGCATTTGTTGATCCAGTTGTTGATTTTTAAAGGATGAACCCTTGTTAAAATGTGAATATATTTACTGTGACCTGTAAAGCCTCATGCTGATCAAGCATTTGTCTTGGCAGTGAATGACAGAGACTTCGTCCACTGACCATGAATGCATGAAAATATGCTGGAAGAGCTGGAATTTTTTTATAATGGATGCACCAGTGTGTGGCTGTCTCAAGCATACTAAACTGTCTCAAGCACACTGTGATAATGTGAACAGTATTTCCGTAATATCATATTGTACAAATGAGTGGCTCTATGAGTGGGAGCTGCAATAGTAAAATAGTTGTGGTCTTATGTAGGAAAAAAGTGATGGCCATTTGCTCAAAATGCATTGTCTGTTTTGAAGATATCAGTGTGTGCCAAATTAATTTCCAGCATTCAAGGGTATTTCACAATTATGTGCATGTACTTTGAAGGCGTTTTGTGAAGTCTGTGATACATTTTTACTTATATCTTGTTGGTGTGTGTGTGTGTGTGTGTGTGTGTGCATGTATGGGGGCATGTGAGAGAGGACTTGTAAACATTTCATCTGCATCGCAATTTTGCATAAGTACCGAGTAAAAAAAAATAAAATAAAAAAATCATCAAGCCTGCACGTTTGACTTGTGCTCTTTTTCACTGACTGTCCTTTAGTGTTGGTGTGGTCAGTGTGCATTACATTCATTGCCAAACAAAAGTTAGGGAGAAATGAGGATGAAACATCAATACAAAAAAAGGACAGAGAAGCTTGTATTTACCCAGTTTTGTTTTACTGTCGAGTACCTGCATGGCTCAAGCAAAACAAAAGAAGAAAAGCAACCCAGAACCAAACCACCCAAAACAAAGCAAAAAACCAACAACAACAAAAAACCAAACCAACAACTGTGCCCTAAAACACATGCATATTAAATGCCCTTAACTGTTACCATAACCTAAGAAAATGTCAAATGAGTGAACAGCACCAAGTTCATCTGGGACACACTTGATGCGATCTGAGACAGACTCCAGGACATTTGCGTAAACAAACCACAGAACAGTTAAATCTCTGTAGGTTTTCATATCAGTCGTACAAAAGAATAAAAAAGCAAAACAAAAAAAAAACAACAAGGTACTGTACGACATCTGAGTATCATATGAAAGAAGAAAATAACACAAATTAGCACCCGATTACGTATTACCAATGGACCTAACTCAGGTAAAGTAGACGCCGTTTTGACTGAAAGATTTGGGTCGCAATCCCAACAAAAATACTGGACCATAACAAAAGTGTGAGGCTGGGAGAAATGCTCCTGCCTGGAAACTAAAGATGTAATACTGCCACAATGAACACTCAGGGCTGGTGAAATGCGCTCACCTCCTCATCAGAGATGGGTAAAAACATCGCTGGACAAGTTGAAGACACACCCCCATCCATCCACATGACAGGCTAAAGATGCTAATAGACGTACTACCATTTTTAGGCTCATAGGCCGTTCTGAGCTGTTTTGTTGGTGTTTAGCATCACACCACTAAGACACATACACTGATACAGACAGAGACAGGCTTACTTCAGCTGATTGACAACAGAATGCAGTAGCCGGAGGCATTATTGGAACATGAATGAACTTAGACTCTAGAGTGCAGTGCCCTTTAACCAAGCAGTCAACAGCACATTTTTCACGTGATTGTCTCCTCCGACTGTTTCACTGAGCAGTTGCCAAAGGGAAACATAGCAACGATGTTTATGGATGGGTGAGTTTTCCTCATTTTAACGGCAATCAAACGTCAGTGTTGCATTCGGTTTACTAATCTCTAAGAGTATTTTGAGAGCACAGGTGCAGTCACAGGTGCAACTCTTCCAAAACAGAATTCCCCCTACATAAAGCCTAGTAATTTTCTCAACACCTGTCTGAGGCGCATCTTCAACATCCGATGGCCAGAGAAGATCCGGAATGAAGAGCTGTGGGAGCAAGCAGGGCAGGAACCAGTGGCCAAGATCCTGCGGAGGAAGTGGGGCTGGATTGGACACACCCTCAGGAAGCAAAGTAAGTAAAGCCTAGTGATGGTAGAGTTAGTACCTTTAAACTTTTTGTCGCCCAGGTCCATAGTGTACAGAAAAATGCTGACGGCTGGACCAGATGGCGATTGTTCGGACTAGGACAGCGTTTCCGGTAACTACAGCCTGGCTGATCAGTCATATCACCAGCCCTGAGCAGTGGATTTGATTATATATACTGTATTACATATTATCTAGCACCATGACCATGTTTCACACAAACAACATAATGTATGTTACACCAGGTCAAGAATAAAACCATGCAATCTATTACGAAACTGTATGTTCATTGTGCATGACGCAAATACTTAGGAAAATGTACCAACACATGGCTGATACATGTACAATGTAGTTGAAAATTAAAAAAGCGTTTTTGTATATCGTCTACGCACCCAAAACAAATGTCAAAGAAAAAAAAGGTGAAACAAAAATCCAATGAAAAAATGCTGTATGGGTCAGTAACAAGCAAATCAAACACAAAATGGCAAAAACTGCAGTTACATTATGACTGCAATGTCGACTAAAATTAAAAACAAGACTGAACGAGATAGCCTCAGGTGAAACAAATTTTACAATGTCATGTCTCAAACTACTGCAGCAGGTTCATGAAAAACAAGACTGAACGAGATAGCCTCAGGTGAAACAAATTTTACAATGTCATGTCTCAAACTACTGCAGCAGGTTCATGAAAAACAAGATTGAACGAGATAGCCTCAGGTGAAACAAATTTTACAATGTCATGTCTCAAACTACTGCAGCAGGTTCATGAAAAACAAGATTGAACGAGATAGCCTCAGGTGAAACAAATTTTACAATGTCATGTCTCAAACTACTGCAGCAGGTTCATGAAAAACAAGATTGAACGAGATAGCCTCAGGTGAAACAAATTTTACAATGTCATGTCTCAAACTACTGCAGCAGGTTCATGAAAAACAAGATTGAATGAGATAGCCTCAGGTGAAACTAATTTTACAATGTCATGTCTCAAACTACTGCAGCAGGTTCATGAAAAACAAGATTGAACGAGATAGCCTCAGGTGAAACAAATTTTACAATGTCATGTCTCAAACTACTGCAGCAGGTTCATGAAAAACAAGATTGAACGAGATAGCCTCAGGTGAAACAAATTTTACAATGTCATGTCTCAAACTACTGCAGCAGGTTCATGAAATACTTAAAGTGCATGAAATCCATGTTCATACAAACTGTTCCTGTCCTTGCCAAACCTTGCACTCTCTCCACTGTTTGCAGTTTGGCAAGAACACAATACATATACATAATGTCTGTTATAACCACCACCATTTTGGTGAAATAAGTCAGTCATGAAAATAAAAAGAAAAATGAAGAATGTTTTTGCAAAAAAAAAGGGTTAGGGAGATTTTGCATGCATGTCAGCAGTGAAAATGATCCTTCACTGTAAACCCTTGCCCATGCACAAACATAATTCTATCTCAGTGTGTACTGAGATCGTTCAACATGCATCTCATTACAAAAGCTGACTGTGTACAAAATACTGTCATTAAAAATTGTCCTCCCCCATGTTTAACCTCTCTAACTGAGGAGTGGGCGCAGAGGTTTTATTGAGGATGAACATCATTTTTCCACTGAAAAGGTGATTTCACAGATGGGGATGGGGAAAGATGTCCATTCAAATTTTGAACCTGCTGGGGTGTGAACCCACAACCTTCTGATTGAGAGTCTGACAAAGCCACCTGAGCAATCCTGACCCCCCCTCTGGACCAAAGAAGCTGTTACCCAGTAAGTGTGTTACTGGAAAATAGTTCATAAATGCATATATCATTATATGGGCATGTGCATAAATGATGGAATGTAATGCTTACATTAATTTAGATGACCAAATTAAGTTTGTATGTTGACCTCACATCAGCTCATCAATAATCAAAAAGACTGACAAAACAATATAACAACAAAACCGATTTTTATTCTGCATAAAATTACCCCAAAACTACACTGCTAAAACAGTGTAAGAATTACAAAAAGGACAAAAATGCACCAAACATCACCAGCAACACATCAACCACTGCAGACTTGAGGTGAGGTGTGCAAAGTAACAGGTGGTGCCAGGCTAGTATTGGTACCATGGGCAGTGAACTTGCATATCACCTGTGGCAGTTTCTGGAAGATCAATTAAGATGTTGCAGCCGAAGCTTGAAGCTGCTTCCTGTGCTCCCCAACCTCCACTCCCTCCCAGTTCTTGTTATTCAGAGGCTTCATAAACCTGTTGCACGAGAAAATCATAGAGTAAGGTTGACCTTAATGCTCATTCTGCATACAGGGTGTTTTGGCTCAAACCAACGCCATACAATGCATAATCGTAAAGTCCCAGAACTGCACAAAATGACTCATGGACCTTTCTCTGTTTTTTTTTCTGCCCCAACTCTCCACCTGCTCCGGTGGTGTTCCCAGGTCATGCCACAACTGAAAATCAAGTCTCAAAATATTCATGCGACCTTGAACAATTGTGCAGAACTACATATGAATCAAATATGAATGCTTTATAAGTTAATCCAAAGGAAGGGGATGGGGAAGGTGGCGGGAGGGGATGGGGGGGGTGGGGGTCAAGATACAGGGTGGGTGTTTGGGGGTTTAACGTCATTTTCCACCACATACGGATGATATCAAAGACAGGGCAACGATGAAACTGCCAGCACAAATATCTGGCCCCAGCCGGGATACGAACTCACAACCTGAGCATTAGAAGTCCAACGCTCTACCATTCGGCTATCCCAGCTCCGAAGATACAGACGTACCTGTCCATGACCTCCTGTTGAACAGCTTTTTCCTCTGCAGTCAAAGGTTTGTAGACAGATTCTATATTCTTGTTCAAATTCTTTAAGCTGCAAAGCAATGAAAATAACAAACTGCATTTGTACATTTTCAATCAAGAGCATTATAATTCTAGCAGACACATGTTCTTACTTGTAATGTAAGCAAACACAAATGTACGTCACACCAATGTCAACTCAACGTAAAATCACTTGCTCACTTTCACTGAGAAATTGCAGCTTCATAATTTGTCGACCACAGCTTGCTTAACCTTTCTTCGCTGCTACCTGCCAAGTGACTGATAATTACCTAGCTGTGCTGACAAGGGTGGTTGGAATATCTGCCTGACTCAAAGTGAACTCCATGGCCAAGCGAGAAATGTCCACACCACGAGACTGCAACAGAAAAAAAAAGAAAAAAAAAAATCAATGCAAACACAGGCCTCCATATCCATGGGAATTATCATAGGACATATTCCTGATGGTCCATAAACATATAGGGCATTGTCCTAAAAGGTGGTACCTGCTGTTTTACGATGTGTTCTGTGTGCGTGTGAGACATGTAGAACGACCAAGACAACCACCAGAAAGATACAGACATTCATCAATTCATGCTTGAGAAAAATACTCCGAGTACACTGGCCGGACAAGATCAGCAACACCGAACTCTGGCAGCGAACCAACCAGTCACCAGCTGAAGATGAGATTAAGAGGAGAAGATGGAAGTGGATTGGACACACCCTGAGAAAACCACCCGGTAACCTGACGCGCCAAGCTCTTGCCTGGCAAAAGAAAACGTGAAAGACCCAAGAACTCCTGGAGGAGGGACCTGGACGCGGACACCCGGCAGATGGGATACAGCTGGAAGGAGTTAGAGACGATAGCACAGGACAGGAGTCGATGGCGTGCAACTGTGGATGGCCTATGCCCACCCACGGGCTATAGGCATAAGTAAGTAAGTAAGTCTGTGTGCGTGTGAGTGATGTGTGAATGCGCAATGAGTTGATGTACTTTCAAGAATTGTGCTGTATAAATGTTATTTATTATTACATGTATTATTATTATTATTATTATTAAATACTGTCCACTGT
Source organism: Batillaria attramentaria (assembly GCA_018292915.2). Lineage (NCBI taxonomy): Eukaryota > Metazoa > Mollusca > Gastropoda > Batillariidae > Batillaria > Batillaria attramentaria. Next base: position 2,088,854 of record JACVVK020000044.1, on the reverse strand, counting down.
GGTGCAGAAATGATGGGACATATGCCCACCTTGATAAGAAGTAACAGCACATTTTGAAAATAAATTGGTTTATGGCTGATGTCCAACGTGAACACCCTACAAACACTATCACTTGCTTGTATTACACGTACAACTTGATAACAAACACCCATTCCAGTATGAAGTACATGTACCACAAACATCTATGGCTTTTACCGCTATAAGCCCAAACTCTATCATGTATATGTATACTTGTACAGCCATTCCCAGACATGGCATACAGCTGGTTATGGGCGGTCGGTGGTCTAGTGATTAAGAGACTTGTCACCAATGTGAGAGGTGGAGGGTTCAAGTCCCACTCGGGGCAAAGAATTTTTCCTTCTTGTGTGTGGCACCGTTTATTCGGGCTGATCGTTGGGGGTTCTCTCCGGGTACTCCGGCTTCCTCCCCCTCTGCTTTGGAAATGTTCAGCCCATGAACTTTGAAAAATAAATGCAATTCTAAATTCCAAAATTTAAATAGCTGAGCTGACCCTTTGCACCACGTGACTGTCATGTGTTTATGTCCAGTGTGTGAGAGAATGCGTGTGATTCATGTGAGCGTGCGTGGTGGGTTCAGTTTGCGGCGCTTTGAGCCAATTCATGAAGTTGGGTAAAGCGCGGCTATACAATACTTATTAATATTATTATTACAGTCAAACCTGTGTAAGGCGGTCACCCAAGGGACTGGGCCAAACTGACCATCTTAGACAGGGTGACCGGGTTATCCAGGGTGGCACGTCAACAGCTAGCATGTCAGGGGATCCTCTGGGGTGACCAGGTTAGACAGTGGCATGGCTTATACAGGTGACCGCCTTGGCAGGTTCGACTGTATCATGTTTCATAATAATAACAATATCTTTGTTAAGAATGGTGAAAAGTACATTGAAAACTGGAGACACTGAGAAAAAGAAAGCAAATTTTCTTGTTGCTGTTGTTCGGGGCAGTGGCTATTTATACAGTCGAACCTGCCAAGGCGGTCACCTGTATAAGCCAAACCACTGTCTAACCTGGTCACCCCAGAGGATCCCCTGACACACTAGCTGTTGACATGACACCCTGGATAACCCGGTCACCCTGTCTAAGGTGGTCAGTTTGACCCAGTCCCTTGGGTGACCGCCTTACACAGGTTTGACTGTATTACGATTTTACATTTTGATCTAATCAAAAACAAACGATGCCATTCAGTACCTGACAAAACTTGGCAGCTGCTGCACATGCGTCCTTAATGTCCCGATGAGCAGGGTGCCATGCTGGAGGTCCACGGTCTGACAGAAGACCCATGCTGATGGGGGACGCGTTCACAACGCCAATGCCCTTACTCTGCAGATCAACACAGTCATTTCAATCTATCCTGTTCTGACACAACCACTTCTGACACAACAAACCAGACTCTCTCTCACTCTCAGCAGTCCATTACATGTAGTTGAACATGAAAAAATACTCATAAAGTCTCCTCATTTCATCTTTTCCCCAACCCTCCTACATACACACGCACACACACTGCATATACACTGGTGAAATTCCTCTCCACAGAGGTAACATCTTAGTATTTCCTAGTAATTTATTTGTTTCAGTGTCTAGCGTGTTACCTTGAAGTAAGGGAGGTAGTCAGCGAGTGAGTTGTCGTTCATGGAAGCATGGCAGTAGGTGAGGATTGTGTCCACTTTCACCGTTGTTCTCTCTAGCACTGTCCTGAAGGAATGCGAACGGTGTGGCTCATTTTAGTATGTGTATTCGACATGCTGACTGCTGGCATCCTAAAATTTGGGGTCGGGAATTTGTGTGATTGACAGTTATGTTGGTAAAACCAAAGTTTCCTGAAATAAGAAACAATCCCTATTTTAAAAAAGGAGGAAAGAAAGAAGTGGAAAAAAAAGAAGAAAAAGGGGCAGAAGAAGAAAAAAGTTTGAAAAAAAAACAAACCAGAAAATATAAGAAAATTAACTGACCTGAAGTTTTCTAGAGGGTAGCCTGTAATTCCTATGAAGCGAGCTTTCCCTGCATCTTTCACCTTCTGAAGAGCTGGCAGTGTTTCGCTGATGATAATGTCAAGATTATCAGCAAATTCCATGTCATGGATCTAAGCAGAGACAGAAAACCCCAGGCTGATTTGCAATAATTTCCTAGAAAAAAAAAAATCTTCTGGAACCAAATTTAAGGCCTTTTTAAAGGCCTAAAAATTGACGATATAGGACCATCAAAACGATCAGTGCGATCAAAGACAAATATCCATTGTCAAACAAACATAGTCCATATGCTTTATTTACAAACAGTGACACAACATACCAACTCACTCAAGCTGTCACACAAACCTTCAGTCTTGATGCAAAAGGTGGCACACACAAAGGTAATTCCCTAATAATCCTTCTATCCAATCTTGAATCGATGGGTTGACATATACACATTCAGTGTCAAAGCCACACCACTAACCCTTCAATGCACAATCTTCTGAAAGATGTAGATCTATGGCACTCATGTCTGTAGCAGACGATGTTTGACTCACTGACGGTTTTGTTTTCTCACTGCGGTAAAATTGTAGTTGTCTGAAAAAAAGACCTTCCATTTTCAATTTTTAAGGCCTCAGCTTTGCTTTATAAGGCCTCATTCTGATTTTTAGGGCTTTTTAGGGGCCTTATTTTAGGGTTCTGATTGATAGGGCTTTTTAGAGCCTTTTCAGGTGGCGTGGGAAGCCTGCATGATACTGAAACATTCAAACAAGTCCAGATTAGACTCCACTGCTGTAGTGTCAAATGTCAAACAAACCTGTATGATATCAACATAGTCAAGTCCCAGCCTAGCAAGGCTCTCATCTACACTGCGAAGTGTGCGCTCAGCACTGAAGTCGAACATTTGTGCAGGATCTGGCAGGTAGCGTCCCACTTTGGTTGCCAGATAGTAACTGGATCGAGGGATGCCCTGAAGAGCCTAACATGAGAGATAAAAAAAACAACAAAACAATAAACAAAAATGCATGGCATGTAATTTTTAGTGTGTGATTCATTCAGTAAAACACATGCCTTTCTTAAAAGCGTATATATGTTTGAGTAAGAGCACTATGGGGTGCACACTTAACCACTACGGCTTTTTGTGCTTTACTTTGGGTCAGCTCTGGTAAATTTACACAAGAAAATGTGTGTGGATGCAAAAAGTATCCATAAGTGATCATATGAATCAGTGTCCTGATACGGATAAAATCAGAGCACACTTCACATTTCTGTGTCCTACCTTTCCAAGTACTGTTTCCGACTTGCCGTGACCATACCAAGGTGCTGTGTCGATGTAGTTAATGCCATTTTTCACAGCCTCGTGGACAACTTGTATGGACTCTGAATCATCAGTCTGACGGAAGACACTCCCAAGGGAGGACGCACCTGTTAGAAAACGATTATTCAAAAATAAATTAGATCCATTCATTACTCATGATGTGTCATATTTTGCTCAGCGCGTGTAGTTTCCGGGAGAAAGGATTATTATGTAACTCTGTAAGACAATGGAAGTGTCAGGTACAATAAGCATTACATACACTACCACTATTCCTAGAACAGAACAGTGAACAAAACATGTATACAGGTGATATAAGCTCACGATATCAGTGGTTCCACTGAGCAATGGCCTATAGTTTGCAGTCACAAAATCCTACAATGTTTTAAATTTTTGCTTGTATATATATATAGATAAAACACTGAATAGGCTCAAGATCCCTGCTATGATCCATCATAAATGGAACGGATCAGATCTGAACATCACAAACCATTTTGTTATTCACTAATGGTTTAGCATACCATAGCTCAAGATGGAGACATCCAGGCCAGTATTCCCCAATGGTCTGTATGGCATTCGTTTGACTGTTGCCTCATCGTGCAATTCAGAGTTGTATGTTACAGGCAATCTGCAAGTAAAAAAACCCAAAAAAATCAACAAACAAAAAAGCAAAAACATTTTTTAATGAATACAGCATAATTATAGATCTGTTACAACAGTGCTATCCTAGCTGGACAGAAATGCACAGGTCTGTGCACAAATTATAACCAATCAAAGATTCAAACATGTATAGGGGTCTTCGGAATTTCAAATTTCCACAGGCGAGATGTCAGGACGAATGCCCCTCTTTGTCTCTACTGAAAGTTTAGTGATTTGGTGAGATTTTGGTTCTAGAAGCATGCACACTTGTACCACATTTTACAATTGTGAAGGCCTGTATATGGCATCTGATGCCATGGGAGCCCTGTATTTCATAAATAATTAAACTGGACCCAAAGACAGACACAACACTTGAGTGAGGGCCGCCATCTACAATGACGGCATGCCATGGTTTTTAGATTTTTTTTGTTTTTTTTCTGATGGTAAGCGGTTCATTCTCACTATCTTCTTTTCTTTCGCTTTCCTCTCTATTGCTCATCAGGCAAAATACCCACTTAGAAATCGACTGTGGAAACGTTTCCATGCCGAGAATGGTCCGGTTATCCTTCGTCTTACGAACGTAACGCAGAACCAAAAGAGGCTCTGTGCCTGTACCAGCTGCTGTGCTGAACTGCAGGGTACGTGTCGCTCCCCTCACAGGGGCATTGTACCTTCTTACGTAATCTTGCAGCACACAGTTTGTGACCGAGAACGGCGAGCTAGTTACTGTAAGTACATTCCATCGGGTGTGATAACGCAAGAAAGTCTTGCGGAAGCCGAGATAATCTTTTTATGTTCACTTTCACATGACTATCGCTAGTGTGTGTATCTGCAGCCACAAGCGTGTTCTTATTTACACAGTAGACACGCCGTGGTCGACCTCATTTCGCTGAGACTTACCTCCCTTTACATGATGATTACTTCCGGTCAGGCCATCCGATGAGAATCGTACCATATCCACGTTTGTTTCTCGGCGCTATCTGCCGATATCTGGCTCCTACTCACCATGTGCCAGATTTCTTAGGTGGCGGTTCTTGTCTTAGTACGAACTGTTTGCTCACCAGGTTTGTCGGTTCTTATGTATACATAGTTTTCGCTACTGTTATTTGCACTATCTTCCGATTTCCAAAAAAATCGTCTGCTCATTTTGCACTTCACAGCACTTTTTGACTTCTATCCATGCCTGACAAACCCAGACTTCCGTGTCGTATACATCCACTAATCCATATTCATTATTAATGAATGGTTCTTCTGGCCTTTCGATGATACACTGAACTATGCTTCGGAGTACACTGATTTGCCTGTGTATGGCCATTTGCTTGCACTCACAGGAATTATTCCAAGATGACAGCTGAAGGAGACGTGTTTAAAGGACGTGATGCGACGCAGATCAGTCTAATGAAAGAAGAATGTATACTGGTGGATGAGAACGATAATAACATCGGAGCAGCATCCAAAAAAGTCTGCCACCAACTTACAAACATAAATAAAGGTAAACGACCATCTGGTGATGTTTCAAGATTTCTGTTCTATGGCAAAGTTTTTTTTAACCACCCATTTATAGCAGTTTATTACCTGCTCAGTGGTATATATATAACAATGTATGCAGTGATCAGTTTTCATCTTGCTTAGTGGAGTGTGTGCATCAAGGATAGGGAGGGTTGTGAAACTATCATGTAATCTGAAGAGCACTGCTGGATATACAGAACTGTAGTACATGTACCATAGTATAGGTACCAGGATTTAAAGTCAAGGATGCAAATCTTGAAGGTTACCATTAGGTACCCCACTGCTCTGATTAATTTGACACCATATGGTTAAAACGTAAAATTCTCAATACGTTTGTCAGGCATACAACAATACTGTGGAATACTTGTGATTGCATGCGCTTAGTCCATGCATCAAAAGCAGTCTGTCTCTTTGGACACAGTATAGCATCTGAAAGTTGCCGTGACTTGGTTTGGCATGTTGTATGTATGTAGAAGCTCACTGTGTACTGAGGATGACGTCATTTGGTTGCAGACTGAAGATCAGCTAGACAGAGCTGATTGGTGGCAATTTTTAGCAACTTTGTTGATTGGTGTTTAGTACAGGAGTGGAAGCATTAGGCCAAAGAAAGTTAAATTTTTCTAACATTAGCAGCTGCAAAGTCGCGAAAACGGTCGCAGTGGCCAAAAAGAACAACTTTTCATTTGGCAAACAGCCATAGAGCTTTGTAACCGGTAGTTTTTCCCCACAGAACTCATTACAAACACAGAGACTTTAAAGTTGTTGGAGGAAAATTGACGGTTTCAATGTTTTTTTTTTATTATTGTTGTGTTTGTTTTCACAGGTATGCTTCACCGTGCCTTCAGTGTCTTTCTGTTCAACTCAGAAGGAGAGTTGCTCTTGCAGCAGAGATCTGATGCAAAAATAACCTTCCCAGGTGAGTCTGGCTTCCCTATGTTTTTTTGGGACTGCCCTTTGGAAAGTTTTTAGAGACGTCTGATGGTGTCAGCAACGCATGATAATTAACCCACACATGTACATGTACTGTAAGTGCCCCAAAGTAATCACAAAGCTTCAAACCTGAACTTCTCAGCTTTTTGGTATTGTGAACACACAAATCAAGAGCATCCAAATAGTTCTATCTCACGGTTCCATTATTGAAGTAAAGGAAATTTGAGCTGCTCCCCCCTGGAGGGAGCCCGTCGCCATAGTACAGTGCCCCCCCCCCCCCCCTTTTTTTTTCTCCTGTATACTTCATGTGTGATTGTTTTCCATTCCATTGCCCCTGCCATATAGGAATCTCTGATGTGCACACATGGTATTTGTACATGCATGTAATGACAAAGGTGAGACAGGCACCGTTAATGAGTCTGCTTATGATTTGATTTGGCAAGGAAAAATCCCACCAACTTCCTGTCCGCTGGGGAATTGAACCTGGCTTCTGGATCTGTAGCGGATGCCTTATACCTCCTAGGCCACATCCCCTATTTTTATCCCACTGTTCGGTCTCTTCATCTAGGACACTTCACCAACACGTGTTGCAGTCATCCACTCAGTTTTGAGGCAGAGAAGGATGAGGTGAAAGCTGTCGGAGTTCGAAGGGCTGCACAGCGCAAGCTGAAACATGAGCTGGGTATTGAGGCAAATGAGGTATGCTATATTTGTGAGCTGTGAACAAACAGTACCATAGAACCAAGCAAAGTATGTTTTGGTAATAGGTGTTCAGAGTATCTCAGGTTGACCACATATTTTGTCCTTTTCTTTATTTGTTTTTGAAAAAAAAATACATGTATGTGGGGTGCTGCAGGCAGTATTTTTAAGGCGACTCTGTGTGTGTGTGTGTGTGTGTGTGTGTTGATGTTTCATAGTGTTGACACTGCTGCTGTTGTTGCTGTAAACTTGAGAAACAGAGAATGATGTATTGGGTAAATTTTCAGGGAAAAAAGTTTTGATGACTTATCGTCTTTGCTTCTTTCAGGTGCCTCTTGAAGACTTCCATTACTTAACACGAATCCAGTACCGAGCGGACAACATTCCACATGATGGTATTTGGGGGGAAAGTGAGATCGACTACATCTTGTTCATTCAGCGTGATGTGCATGTCAAGCCCAACCCTAATGAAGTCAAGAGCCATCGCTTCATCAGTAAGGCGGAGCTGCAGAAGTTTATAGGTAAATCTCCCCATTTCACACGCCCTCAGAGAACTACATGAAAGTCACACTCTGTTGTTTCTGATAAATTGAATGTAAGCATGGCAGTTGTGTCACCACATCTAGTGACTTACTGACTTCAGAGAAATGGAAAGTATGCAGCAGATGTAGCATCTAAGTACACACAGCCTAAACGCTATAGCAAGCAGCTGTACTATTTTTAGCATAGCAGAAGACAAAAGCAGCTACACGGTATACAGAATATTTTGAATGTCAGTTGATTTATGTTTTTTTTATTTTCTTTGTACAAATCGGCTTGTTTGCTGTACTACACAAAATGCTAGGCTGCCAGCTAGGAGTAAGTGTTGCCTCTCAGAGTGAGCGTTATGTTTCACCAACACCGAGAGCAGCCCGTAAAATAATGTTAACAGTTTCTCTGTGAGTCAGTGAGCTTTCATAGCTAGTGCTTAGATGATGTCACATTATGTGCTATGGCATTTATTGGCCATAAAGAACTGGGGACATGTTCATCTGGCTCAGCCCATGTTTTGGTACGTGTGCTGTTAAGTGCGTGGTACAACTGAACCAGGAAATTGTTGCATAGACATCCACATGCAATGCATCCAGTTTATGGTTCTTTGTGTTACAGAAAATGCTGATCGAGATGGAGTGCTGCTGACTCCGTGGTTCAAGTTGATAGCCTCCAAATTTCTGTTTAAGTGGTGGGACAGTCTTGAGAACTTGGAGTCACAAAAAGACACTAATACCATTCATCGCATGTAGATGTGTTCAGTACCATGCTGATCAAGCTGCGTAGGTGAAGTGTACAGATGTGTGTGTTTCTTTATGATTGATGGTATAGAATGAGCTTCAGTATGTGCGAATGTGTCGATTTCAAAATTTCACTTGGAAAACATTGATTATGGATCATACGCATGATTGAAATAAGTGTTTCGTTGGTTGTTTATACCAGTATTCCAGACATTCCTGAAGGTGTGTAAAGTTCAGAAGGAAAGGAAACGGTAATGACTGCGAAGTGGTTAGAAGTTTAAGCAAATAAAAGCGACATAAAAGGGACAGAAAACCACTTAACTTTCACAAAGGACGGCAGAGGTCAACGTTTCGGCTTTCGCCTTCCTCAGGACACAAACAAATGGGACATAACTTCAACAAACAAACAAAAGGTAACTCTGCGGACGTACTGACATACATGGCGCGGGAAAAAAAAAACAAAAAAACGCTGGGCGAGAAAAGGACCAGGAAACAGTAGTAAAAAATCTTTGTGTAAAGTTCATTTTTTTCTCCAGGTTGTCCATCATAGACATACTCTGGTAGTGTCCATTTTGAAACTGCTGGAGGGGAAAGCGCAGGCGTGGGAAGGCAAGGGGTGGATCAGTTTTGAACAGGAGGTGGGAGGGGAGGGGAAAGTGCAGGCGTGGGAAGGCAAGGGGTGGATCAGTTTTGAACAGGAGGTGGGAGGGGAGGGGAGGGGAAAGTGCAGGCGTGGGAAGGCAAGGGGTGGATCAGTTTTGAACAGGAGGTGGGAGGGGAGGGGAAAGTGCAGGCGTGGGAAGGCAAGGGGTGGATCAGTTTTGAACAGGAGGTGGGAGGGGAGGGGAAAGTGCAGGCGTGGGAAGGCAAGGGGTGGATCAGTTTTGAACAGGAGGTGGGGGGGAGGGGAGGGGAAAGTGCAGGCGTGGGAAGGCAAGGGGTGGATCAGTTTTGAACAGGAGGTGCGAGGGGAGGGGAGGGGAAAGCGCAGGCGTGGGAAGGCAAGGGGTGGATCAGTTTTGAACAGGTGCGAGGGGAGGGGGTGTTACGGCGAGCTCCTATCTTGCATGCTCAACAATTGGTGCGTCTAGCTATTTGTTCTTGCTGCTTTTACTGCAGTGGATGGTTTGACAAGAAGCCTGCATTATATTTTACTACATGTACATGTATTTATTTCCTGCTGTTGTGTTTTGTTGTCATGTGAGGGTTGGGAAAAGCGTCAACAGTGTGACGGCCGGGGCAGCTACTGTCTATTTGTGACATGTGCTAAGAATGCTTGACCCAAATTTGTTAGGTGACTATCTCTGTCAGGATAGATATATTGTGAGTTTTGTGCAATGATATGTGAAATAAACATTTCAGTAAACTTGGTGCCTGTTGCTGTGATTTCTTATATTCATTTATTTACGGGTAGAAAAGGTATTTTTCTAAATGTTACCATAGCTCTTGCACACACACAAAAAATAAAAAAAAATTAAAACAAAAATGTCGAGCTATGTAGGTGTAAGATCTCCAAAAGTAAAACTGAAAAATGAAACTGATGGCAAGATGACTTTATTCACAATCAAAACAATGCATACACAATTCAATAACACTGTCTCCATATATGAATCTTTGAGCAGTTAAAATATTTGTCTTTTTCTCAAAATGTAATGTGTTTTTTGGTGCACGCAGAATTAACTTTTTGCCTTCAAAGCACTTTCCTACATTCTGCGCTCTCAAAAACAGTGTTGGAATACCTACAAGCTCGAATGGTCACACTGTGTGTTAGGCTATGTATTCAAAAGGTGTTCTTTGATTTTCGTTTTACAAATTGCAAGATGAAAAAGACTCTGGGTTTTAAATTTCTCCTCAAAATTATCTGACATAGGAAGACACAAGAAGAACAAAACGGTATCAGTTAGCTTTAATAACGATGAGGACAATTCAGCAGTTGGTCTATTTCACAGTACATATACTGTGAAGGACGTGTTGCAACTGGTGCCCTTCAGGAAAGGATTTTTTTGTTGACGAAGGGATATTTCGGTACCACTCTTCAAGTGGCATTTACTTGAACAGGAAATTATAGTGAAAACTGTTCATATTTATTTATTATTATTAAAACTGTTCTTCAGTGACATCTACACAGAGGGAAGTATTTACAGGCCTTAAATCTCACAAGGTGCTTGCATCCAAGTTTGCAATGTTCTGGGAATCAGAAATATGCTGTGACCTTCTGCTTCACATAGAAATCATGAAAATATACACAGTTATTTCCTCAAAAGATCACAGCACAAGAGCAAAACAGATCACACAAAAAAATCCAGCTACAACTAAAATAAACTTGAAAGGGCTGTCTACCATTATACATCTACTGTAAATCATAAGGCACAAAACAGTTTCAGTCAAGACCAGCACTTCACGGGTGGTAAATAAATCTTTACAGTTTATACCTAGGGTAAAAATCACATTTACACTACCAAAGAAAAACTTACACACTGAAAGCATGGATACAAAGACATTTTTTTAAAGGGTGAACAAGAAATCTTTTTTCTCATCTTTACTGATCCATTACAGTTTGATGCATCTGCAAAGGACAAAGTTTTCTAAAATTCAGAAAATATAACTTCTTTCTCCTTAACACAATAAACCTGAATGCATATTGAAACCTTTCATTATCTGCAAAGGCACTTTTGTTCACACTTCTCAAGACTATAAAAATACTGTATTTAGTGAAGTGTTCTTTGCAATACAAACTCCCTCAATTGAGTCTTGTGTACATTAGCCCTTGAATCTACACGAAACGTCTTTCGAAGGTCTATTTTGTATTATCCGATACACAATATGTGAAGAGGACCATTAATTTTCTTCAAATCACGTGGTTTACTCAGACACAACACCACAAAGGAAAATCTTGATTTTTTTCCTTTAACATGAATCTGGACCTTTCATTTGTGGATTGTCCCTCTGATTTGGGACAACACAGACATGGTGAGGACAAGACAAGATTGCCATTAACAAGCAATACTACAAAACACTTTTAAGGAATGTACACCAAGAGGATATGTTTTGTACCCAATGCATCTGATCTGTTCAGGCATTTTATCAGAAAAGTCATGGACAATCATGATCACCAAAAACTCAGGAGGCACAATACAGAATCGTTTGAGAAGAAACTAGACTTCTCTGGATATTACAGAATCATTAAAGCATATGTACATTTGCAAAAAATATTATACTCCAGGTATGGGACGTGGGACAGATTATGACATGAGAATACTGCAGAACAGCAAACGTGAGGTGTGCGCTGCTAAAAATGAACTCCGCTCCAAGTACCAACCTCCCTCCCCCAAAACAATGAAACTGATAAAAATCAATAAAAACAATGGCAACAACCTAAAATATAGGACAAGGCAAGAACGTTCTGATTAACTCGTCACATGCTGTTATACTACGCTAATTAATTACCTTATTCTTTTGCCAATAATCTACACTGGTGTGCTTGCAGGTATTGGCCTGAACACTTTTGCAATTACATGTAGTCTCTTGGAAAAATCCTTGAGAAAGTGAAACCTGATACCCTCTGAACTTTTGAAACATGCTGCACATAACCGTCATTTTCAAAGCACGTAAACTGATGCAGTTAAGCGATACGCAACATGCACTTAAGTACACAGGCAAGACGTATGATGTCTAAAACTCTTTTTCTCACCCACAAATACACACTAAACCGCTTTCCACAAACCTTCACCACCCCTCTATTTTTAAGACCACTGATCAATGCAGAATGTGCAGTGTATGTACCCTCACATCCTCTATATAGCATGGTATCCTACACAGTATGACTGCAACCATAACTGTTCCACATACTGTCTGAACTTGATGACACATGGCCCATCTTTGTGGACTGAACAGAAATCAATTTTAAAAACATCAGTCTTACACTTCTTCTCAAACCCTGATTACCTCTTTGAAGAAACAATGGCAGAAATAGATCAGTCAAAACCATATCTTAGTAGATACGATGACTGTATATATGTTTGATCAAAACTAGATCAGCTCGCCTGAAACTAGTGTCAGTTCACCTTCAGTATGATCAAAATGATGTGCTTCAGCATACTGCAGAATCAGTCATTGCAAACTCAGGCTTATGAGTCTCAAAAGAGAAATTTCCTTCATGAAGTCTTGCAAAGTGCACATGCGTGTAACGCAGACCCATTTCACAGAACCAGAAGACGCATTCATACTATCATAATGAAGGTGAGCTGTATCATGGCACATCATGACTGCAATGATAAACAAGTACAGATTATTTCCATCGCAGTGTAACGGTATTATATTTGATATTTAACTCTTTTTTGTTACAAGTGTTGAATGTTCCCCCAAAACCAACCCCCCCCCCCCGAACACACACACTCAAGGCACAAGGCAATAAAAGCGGGAAAGTAATGTGACCAACAAATGGAAATACTTTTAATGAAATGGTACTTATAAAAAAGCTTTAATGAGTAAGAAAAGATAAAGCTCAGCATAACTACAGAACAGGGGTAAACCTACTTTCAATGTAAAATCTGTAGATTCTACTTGTGTTTAATATCAAATGCCCCTCAAAACCCAACCTTTTTCAATCATATGTATCATGCCTACCAGCTCTAATCTGCAAGTCACATTCATTATTCAGTCACATACAGATTCAGTGCCCAGACCTGTTTCTACCTCCCACAACTTTCCCAACTTACTGACACTCAACATTTCAGCACCTGAATCAGTAAGCAGAATGGTATTACTGCTGTATACACATTACCTGAAAGCAGATATATATATACACAGCGTGTGCACAACACCCATGGACTTTAACAACAACAAAAAACACTTAAAATGTTGAACGCCCTCCATGCATGCTGACCCAAAGCTTTCTAGCGGATACATTTTTTCAGGGTCTTCGTCCAAGTTTCAAGAGTTTCACTTTTCACATGCAGTTCTGCCATATCACTGCCTTTTGTATTTTAACTTGCCTTCAACTGTTGATTTGCACTTGAAAGGCCAGGGTCAATGACACTGCAAGAATGCGCTTGAAAGCTGCACAGCGGAAGATTATTTTAAAGTAACAAATGCGCATTCAGAAAGTTAGGCCTGTTGTGGTATTTATAGCTGGGAAAACATAGAAAGAAAGAAGGCACTAGACGTGAGCTGACACAGAAAGGGGGCGGGGGGTTGGGGGGTTGGGGGGTAGGTAGGGTAGGTATTAAGAGGGGTGGGGGGGGGGGGTCTAGTGCCTTTAAAGGCAGAAGAAAAGAAAAGAAGAAAAGCATGCCAGCGGAGAGGACGGGAGCAGCATGAAACATGAGGTCAAGCGGCCACCCTCTTCTCAAGCGTCGAAACGCTGGTATGGCTCGTCCTTCATCAGACCTGTGACAAAAACATCACGTACAGCATCAGTGTGCTGAATCCCCCAGGTCAGTGAGCAGAACAGTGAAGTAAACTGATACAGATTTTCACACGATGCTTTTTCACATATCTCAGGTGGAACAGTACTCAGCCTACCTCTGTACCAGGCTTGAAAGTTAGCTACATCATGGTCTACAAGCACTCTGAGCTGTCAACTTCCTGTACAATTTGTGCCACGTACCAGCTTATCAAGAAATTGAAAATTGCCATAGCATATATTCCCCACCCCCTACCCAATGAAATAAACACATATGATCTTAATTTTCCTTCTTATATCGTATTACTATAGGTTATCAACTGAAAATACTGCACATACTAGGGTTCAGTAGTATCAGCTGACTCACAAAAAGAAAAAGAGAACACTAAAACAAAGCAACACATAGTGACATACCGTATTTCCGCCTGATCTCATCAAGTCTCTCTTTGCGTTCTGCTTTGCGCTCGTCGGCTTTGGCTTTGCGTTCCATTTTTTGGGCACTGTAGCGGGCATCGTCCTTCTCATACCTGTGGTGCACAACAAAAACATTACCTTTTATTGCCATGTCTCTTGCAACACACTTTCAACAAATCCCATATTAACCACTGTGATGCCTGGCCTATACCATTGATCCAAAACTGAGGGTTACCTAACCACTAAACCAGTAACACTCTTTGACCCTTCCAAGTCCTGGTGGACACTTTGAAAAATGAAAGATCAGACCCAAGCAGGACTGAACGACAAAGTTGGGGTGGGGGGACTTCTTGTTCTTTTTTTTTTTTCGTTCCGTAGTCTTTGATACATCACTATGACGTCCAATATAAAAAAATCTCTGCATCAGATTCTGACGTATGATCACTGATAATATCTGTGTAAATGACCCGCTGGGAAATTGCCGAGGGAAAAAAAAGACTGAAACCTAGGCCAGGGTACAGAGGCAGCGCCCTGCCAAGGGTCTACCAGGTAAATACCCGGTACTCCACTTAAGAAAACAAATTTTAGCATTTTTAAAGGCATTTAGTCGCCTCTCCTGGCACCCAAAAGTAAAATACTACCATGGTACTGACATATATATGTCTTCAAACAAGATGGCCACTGACCAGCCCCAATATGTTGTTTCCATTTAATCACCTGCTGTCGTCACGGTCGTTCTTTTGTAATGCCATGTATTCGGGAGGACACACACACACACACACACACACACACACCACTCTCTCTCTCTCTCTCTCTCTCTGAATGGAAACAACTGACCGGGCTTGTCAGACCAATCTTGGTTTTGGAAGAGAGACGTCAAGTTGTTTTCTTTGAAATCTATGACGTTTTCCTCATTGGGATGACGCATAATACATTTGACGTAATAACTTTGACTCGGATACAATTCTTGCAATGAAAGCAGCCCCATGAAAATTGAAGTGTTGCTGCTGCGCAGTGTAAAGATCGAATTTATACCGGCTCAA
Organism: Batillaria attramentaria; assembly: GCA_018292915.2. Lineage (NCBI taxonomy): Eukaryota > Metazoa > Mollusca > Gastropoda > Batillariidae > Batillaria > Batillaria attramentaria. Next base: position 2,073,664 of record JACVVK020000044.1, on the reverse strand, counting down.
TGTGTTTAACAGACAAGTCTGCGCGGCGAACGTTTTTCCACTATGTGTTATGTCTGCTGCGCGCGCGCGCACACAGACACACACAGACATACGCGCGCGCGCACGCACGCACGCAGACTTGCGCGAGCCGCGTTTGTGCATGTGCTCCATTGAGACCTATGTGGTGTTCTCTCACTCTACTATGCTATTGAGTGAGAGTCAGTGGGAAAAACAAAGCTCACTACATCAACGAAACTCCCGCTTTCCCCGTCTACAAATAGAGAACTTCCGAAAAGTGACGACACACCCCCACGTCAATCAAACATGACGTCGGCAACTGACGCTGATACAGTTTTTGCGTCAGTGCGCGTGTGCCTTTTCTGCGATGTTTGTGAGGCGTGTGGCTTGTGTAAAGGAAATGTGCTTCGAGTACAAATTTTCGAGTCAACTGACGACAACGGCTGCAGTGAATTTTTCTAATTTTTTTTGTATATTTTTTATGGCACCCCAGGCTCATTATCTATGTATAGTAGAAGCGATTTTGAGATCTAAAGTGTGTTCACCAGCACTTTCATCAGGTACGGCTTACGCCAAAAGTATAAAAGCGACAACCTCAAAAATTCACTCAGTTAAGAGTCCGTATTCATGCTATCTATGTCCAAAAAATGGAGTGGTTTAGGTAAATATTACGCCTTTAAAACGCCAGAAAAGCCACTTTTTCTGAAAAGGGCGATAACTCGCAAATCATGTGTGCAATCGTACCTGGATCGGGCCTTCTATTCAAACAATTCTTGATTCATTAAGAAACCCCAAATTTGAAATCGATCGGTTCAGTATTTTCGGAGAAATAGGCATCTGAACTGGGTTCACATGCAATGTCAACTCAGGCTCGGTTTACATGAAAACTATAAGAGCGACCATTTTCTAGTAGTGACTCTGTTCAGAGTCCGTATTCAAGCTATCTACTGCCAAACAATTGAGTGATTTAAATAAATATTACGCCTGTACACGAAAGACAACCAACTTGTCTCAAAAGGGCGATAACTCCAAATCACTTAAGCAATCATCACACGCTTGAATCGTCTAATGTAACATTTTGATATATTTGGATACCCCAAATTTGAAGCCATTCGGTTGAGTATTTTCGAAGAAACGGGCCCGGACACAATTCACACACACACACACACACACATCCACACAGACGGCACTCACTGAGGAGGAGAAGTGCGTTCGGAGCACTGTACATGCCAGCATCGATGAACGTACGTTTTTCTTACGTCATTGTCAGAGTTACACTTGCATAATCGTCTCTGCGGGAGATTCGGCAGTGACGTGCGTTTGTACCACAGATGCTTGCCTATGAACGTGGAAAATTTTAGCCGTCCTATTATGTTGTTTCCATTACTATGGAAACAACATAAAAATGAAGTTAGGCTGTCCCACACGGCATTACATGTATCATGATATAATTATGACTGTGTGTGCAACCTTTTTCCTGCTTCCTTTTCTTTGGCTGAAACTCCAATTTTTTTTTGGCTGAAAGGGCAGAAAATTTGGCTGAAAATCGCCAAATGACTGAAAATTCCCCAACCTGAATGACGCACATGTGTGTAATAAGGAACGCTGTAGACCCAGGCAAAGGCCACACAGACAAGAATTCATTACTATACGTAACACACACAGCGCTAACACATAGTGTGTAAGTGTCTGCTGTGCATGCATACTCACTTCCTCTTGCTTCCACCACGGCAGCAGCAGCAGTAGCAAACGCAACCCACAATTGCAAGGATGATAACGCCACCAATGACACTCACGGAGATGATCATGGCTTCGAAGTTCACTGCAAAATATCCAACAATTGCTTCACCTTGGCTGGTAATATTAGGCAACCCACAACTGAAAATCTTTACAACCTGCCACAGGGCACCTAACCAGTACAAAACAATGTTTTGTTAAAAACTCTGTTGTTGCCCCTTGACTGGCTGATCAGTACTAAATTCTAACAGTAATACTGTACTATTTTCTGCAGGTGACATACAGTCAGCAAACTACAGGAACTTATTCTGTAGTCTACAACCCCAGAATAAACTAGCAGGAAAAAAACTGTTGAAATCAAAGCAGCAGTTAGGCTGCAAGACGGTTATAAGGCTTTACAGTCACCAACAGATTTAGGCTGACGTCACACTGGCGTGTTTTTCGTACAAGCAAACAGCAAACATAATGTTCCTCCCTGTTTCTCACGCGACACGCGGCTACTAGTACAACAGGCCTTTGCCCTCATTTTTCCGGAGCGTGCTATGAGGTACGTGTTCTCCGTTTTTGTTTGAACAAAATCATCTCCCATGTGTCATGAGTCTTGAATGTGGCTTTGTGCTCTCTGCAGCAGTTCAGTTCAGGCCCCCTATTCTCAACCTCCTTGGTCTATGCAAACTGTACATAAATCCAGTACAAAACTCACTCCAGCACACGCCCCACCGAGCTTTGTCAAGTGCACAGTGCTTGTTTGGCAGAATCTCGCTGACAGGGTACAGCATGCAATGGCTGTTTGATTTGCACCACAGGCACTACCAGAACAAAACAGAAAACAATACAACATCAGTACATGATTAGTGCTAAACACACATGGGAGGGTGTGTAATAATCATGACAGTATTTCAGTTAAAACAAAATCCCGCAAAATCCTAATCCGTAGCACATACCTAGAAATACAAAACTGATGAAACAAGTGAAAGCGTATGTTGCCTGTACAACGTCCTTTTCCTAGTTACTTGACCAATGAATTAGTAGATCATTTTAATACTTGATACTTTCGATGCTTGAGGCCAAGAAGGGCCCGTTCATCTGTCAAAAGATGAAAAACAAACAGTGTTCCTCCTCTGAAGTACTTAAAATATGCCAAATTGCACCAGAATTGCACAAATTTTAGTCTTTATTGTTTTTATCCAGGGGAGGCATTCCCCCAGACATCCCTATCATACTACTACTACTACTAAGACCCACGGCTCCAAGTGGAGCATAGGCCATTGACGACCCTTCGCCATCGTACTTTGTTCTGGGCTACTCTTGCCACTCCAGTCCAGCTGATCCCCTGCTTGCATAGCTCTGCCTCAGTGTCCCACCTCCAGCTGTTGTGAGGCCAGCCTCTCTTCCTTTTCCCCTGCGGGTTCCATGTCACATCCCTAGCATAACACGCCTGATTTGCAGTGGTACGGCCGTGGCTTTGCCACTTCGTCACCAAATCAGCGAATGCCTGACATTTTCCTTCCATTTGGATCATTGTAAGCCCTGCCTCTGGGTACGCCTGCTTCTTCAGGTCCCCCATTAGTCCAGCGGCTCTCCTATGCACATCCTCAATGTCTTGGCATAGTGTTTTCAGGTGAGGCTGCCAGACTGCCTGACAATACTCCAGTACTGGTTGAACTAGTGCTTGCAGAGCTAGGTGAACATGGTACAGTATGGTATGGTAGGCTTCCTCGGCGCACATATCCATCTCTTCTGAAATGCTCATGCCGCCGCAGGGCTGGAAGGCGTAGCAGTGAAACCTGCTGCCGCTAAGTGCTACTTTATGTGCAAACCTCCACCCTGCCATTCACTTTGGTGCATGCAACAGTATTTCTGTGTACACCACTGGCCACAGCTTACTCTTCTTCGAACCAGAGGGCTCAGGATCTGAAGTCGGATACCGTAACCACTAGACCAAATCCCCTTGTCCTGGGAGAGGTGGTAGAACTAGAAGGTCATTCTGATGATGCTTGCTTTTTCTGTTGCCTGGTGGACATGGTTCTTGAAGTTCAGCATGTTGTACACGAACACACTTAGATCCTTCTCAACCGCACTTTCAGAGACAGGAACAGGACTGTCCACTCCTTCCACATTAATACCACTAATAAAATGACATGTAAAGCTTTACTTACTTTTGCGCCTGGAACAGCAAGACAATCTGAGCAGGATGTGCCATTCTTGCTCTCACATACTGTAAAACATAAGACAAATAAAAAATTAAGAAGATGGGCTACAAACACCATGATTATTACATTGAACACAACAAGCACAATGAAAATATCCTGTAAGCTTTGGTATGAAATACAGAATCAAACATATATATGAAAATCAATTCTTGCACATGATGAATACTATTTCATTTACCTTTAATGCTGTAGTCAAAGACGTGCCTTCACTAAAACTGGAAACTTTTTAAATGGATTTTCCACCCCAAAATTTAAATAATCATTCAGCATCTCATTTTCTGAAAATGATCAACTGCTTTGTAAATCACGCTAAACCTTGATCCTTCCTGGTAAATATGTCAAAGTGAGTTGTGCCCCCCCCCCCCCCCCCCCCCCCCCCCCCCCCCCCCCCCCCCCCCCCCCCCCCCCCCCCCCCCCCCCCCCCCCCCCCCCGACCCACAAAGAAAAAACAAATTGCTGGTGACAACCTTTGTCTGTCCTTATATCATTTCCACAACTAAGCAAAGCAAGTTTCCAACCACCATGACAAAGCCAAATTCCAAAATGACATCATTTATGGTATCTGAATCTGAATCTCCTGTCATTGACATTGTTTCACTTTGACTGAGTATCAGGCGTGACTGATCTCATCGACACATTGTGTGCCAACTAAACTGAACACAAAGAGAATCCTAAGGCTGCCGATACACACGTAAGATAAACAGCGACTCTTTTCAATCTGTCAGTAAGGAGGACACGCGTATAGGAAAAGAAGAAAAACAGGTCATATTGACACGGAAGTGGCCAGCCATCTACCGTTTGTGGAACAGCGATAGCCATCTGAATATCCGTCAGTGGAGGAGACGCTAATTTCAATAATCCTGCAGCAGATGAAAAATTGAAACAAATACACAAAATCAAGGAACACAGCTACTTACGTTCCTGAGGCGTTTGTGTCGTCTCTGGCGAGGTGGTGGTCACAGAGGGGGTGGGTGTTGTTTTAGCCGCCGTTGTTGACACGGAATTCGCCGTGGTCGCATTCTCAGTCGAAATCTCTCCAACAAATGCCACCACAAGCGCTAAGACGAACCATTTTCGAGACCCCGACTCCATTTCGTTTGCTAAACCTTGTTTTCGAGCAAAATAAGAGCAATTTTCTTATCGGTTAGCCTTTCGCTTTCCCCGATAAGTCAACTTCGCGTGACGGGTTGTTGATTCTCTGACGTCAGTTCCTATGGCGAAAGAGGCTACAAGAGTTACTTCCCGTAGACCTCTCATGCCTCTGCCCCTAACACACACGCACACACACACACACACACACACACACACACACACACACGTGTGTGTATACATAATAATAAATGCGTACATTTAGGTCAGTACATGTGTGAAAAACAGACAACTTGAGAAAAAGACATCACTGATCAGTCAGTTCAGCCGGTAACTGAGTCGGTTCCGTGAACCGCGGTGCCGTTACTTTCACTGTCTGTCACTGACTGCACTGACTCGGACGGAGCCGGCCGAGCCGGCCCGTCCGGCCGCCGCGCCGTCGGCCGGACCGGGCCCTACGCCGCTTGCGGCTTGAAACCAGACTGATATATAAATAAATGATGACATGTATCATGATCACTGTCAGACTGGCACTTTACACTGAATTTTATTGAAAAGTTTAACGGACGCACTTCCCGGTCCAGGACTCACTCAGTGGTGCCGGCAGCCCAAAACTGACTGACATGATGACTGATTTTCGCCGAGTGTGACGTCAGTCAGTCTAGTATTGCTGCGCCGAGGATCAGTCAGTGGAACCGACTCAGTGAGACTGATATACTGATCCGGCACTGAGGCATGTACGCCGGCCGTACTTCCAACGAGGAGGACTGAGTTGAACACCACTGACTGTTGTTGTTCAGTGTTGCGGCTCACTGTCAGGTCATCGGTCAGTGTACAGTCAGTCGTCAGTGAACTGAAATGCCGGGCAGTATGCTGCACTGGCACTGATGACCGGCCCCACGGCCGGGCCGGCGAATACTAGTTACTGCTCCGTTTCTTCATTTTTTGGCTGTCAGTGGCGCTCAGTTGGTATAGCCGGTGCGCCCCGGCGTTCAGTAGACGGGGGTGCAAATGTATACCAGTCAATTCCATCGATATTTCGCATAAACTGAGTGAAATCGTAGCTGAGCGGAACGAAGTCAGCTGCCACGCGACTTCACATCGCCTGACACAGGACAGAGTGCATTTGCACTGACCCACTCCCGCGTTGCGGGCATACAGTCGCCCCCGTTAGTGGACGACTGGAGTTTATTTGCCCCTCAGTCCTACGCATGACTGTTATACATTTGCACCCCCCGCCGGGCGAACTACGAGCACGGCCAACTGAGCGTCAGCGGTTGCACCGGCCATGGTGCCAACGGTAACTGAACTTGATGAAACCGCGTATGGGAATAACTTTGGTATTGCTATACGCGGTTTCATCAAGTAGCAAAACCAATGTTATTCCCGTGTTTTGTCAGTTCTGGAGGACGGACCCATAAACTGACTTAGCGACCCGGCCAAAGAGAAATCTGCCAACCCGCCGTGGCCCGCCAGTCAGCCGGTTCAAGTTCAGTCCTACTGACCGTCTTCAAGTTCAGCCAGGAAGCAACCACTCAGTGATGCGCGGAGACGCCATTAGCCTGAGTACTGCGGGTACTTTTGACGTGACCATCAAAGCCTACGGCAGTTCCTGTAGGGGCACTTGCTGAACAATAGCCACCTAAACATTATCAGTGAGGAACAGTCAGTCCACCACCAAGGACCTCAGTGTTAGGCCGTATTTCCGACAAAGGGGGACAATGAAGATTTGCCCTTGAATCGATCAGATTACCGGGACACTGAGCCCGGGAACTGACGCCCGACCGACCTGACACAAAGAAATAACGATGAAACGACCTAGACAAACTGCCAAAGACCATAGATCCGCCGGCTACGCTATAGTCTTTGCTATCGTGGAACAGTTACTGTAACGTTTTTACTGAGTCGACCCGCTTTGATTTATCAGATTTGGAACGGATCCACAACCGTCACAGCCGAGTATCAGTTGTGCAGAACATAGACCCACCACGGACCTCACCGCAAGAAATAACAATGAAACAACCCACACCGTCAGAACTGTGGAACACCGCCCGTATGATACGGTTTCAGTAATCGACCGTTTATTTATCAGATTTGGAACGGACCCAATACCATATTGTGTACGGAACACAGGGCCACCAGAGAGAGAGAGAGAGAAAGATATATATATATATATATATGAACAGTGTCTGGCTGTGTGCGTGTGCGATAAAACCTAACTTCTCAGAATTGGTGGCTGTACTTACGGAAAACCCAGAAACACTCTGGCGGAGAAAAAAAAAATCTTGGAAAATCAGTCGGAGTTTAACGTCCTTTTCCGCCGCGTCAGTATCGCCAGACGGGGAGACCACCGAGAAAACACAATTTAGAGTTCTCACATCATCATCAAAATTGGTGGCTGTACTCAGGGGGACCCCGAAAACATTATTGCTGGGGGGAAAATCGGAAAATAGGAGTTTAACGCCCTTCAGTTTCCACGACGTATCGCGAAACAGGGAGACCAGAAAACACTAACTAGCCAGATCACACCAGCTCTGGCTGTACTCAGGGCGGGCATCCGGAAAACAATCTGATGGGAAAAAAAATCTGGGAAAACCTGAGTTTCACGTCCTTTTCTACCAAGTATCGCCAAACAGGATGACCAGAAAGCACGTACTACCCATGTCACATCAGTCATAAGCCCGGCCGGGCGAAGCTGGGTACATCAGCTAGTTAATCAATAAAGTTGGACAATGACAGTCATACGAACACCGTTCCTGCTGTGAAACATTTAGTAGACAGCGACATGCATGACTGAGGTATTCGGCTCGTAATAGTTGGATCGATAACGTCTTATACTGAGTCGGTCGCAAGTTTGATTTTGTAGGATTAAAGATTTGTGAGATTACGATTCAGATAACCGGCTTTATTTCATTCAAGCGGCAAAATTGTGCAAGAATATGGAAGGAAGAATGGGGTAAGGATTGTAAAAGTGTCACCGTATCAGTTACGAGTTCGCTAACAAGAATATGCAGAGCTGCAGTGTGGACAACCGTCTGACTGAATACACTATAAATAAATGTTCGTTTTGTCACCAGTCGAAAAATGAAATGACTTTCTAAATGGCCGATAAAAACTGTTGGGTAACCCTATACTGAAAGCCTTTTGCACTTTTATAAACAGGTTTGTGTATACGTTACGGTGAATTAATGTACTAAGCGATTTCATGAAATATATCCAGTAAGCTCGTTTGCCGTTTCCCTCGGGGACTTCACGTAACTGTGCTCTCTAAACTTTCTAGCCCGGGATTTCAGGAAATCCCTGGTTTAAAGCGGACATTTACTGACCCGTAGTTTTCTGACGGCCGGCTTCCATGTGGATAATGACGGATTTGAGAACTTCGCCCTATAGGAGGCTCCGATACGTACACGAGCCTAATGATGTCAACACTCCGGCAACAGGGACTGGCGGTCGGGTGTCTGCTGGGGTCGTTGCTGAAGGGAAACTGAACAGAGGAAGTTGATACAGCTGACTGACCTGGAATATACAGAAATACAACGATAACGATAACGATCCTTTATTTTACAATGGAAGAAGTTATATGCACACAAAGACCATTTTCAAACTTGCCGTTGCTACACTACCGTAAAAAGAAAATTCTAAAGAAGAATATGAAGAGAAGAATTAAAACAACAACAACAACAAAAACCGTAAGAACTGGAAATCGCACACAAACATACACACATAAACACACGCACACACATACATAACATGCGCAGGCATAATTATACACGAAATCATGATATCAGTTATGATGTACATGTACATCATCAGCATCAGTACTCATATGGGACTAGCGCAGGTGTATCATTGTGTATGTAAATGGCGTGACAGGTTTTGTTGGTAAGAAGTGAACTTTGGTGAATGGGCAAGACGGACGGATTGTTAATCATTTGTGCAGTTTCCGATGCCAGGTGGTTGAAGAGACTTTTCCTGACTTCATGCGTACACTAACCGGACAGTTACACAGCGGGTTTCAGGGCTAGCCAACAGTAACAGGTGGCCTGCCGTTAGGAGCAGAACATCTGCGACTGAGAACCGAAGGAAACAAGTAGGAAAATCATATCAATCTGTATGTCATATGTATGTTTTGCTAAGGTCAGCAGACTATTTCATTTCCTTTCAAAGCCGCGGTGGCCCCAAAACCCACTTCTGCCTTCTTGTCCGTCGCCAGTAATACAGGTCTATAGGAATGATTTAGTGACGCTGACACCCAATCCCGGCGTTCTTGTCGCGTGTTTGTAACGACCATGTGCCGTGCCATTGAAACATTATAACACTGAGAAGACCAGCCACAGGTAAGGCTTCAACAGAGTCGGACAGGCGATACTGTCCGCGGGGGGTCGTCCCAGAGTGGGTGGGGGTGCTGATAGTGGGTGGGGTGGGGACTCAGGGAGATCAGTTACAAGCACTCATAGAGTGTAGGGTGTAAATCAAATCTTGTCATGCTATAGCGATTTGACAGCGAGCTGCCGATAGAAGAGGAACAACCATGTCGTGCCATGCACTCCAGAAATTCAGCTTGTGGTATTATGACTGAATCATTGTTAGTGTTACGGCAGTAAATGAGTAACGCAAACCGAAGTTTACAATCTCTCGCTGCCTGTTTGCCTCTCTCTCTCTCTCCCCCCCTCTCTCTCTCTTGCCTTTCCTGTCAAGGTGTGTGTGTGTGTGTGTGTGTGTGTGTGTGTGTGTGTGTGTGTGTGTGTGTGTGATATTTCTTCTGGTTTTTATTATTTTTTGGGTTGTTTTTTTCTCTTTAAATTTCTTTTCTTTCTGTCTTTTTTTGTTGTTGTTGTTGTTCTTTTTTTGATCAATGCGCCGGTACACCCTCAACACACATCTTATATTTGTATTTGTTTTGAGCGTTTCACTTTGTTCAAGTTGGAAGATTTACATGCAGTCATCGCGACGCCGGGCTGTTTAACTCCGACCGTGACTAGGGGAGCCGGGGTGGCCGAATGGTAGAGCGTTGGACTTCTAATGCTCGGGTCGTGAGTTCGTATCCCGACTGGGGCCAAATATTTGTACTGGCTTTTTCATCGTTGCCCCGTCTTTGATATCACCCGTATGTGGTGGAAAAGACGTTAAACCCCCAAACACCCACCCATCCACCCGACCGTGACTAGGATCGGCCGGTAACATGTAAACCGTCTTTATTGACTGATTTTGTGTCTTGTTGTGCACCGACTGACACTCGTGCTGCTCAGTATGGCCTGTTTTAGTACTATACAGGCCGCCTGTTTACCACAAACGCCACCACTTGCAAAGCACACCCAGTCAAAATCCTCTCAACACTTAACAAGTTTGGACTGAGACACAATCTGCCGAAACTGTATGGAAGGCGGATATAACAGAACTTTGAGCGAGAACCGTTTCGGAAGACAGACGTCGTGTTAAGACTGACCGACCTGGAAACAGACAGACAAACAAATACAAATACGAGATGTGTTTTGATGGTGTACCGGCGCAATGATAAAAAAAAAATGAAGAGAAAAAACAACAAAAAACAGAAGAAATAATCCACACACACACACACACACACACACACACACACACACACACACACACACACACACACACACACACACACACACACACACACACACACGCACGGCACGGCACGGCACGCACTGGCACGCGCACGCACACACACACACACACACACACACACACACACACACACACACACACACACACACACACACACACACACACACACACACAAACCCAGAAGAAATAAGATAGAGAAAGAATCCAGAAGTAGTGTTGTTGTTTGCCTGTGGGAACCATATTATTAATCAGTTTGGAACGGAAGTGGTGTTATGTTCCGCACCTAGCCACGTTCCTCAGCCCTCTTTAATCCGTTTTCATCTAACTGTTTATCGAGGTCGCGAAGGGTATTCGGTAACTTTAACAATAAACAGACCCAGTCTGTCACTGCAGGACCTCATTACCATAACGTAGCGTCAGAATAGGTGGCATGCACGCTTCACTTGACGCGTAACTTGACAACAAACACCCGTGTACTCTCTGGAGATCCTTTGTTAGCTTATATGTCTTTGCCCTCTCCGTCCTTGTCCGATGGCTGAAATGTATTATACACACTAGCTGACAGTTGAAGGCTTCTCAGTGCTTATAAATAGTGAGATTTAGTAGGACTTCGTAAGGAGGACTTCGTTGAGCAGCGTAACCCATTTACATGTAAATTAGGCTCACACGGCAGAGGCCGCGAGCTGCTAACGCGCTGCGATTAGCTAATGGTACCCGTAACGTGCCTGATTTACATGCAAGTGGATTACGCTACTCAACGAAGTTCTCCGTACGAAGCCCTACTAAGTCTCACTAATAACTTTATTTTTCCTTCGCGAAAACGACACTGAAAAGACTTGGAGTCAATGACCGGGTACCACTGGCGGTAAACATGTACCATCTTGCCGCTCTAGATTTTAGATTTTTTTAAACACCACAAAACTTTCGACTCATCTAGCATCGAACAACGATATTGAAACGTGTCTGCCGCATGCGTGATATCTCTGAAAACTGTTAGATGAATCAATTCAGTAACATCCGGATCCTGTTTCTAGATTAGGGTGGGTTAGACGGTTCACTGAGGCATTGCTCACTTCTCCCCTTGTTGTGAAAACTCAAAATCGTTGCCGGAACAAGCGGTGTCAGCACTGACTCACAGCAGCATCAACCGATTGGTGCATCTTCACTGACTGAACCACGAAAACCCGCCTCGCACGAAGGTAAATTGTCACTGCTGACTACGACCAGAAGAATGAGGCTACAACAAAATGTTGTTATTGCTATCATTGTTATGTAGGAATTATCTTCAGCTATGGTAAGCTCCTAGCATAACAACTATCACCCTGTGGCGACAGAGATTTCAAGTTCTACGAAGCCGGAATGTGTCTGCCCATCAGTGTGGCGAGGCGATTGAAAACGGTCACACACGTAATCCTCTCATCCAAGGGAATGAACCTGGGAGTGCTCAACCTAGGAACGACGACAACAACAAAGACAACAACCAACCAACCAACCAACCAACCAACCAACCAACCAACCAACCAACCAAACAACACCCCCTCAAAAAAACCCAAAACCAACCAACCAACAAACAAACAAACGACAAAAAAGGGGGAAAAACAACAAAATACCCCCAAAACACCAAAACCAAAAATCGAAAAAAAAACAACCCCAACAAAACTAATAACAACAACAAAAAGCCCACAAAACAAGCAAAACTGCCCGACAACAACAACAACACTAACAACAACAACAACAACAACAACAACAACAACAACAACAACAACAACAACAACAAGAAACAAACACAACAATTAAAAGAAACCCCACAAAAACAATAAAATACGAAACAATAATCAAAAACAAACTGCGACAACATTACAACAGCTACTACAACAACAACAACAACAACAGATAAGAATGCACGGTTCTCGCACAAGCCATTACTTTAGTTCTAATACTTGTTGGTATTACTGCAATGCTATTCTGCTCATACACATTGGTTATTTGTACCGCTATCTTGCCATCACACTGACATACATTACTGTGAAGCTATCCTGCTATCACACATTCTACCTGTAATTCTACGTCACTTTGTCATTGTATCACACGAAGGGGCTGCTTTGGTGTGTGCGTAGTCTACGAAAGAATGATATAATAGTTCTGCAACTCGACCGGCTTACCTTACCGTTTATATGATTAAATGATTCAATCCTGATTTTTCTGTAATTCTATGACACCCGAATGGATTAATTAATCGTATCCGTGACGAACCCGCTCAATACTGGCTGTTCTTCAAAGATATTATTTGTATATGTTGCGTATTGCAGACGAAGAGGGCAAATAGTTTCCTCGTCGTGACTATGACACGTGTTTGAAAAATGCGTGTAATGAACAGTCCAGGAGGGCCCGAAGTCGTAAAGCAAAGTGACTGTGATTGCAAAACACTCGGAGCTGGGCAAGCCAAAAGCGACCAGACGGCTGTCTACCGAGGAATGTGCGTCAGTTTCTATTGAGGAAGCAATCGGGAGAACTGCGGAGACCGCAAAAAAACGCAGAGCACTCGAACACGACAGGTTTACAACTCGAACGGGCTGGTGATAAGTCACTGAGTAACGACAGGTTTGTGGAGATAAGTGTTCGGAAGAACTGTTCGTTAAAGTAAATGAGCAATAGATGAGTAACATTTGTAAAGGGGAAGGTGCCTGAATACTATGACATCTACCGGTAATCGTGTTGTTTATGATCACATTTCAAGCATGCTGCTTGAAAACACACAGGTGACGTGTACGTATTTCCACACTGACAACTGTCTCCCGTGTTCAAAGCTGTGAACCCTATCTCTTTTTTTTTTCTCTTCTTTTTTCCCCCTTCGCACTGGCGGTGCTATCACGGTTGGCAAACTGACGGACAGAGTACGAGACGGTTACAAACTAGATCAAACAAAGAACGACAAACTTAAGGCGCACTGACATGAATTTGTACTGTTTCGTACTCAGTAATTGTTTCTTCTTCAAAATCGAACCTGCTATGCGGCGGGCGTGGGATTTTTCATGGAGAGAGAGAGAGAGAGAGAGCGGGGGGGGGGGGGGCGGGGGGGGGGGCGTTTGGGGGTTTAACGTCCTTTTCCACCTCACGGTGGGGGGGGGGGGAGAGAGAGAGAGAGAGAGAGAGAGAGAGAGAGAGAGAGAGAGCATCCACAAGCTGCGTGACCAGAACAAAAACCTTGCGACCAAACCCTACCAACCCTTATCGACCATTCGATCCAGTGATCCAGAGAGTCCTCTGTGTGTACACTGAAAGTTCAGCTCGGCTCAGTGAACGCTTCACTTCCCTGTGTCCAGTACACTGAGTGGCAAATATCGCAATCACAACTAGGCACCGTTCGCCGTACAGCTTGGTTAGCAAGGGTGTAGGTAAATGTAGGTGTTCACCCGAATTTCAGTCTCCGTCACAGAGAGCTTTCACCTCGCTCGTTCCAGATTGCGAAATGGCATACCTAAGAATACGTTAATTTGTATGTTAATGTGCCCAACCTCCCACCACAACCCAAAGCCATGAAATTAAAAACACACAAAAACGATTGAGTACAATTGGCTCAGCGTCAAAATACCAGGATGTGACTGATCAGTTGGAACCAAAACTGAAGAACGAACTGGCGGCCTGCATTGATAATTACACACACACACACACACACACACACACCACACACACACACACGCGCGCGCGCGCGCGCACGCACACACGCACGCACGCACGCACGCACGCACGCACGCACTGACACACACACGTGTACATAGGCTGCCTGTGCAGTTTTAAAACAACTATGCTCATATTGAATGGAGGAGAAAAATGCCACTTACACACCCCTAAGATCGTTTGCCGAAAGAGGTGATGCTCCGCCGGTCTAGTATATGAATATTTGCTTTTACTGTACTGATGGCTGCATTGAGAATTGGAGCTATAAACAGACCAGCCCAGTCAGTCGCTTCGCTTTACGCTGGTAAGTTGTGTTATATCATCTTGATGTAAACTACTGTTTTGAAGCAAGGAGTTACGCGCATTCGATACCAAGTTCTCCACAACGTTCTCAGTTGTATATCAGACGAGTTCATAGAGGCTTTAAATTTTGCTTCTGTGGACCAAAGAAGGCACTGACTTGATTTGACAGCTACGCGCTTCGTGGCTCTGCGTCGGAGATTTCACCCAAACTGTACACCTCTGTCCCGTATACGCTTCACCTTGTTGACTGTTATTTCGCTTGATGGTCAGCGGCGGAGATCCCGACAGATCAAGGTTTCAAGAATGCAACTATGCCCGGTTCCCCAAAGTGTACAACAACAAATGGTTAACTGACAAAAAGTTGCATTTTCTCCCGACTCACTCTCCTGCAATCGTGAAAAAGTCTTTTGAGGAGCGGTAGTGGCGTGAAGTTTATACATCTGAAAAGAGAATGGTGACATCTGTAAGCTGAGTGTACTATCTTTCTCTCAGACATTCATGTACTTTTAAATACTTTTCCCGCATTTAATACTAGATTATGTGGTGTAATATTTATTGACAACTTTTAGGCTGACTGAGCTTTTCAGTTTTTTTTTTTGTTTTTTTGTTTTTTAAAAAGTGGACGCAGTATGTGTAAATGCATATTGTGTGCAGATGGACAGCAACTGGGTCGAATGAATGAACAAACACAAAGTCACTGCATACACCTGTGAAATTCAATTGTAACTAGATCTACTGTCACTGATCTGGACGTAGGACTTAAATTCTGACAAGCGTGTATGTCCTGTTTTTTTATTAAAAAAAAAAAAGATAGATAATAGATAATACTCAAATGGCGATACAATCTTCTGTAATTTGAAATCCCTAGACGCATACGTGCGTCGTCTCTATAATCGCCAGCAATATTCCGTACACTTAGAGTACCCTCGAGTGCCGCAGGACGCGTGGGGTCTCTGCCGACTTGGGGTACAGAGTACGGTACTGCGCGACAGCTATGTGAACTCCTGAGCGCAGTGCTTTGTGTACGCGGAAACTATCGACGCACATTCATAATAGCAGTATTGATACCCTGCCCCTAACCCGGACAGGCGTGGCTATACCTGCGGTTGATTTTTTTTAGCTTGGTTAGCGAGCGGCCCTTTTCAACAGTGAAGAAAACATCGCTGACGCAAACTTGGGTGTTTACTGCCTCAAGTCCGCAATTTAGGGGGCAGCTTTTTCTTTTCAGCATAGTACTTGCTGGTACTGAAAGGGACGTTACGTCAATTGACAGACGCCAAAGCCGCCGAATTGAAAAGGTTTTTAACTGAAATATGCACCTTAATTTTAATCAGTTTTGCGGTCATAAAAACACTGTTGTCCTGACGATATAGGTTAATGAACTAAGAAAAATCGGTCAATCTCAGTACGTTTTAGGAAACGGGTAAGCGCATAGCGTGATACGCTAGGAGACAGCCTGCAAAGCGGTTTTATGTCTCAGATTTCCAACAACTGTGACCGTCGACGGAGCTGACAGCAGTGATTTTGTGAAACCTAACTCTGGAAGCCAGTTTGGGCATCCATTTGGAACCAGCCGCCTGCGTCCAGTGAACCATTAACCACGAGACATTATACGGCCGGCTATTTTTGTGGTTCTGTTTTACAACCGTGTGCAGCCGCTTACGGGTCGAGGAAACACTCGTATATATATACTAGCAGGACTCGCCCTGCTCACTGTGGCTTCCCTCTGCTTGGCCAGGGCGTGATTTTGCCGGCCGTGTTTGCGAAGGAGCGGGTTTGCAGTGTTATTGATCTGGTCACAGACCAGAGGAGACTGCTGCCGGACTCGCAGTGTCCCCGCCTGGAATTGGTTTCTTCCCTAAACGGTCGGCCGCCAGCCGACCGGAGCGAATCGAACATTCAGTTTGTGCACCTGCCGTTCGCACTTAGTTCCCGGCCCGGCGAGGACGTTGTAACAATAGTTACTTGTGTCTGGTAATGGACTTGGGCTCGGTGGCGATTCGCGAATCGGCTCAGGGAGAAAGGAAAAATAGAGAAGAAAAAAAAAAAAAAAAAAAAAAAAGCTGTGGAGTTTAATGTGAAATCCGTGACTCGCTGAACACTGCAAGGGAACGATCTGGTGTCAGGATTTTCTTTCTCATTAGCTTGTACTGGAGTTTATCACAGCTGTTTATTTTGTGCGAGAAAACTGAGAAAACAAAATCCCGTTCTAATCTTGACACGCTGGAGTGTTTGCTGGGCAGTTGCCGAGGGAGCCTATAAATAAGAGTTTCACCCCACTGACTGGAATGAATCATAAATGTACGACAGTGGCAGCTGTTTCTGGGCCAAGATAATGCGCGACTCTTCAACACCTGAACAGCCGAGAAAAAATGGGAACTGATCTTTTGGCCAGAGATTGCGACACCGCTATCGTAATCCTACAGTAATGCGCACGCGGCTTTTTATTCCAATTTAGAATTTGCTATTGTCAGTGGTTTATAGCAACCAGCACCGGCTGATAAGACAGCGTTCGCCCTGTTCTGTCCTGAATTTGGTTGTAGGGATCTGTAAGCAGTTCGCTCAAAACAGTTACGCAGGCTATGACTGTACTGCTAAAATGGGGAGAGAATTAATACAGCTGATCGGCGTCCACTTGAAATCACGTTTAAGCTGAGAGGCGGGTGACTGCAGGTGAACACTGACTCTGAGAACAGTTTCAACGGAATTCAGCAGTGACCTGTGGACACTGTCAAAGGAACACAAACGCATCTGGTGAGGGCAGTTGGTGTACGGATTACGCATACGTCACATAGTAATTATTGTGAAGACCGTGATTGTAAACAACGGACGTACGCCGTGACTTAGGTTCGTGATTATTACGGGCGTATGTACTGTGTGGACAGTGATTGTTACCGGCGGACGTACATCATACTGTGAGGGCAGGGATTGTTATCTGACGCACAAGTCTACGCAACCTTTCCCGAAGACACGGAACGTGAAGACAGACTGAAAAGACACAGGATCTGGAGGGCAGTATTGTGAGCTTGGACACACAATTCCTGCCATGATGCCGCTGAGAACGGTAGCTGTGACCGACATCACGGAGATGAGCGAGGGAGAGTTGGAGCGAGACTTTGAGGAGGCTGAGGGATCGAGCCCCCATTCTGTAGACACCGAGAAGGACCGTGACGGTGACAGGTGCAGCAGTGGCAGCACCAGAGGTGGCAGCGGCAGTACGAGAGGTGGCAGTGGCAGTACGAGAACTGGCAGTGGCAGTACGCGAGGTGGCAGTGGCAGTGCAAGGACTGGCAGCGGCAGTACAAGGAGTGGAAGTGGCCGCAGTGCCAGGACTGGAAGTGACACCGCTACGGGCGGCAGCGGCAGTACAAGGGCTGGCAGTGGCAGTGCGAGGAGCGGCAGTGGCAGTGCAAGGACTGGCAGCGGCAGTGCAAGGAGTGGCAGTGGCAAGTCCACAGATAGGCCCAGTTCTTCCGACAGCCTGAAGACATCCTCCGAACACAGCGCTCAGGTAAAGCACCCATGACTTTACATGAACTCACTCACGTAATCACTACAAATAAAAACCTGGCAAAATGTATTCGCAAACCAAATAAAACATCAACCAACCAATAAATCATCAAACGAACCAACCCGTCAGCCAAACAACCCAGGGCAAAATGTAACAAAACAAACAAAGCAACAAAAACAAACAAACAAAGGCCCGAAAAATAAGCGCCTCTGCCCCACCCGGAGACACAAAATTTTACCGCAAATCGTGGTTTTTGTGTTGTTCAGACGGCAGACGACATAATCAAGGCAGACGAAAACCAGGGACGTAAAAAGAGCGAGAAAAGTAAGAATCCTCAACCAACAATATGGCAGTCCTTCAAGAAAGCTGGCGGAGAGGTGAGTAAGTTAGATAGTTAGTTAATTAGTTAGTTGTCTGGTTAGTTAGTTAGTTAGTTAGTTAGTTAGTTAGGGCTTAACGCCGCGCAAGCAACAGAGGCTAATTCGCGGCTAGGGAGGTAAGCTAACCTATCTGTTTGTTTGTTTGATTGTTTTGAAATGTAACACCCCTTTTCTCACACCCTAAGGTTGACAGCAACAACGGGTAACCGGTCAGAAAGCCAGAACTTTTTGTTCGGTCTTCACCCTGGAATCGAACTTACGACCCCACTGTTCTTAGTCCATCTCCTGAAGCAAAGTAATATGGATGGGTGTAAGGGAACGGCCGGGGGAGGGGAAAGGAGGGGGTGGTGGGGGTGGCGGGGCGAGGTTCCATTGATTACCTTTAAAACAATAGAAGAGGGTGTGGATAATCTTTAACCACCCTAATCTCATTCACCCACTGGTCGAAGGTAACCCCCCACTGATGATCGAGCTGGGGGGGGGGGGTATGTGTTGTGCCGTCCGTTGCTTGCCTACCCACAAAACGCCTGTGTCACGGTCAAGCCTGCCGGCCGGCATTACCTTGAAGATTTTCTCAGTAAGGTCTTGTTTGCTCTCGTTACCTCACGCAGGGTGACACAAGCCGACACAAGGCGACTCTTTCACGTTCCCAATGTCCCAATGTCAACCCGACTCTTAAGAAAAAGCTTTTCTTCGCACGCCCTGTGACGTATTCCCAGGGCCTGGTAACTTTCTGAGGTCAAATAGCGGGTCATGGCCCTCTTTGTTTGAAGTTCACTAAAAATACCGATGGGCCAACACTTTCCATCCTGGCCATACGGGGAAAAGCGGCTTTGTGATGTAATACGATGCTGTCGACCTCCTGCTGGGGGGAAAACAAATGATCTTGTGTTGTGTAAAGTTCTCTTTAAACAACTTCTCGAATAGGCCGTGATTAATTACATCTATTATTACCAGTTCATTCTTTGCCGTGGGGCCGGGGGAGGGGGTGGGGAGGGTTGGGGTTGGGGTTGGGGCTTTTGAATCGAGAAGTTCAACACGTCACTGGTTTTTGCTGGGTGGGTGAGTGGGTGGGTAGGTGTTTAGGAGTTTAACGTCCTTTTCCGCCATGTAAGTGTGATAACAAAGACGGGGCAATGATGAAAAAGCCAGCACAAATATTTGGCCCCAGCCGGGATTCGAACTCACGACCCGAGCATTGGAAGTCCAGTGCTCTACCATTCGGCCACCCTGGCTTCCCTGGTCTTTGATAATAATAATAATAATAATTGAGTACTGAATCAGCCCAAAGCGCCGCGAACTGAACCCAAACACGCACATTCACGTGAATCGCACGCATTCTCTCACACATTAGACATGAACATATTACAATCACGTGATGCGAAGGGGCAACTGAGCTATTTAAGTTTCGGAATTTAGAATTGCATTTATTTTCAGATGTGGGCTGAACATTTCCAACAGCCATACTGTACTGGAGACATATGGGGTTTGGGTTTCTGACTTGCCTCATGAAACAATAGCCTCTAGCCAGTATAGGTGACATTAAATTTCAGGCAAGATCAAGTTACTTGAATTGAATCACCGACTGACCAGGACTGAATCGTAACATACGATAAAACTTTTGATTTGGAGGTCATATTTGTTTGTTTCCACTCGTGTGATATACCTGTTTTCTGTCTGTTTTTTAATCTCATTCATTTTTCATCTTTTTTTCCCCCCAGCTGAACCAAGACACACGGAGAGCCATCCGCTACTTGGGACGAAAACTACCAGGTCGGCGCAGGTCACGTGAGACAAAGGTCAAGGAGATTCATATACTTCCGGGTGAAGACGATGACCAGATGTGGGCCCGGAGGATGGCCGGAAGTGGCAGCGCGCACAGTCGCTCCAGTGGCGGATCGGACCCAGTCTCCTGAGTCACTTGACGTGCATAGCTTTCGTTTCGAGAAGCGTTATAATTTATTTAGCAGCCAAGACTTCAAAACGCAGGACAAAATGATACTGAATGCGTTCGTGTGGCGGGAAGCTGACCATTACACTTCAATGGAATCAATCTCTCGTCCCAGACTGAATTTACAGACGCTCAGTCTCGTCTCGGAGTTCCTTGCGTGATCAGGGGCAAGTAACTCAGCCTAAGTCGGAAATAATTTTACATGGGCCTGTTTCCTTTGTGGGAGAATGAAGCAGTGGGGTTTAAACACTGCTCCACCGTGCTGACTCATAATGAGGGAGAACTGAGGCGCTGGGGTTTCAAGTAAACACTGCTCCACGTCTAGTCTCATAAACCAGGAATCTGCGCCTAAAACAGCGACCTTTGACAAAAATTAATGTCAGTGAATATGGAGTCCATGGCAGACACTCGTTCGCTACGGTCCGACACGATGTGTCTTCGTTGTTGTCTTCTGCAACACGTGACAAGTGAAGCATTCTTTCTTTGCTCGCCGCAACACCCATCATCTACTGCAGGCTGACGACGACCAGACGATTAGGGCGAGAAATATTCCTTGTTACTAATTTCTTTTCGATTTCGACTCCCTGTCCAGTTCCCTACAAACGGAGCCATGCAAAGAATAATTTTTTTTTTTTTTGCTCTGCATGTGAATTGAATTTCATCAGGAAGAAATGTATCGATCAGTTCTCCGTGGGCGATGAAGCCATATTCCATGTGATTGTGGCAAATCAGTAAAGACTGGTGTTTGATTTGTGTTCGACAGTTCAAGGTCAGTGTCTGGTGCACCAGCAGCACGGGCACACTAACGGAGCAGAAGGGAAAATCGAGGCCACAGACAACAAACCAGCAAACACTGAGCAGACCTGCAGATGTTTCACAGCGTGGAATTTTCACAGAACGGCCGGACAGTTGATTTTCGTTGTCCCCTTCCGTTTTGTCGCTTGGCGAAAAGACATGTTCACTACAGTATTATTCATATCTCTCAAGAGTCAAGAACTGCAAGCAAAATGCAAACTGTCTCTCAGGCGTGAAGAACTGCAAGGAAATGCGATCTCTTGTGTGCGAGTCGGTGTACCAGGTAGTACTGCATACACATTGGAAACTGCAACAGTCGTCCTTAGTGTAATTTCCTCAGACAGACAGTGTAGAACGTTTGCCTTTGAGGTGCATGCTTATCAACCGGAGCCGTTCAACGTGTACTCACAGTCTACCGAAGAACCACAGGACAAAATGACATTCGATATAATGGACAGTGATTTCGGCTGGTTAAACTGGTGTGACCAGAGTTTACTTGCATAATATGAGTGGTCCATAAGGTAAAGGGCAACTGTCCTTTTCATGGTTATGTGTTATGTAAACTTTGCGTAATCGTTAACTGCGGGGCCTCTATCGTTGGGAAGATGGTCAAATCAGACAATTCCACAATTTCGCAACAAAGGCTGTTCAAGATAAAGCTCGACAGCTCCATAGCATTATATATAGATGAGTTTGGTTATACAGACTTAAAGTGACTTCTGAGAAAAGAGAGTTTATGTCTGTTATGCAATGTCTGGTTATTTGCCCGTGGCAGCCTGAAATGTCCTGGAAATTAAGTCCGGTCCGATACGCAAACACACTCTCGTGTGTGTGTGTGTGTGTGTGTGTGTGTGTGTGTGTGTGTGTGCGTGTGCGTGTGTGTGTGCCGCGAATCACAACATCGGCTCAGGCGTTTCCAGGTGTAAATCCATGACTTTTATCAAACCACACGACATCTTAAGTGGCACACAATGTCGTCTGCTCCATAAACTCCCGTCCCGTTTGCAGAAAAATACAGTCTCGCTTACTCTCTTGTCGTTTGCATTAGTCACAGACCTTTCCGTCCTTAATGTTGTTATAAGTACTACTTTAATTGTTAACTGTTAATTGTTAATTTAATCGTGGTTCATTGTGATATTTTCCTTTTTTTTTATATAAAGTTTCAATATTACTTTTGATTGTGGAATGCTCAAACGACGACCCTTCGGCGTCATTTGCGTTTCAAAATAGCTAACATTGCGTTTACTTGAGTGGGTGTGCGTGTATTTTTAAATTTATATATATATATATATATATATATGTTGTGCTAATAGTGTTGTGAAGACAACCTGAATGTATACTATCGCGGATCCCAAAGACACTCCTTCGGCGTTATTTGCATTACGGAAAAGGTGACATTGAGTTTAGCTGAGAGGGCGTGTGTGTGTGTGTGTGTGTGTGTGTGTGTGTGTGTGTGTGTGTGTGTGTGTGTGTGTGTGTGTGTGTGTAATCCTTTTATATGCTGCGTTGTTGTGTTGTGGAGACCCGCTGAATGTATACGCTCCGGCCGGCGCGGAAAACAGGTTCCTGTTTTGCCCTTTAGTGTAAATAACCATGCTCGCGTTCTTGAAGCTCATTTTTTGCGTGACCTTCAACAGTAACCTACAAGTCAGTCAGGGACAAACACGCACATTAAAGGGACACTCCGTTAAATTATTTAGTGGAGGCAGCCGTTTGGGTAAAGCTGTTAGTGTGGAGCACGCGCATGGCGCGCGCTTGTGTGTGTGTGTGTGTGTGTGTGTGTGTGTGTGTGTGTGTGTGTGTGCGCGCGCGCGCGCACGTGCGCACTCGTGCGTGGAGTTATACTCGTGCTTAATTTATGATTTAAGCGGTAACTTCTTTGACCGTGCATACGTATATCTGTGATCGTGCGTAGCCGCGAACTTGATCAACAAAGTCCTTTAGATGTACATATTTTGTGTGGCTGTTCGCGTGTACAGGTTGTTCCGGTCTTCGCCTACGCAAGGTTCTGCTTGACTGCATTTGCGTCCGTCTACACTGAACTATTTGTAGCTACACAGCTACAGCAGGCTATTATAGGTAAATTCGTGTTTTGTCGTCACGGCTGATTTGTCAGGTTGTCTACAGACTTAGGTATTGTTGTTAAATTCGTGCGCAAAAACCCCCACAAAAAACCGGGCCCACTTGTTAGAGTGTGAATGTTCCGGCAGTGCTTTTGTTAGGTTAGGCATACGTATTAATGTATTTTAAAATACTCGGCCGCTACTTCGAAACCAGGAACCATTAATGAAGTTTAAAAGCACGGACGAATTTGACTCGTTTCGATTCCTTCAGGTTTGACGGACGGAGCGAAAGAATTAGGCCTGATCTTTGGAGTAGGTTTCATGATATTGTAATCGCTAGAAGACCGGCCACAAAAAAAAAAAGAAAAAAAAGGGACATCGACAGCCACACAGTTTGAACAAAACGAAACACATTTCATTAGTACTTCTAAAGTTTACTACTTACTAGATGCACATGAGTCGAATAATGTCTAAATAGTTTTAGAAAGAGTAATTTTAGAACACGGGTCCTTTACAGTGGTGGAATTTACGTATCGTTGGCTTTGTTACCGGTTAACAGGACGACTCCGTCACGAATTCTGCCCTTCTGAGTACGTGTATTGGTTTTGAAAACCATCCGCTGTCCTAAACAAACTTTACCTGTTGTGAATTCAGGCAATGACATTGCATGTGAAGCTGGCTCCGTCAATCAGACTGATGCGACGAAGATGTGATGTCGTAGATGTGACGAGGATTAGAAAAGGGAGAAAACTGCGGTTAGTTAGACTCGATCTTTCGAAGTGAAAATGGATGCTAGTCTAGACCCAAAAAAAAAAAAAAAAAAAAGTGCTTGTGTCCGGCCGTTTGTCTCACTGATGTGACGTAGATGTGACGAAGATGAGAAAGAAGAAAACTGCGGTTATTTAGACTTGATCTTCCGAAATGAAAATGGATGCCTGTCTAGACAAAAAAGAGCTTGTGTTGGGGAGGGGGGGGGGGAGGTTGGGGGAGGGAGTGGGGAGAGAAGGGAGTTGTTTTGTGAAGTGCAAACCCCTCACGCCACCTAATTCCCAATTTCTCGACAAAACTTGAAACGGCGGACTGAGATGGAGACTTTAACAACATCATTTGTCACCTTAACCCGGTTTTAAAAGGTCGTGCTCAGATTTTGTATTTTTCTGTCACCTAAACGGCTTGCTTTTTACGTAAACACTTGTGTTATTTAGCTAGTGTCGCTATTTTTGGTTTCTTTCTGGGCTGTTTTGGGGTGGAAGTGTGTGCCGGGGAGTGGAGGCGGGTGGGAGGGCGGGGGATTGGTATCATAGTTCACGGTGCTTTTGGCCTAAAACAAACAAACCGCAAACAAACCAACAAACAAACAAACAAACAAACAAACAAGCAAGCAAACAAACAACACAAAAAAACAACAACAATACAAACAACAATTACAACAACAAACAAACAACAACAACAAACAACAACAACAACAACAAAAACGCCAATGCGGACCGAATTAAAAGTGTTAGTCTTTTTTGCGTGTTGCCTTTTGTACTATGGCGTTGTTGTGATGACACTGTTGCCGTGTTGGTTGCTGAATGTCGCAGATTAAATGATGATGACGATGATTATGATGTGTGTGTGTGTGTGTGTGTGTGTGTGTGTGTGTGTGTGTGTGTGTGTGGTGAAATTGTAAGTAAGATAAACGCGGATGACAAATATTCATTGATGAAAAGTGAAATACGCAATTGCATGTATGCGTACCAGAGAGAGAGAGAGAGAGAGAGAGAGAGAGAGAGAGAGAGAGAGAGAGAGAGGGTGGGTGGGTGTTTTGGGGTTTAACGTCCTTTTCCACCACATACGGGTGATATCAAAGACGGGGCAACGATGAAAAAGCCAGCACAAATATTTGGCTCCAGGCGGGATACGAACTCACGACCTGAGCATTAGAAGTCAACGCTCTACCATTCGGCCACCCCGGCTCCCCGAGAGAGAGAGAGAGAGAGAGAGAAGGCATTACCCTCTCATGACCCACATCTAAGCTCTCTAATCTGTGTCTGTCTGTCCCTTAAAATCTTCCCGTTTGATGGATGGAGGGATCACACCTCCGTATTTTACATTCACACATCGTACTCGTAAACAATTCTCATCCATCGCAGTGCTGACAGTGCGCTTCAAACATTCCCATGTCAACGGATGTCATTTCCCATGCCTCACGATCAATCAACATTTCAACATTGTCATAATATAATTACTATCGCCTAATCATATTTCACGCACTCACCCATATACTCACTCACCTACCCACTCACTTGCCCAATTAACCAGCCACAAAATCACTCACACACAACGCGTTAAAAGGATAAACTGAGCCCATGCCTATAATTATTACTGCCGCGATTACTGTGAGTATGCACAGTTATTCCAGGCAACGAGCGTAAAATATTGAATACTGTTAGGTACACAATCATCCCCTAAGTAAATGAACACCACAGTTTGGTTGCAGCATTGTCAGTTTACCTTATTGTAGCCTCACTGACAAAATTCTGGCAAGAATCAACGAAGACAAGAGTCATTTAAACAAAGCGGGTCCACCTGTCAAATAGACCAACCTTTGTGACACTGCAGGGTGTTTTAGTGCAAACACTGTACCGCAGCGTTGGCTGGTTTCGCCGCAGCCTATTGTACTGTGAAACTGGGATGCATGAAGCCATTGTAACTGGGTGTTTGATGTCTGGGGTTTCAGGTATGTTAACTGGTTTCATTAGGGTTCATTCCGTTGAGGGCGGCACGAACCTGTGTACGTATTGTGTGCCGACCTCGCCCGGTCATTGTGTGCTCACTTTAGTTTCAAACGAACTCCAGCTTATGTCACACAGTGGGCCACGCCCACACAGACACAAAGGCGCGCACGTCACGTACGCGCGCGCGCCCGCACACACACACACACACACACACACACACACTTGCTGGCTGCTGCAGGTTGTATTACGACTAACAGAACGCCCTTGCCTGCATGAGTTGTCCCCCGTGCATACACAGACCCGCAGCATGCATGCATTTTTTGTGTGTGTGTGTGGCAGCTTTGTGCTCTGCCACGAAAAATGCGTCAGTGCTTGTTGCGGCAAGGGAGACAACTCATGCAGGCAACAATCTCGAAACAGGCTGAGGATGTACTGTGCTGGTGAATGCGACGGTTTTCACCGCTTCTGTGCACGCTGTGAAATAACACGGGGGCCTCATAGTTGTTCGCAACTGTCCACTTTCCTTGGTCACCGAGTATTTTTGTTTTTTCCTTCTTAGGTATCACTTAGCTCGGCTCGGTCTCGGTTAGCCCGACTTGGTTGTCGTCGCAGGGTTATAGAGTTATCGACGGACTCGGAGCAGGGTTGGGATACAATCTGTCCATTTATCTACTCTGCTGTCTTAAGGCCTCTCACTCTGAGGCAACGGACAAACATTTGTGTTGGCAAGGTCTCGCTACACTAGCTATTATCTACCCACTTGACATGTTTCTTTTATGTCCCCTTCCCCCCACCTGCGGTGTCCTCAACCTTCAGAACTGAGCGTGTTAATGTCAATACGTGACACGAGGACATCGTAATAGAGTCAATAAATGACGTGGGAACTACTGTAATGATTGAGTGCAGGACATGCGAACATCGCAGTAATGTCAATAGTTGACATAGAAACTGCTGTAATGAACACAGTGAGCGGCAGATAGCGATTGTGGGTGCATTTAACTGCCGTCTGATGTCCACAAAAAGATCGATCACAACTTACGTCGGGGGGGGGGGGGGGGGGGCGGGGGGGGGGGGGGGAGGGAGCAACGTTTGTCGGGTCAATCTTTTGCTCGGAAGGTTGTTTCACAAGGAAGCGAGTGTATGCACCCAGTCTCACGCTGTAAAAGGGGCACGGAGGGGGGGGGGGGGGGTGTAGAGGGGGGTGGAGTACCACGCTAAAGAATCGGGAGACTGAAAAGATAAATGCCTCGGTGAAAAAGACGATTGTAAGTGCTTTGAAGTGCCGTCTGATGTCCAGAAAAGGATCGATCAAAACCTACATCGGGTCACGTTTGTCGGGTCAATCTTTTGCTCGCAAGGTTGTTTCACAAGGAAGCGAGTGTATCCACCTAGTCCCACGCTTGTGAAACTGGGAACTAAAAAGATAAATGCCTCGGTGAAACAGACAGCGATTGTAGGTGCTTTGAACTGCCGTCTGATGTCCACAAAAAGATCGAGAAAAACCAAAGTCGGGGCACGTTTGTCGGGTCAGTCTTTTGCTCGGAGCCGGGGTGGCCGAATGGTAGAGCGTTGGACTTCCAATGCTCGGGTCGTGAGTTCGAATCCCGGCAGGGGCCAAATATTTGTGCTGGCTTTTTCATCGTTGCCCCGTCTTTGGTATCAGCCGTATGTGGTGGAAAAGGACGGTAAACCCCCAAACACCCACCCACCCACCCAGTCTTTTGCTCGCAAGGTTGTTTAACAAGGGAGCGAGTGTATCCACCCATTCCCACGCCAACAAATCGGGAGACTGAAAAGATAAATGCCTCGGTGAAAAAGACAGCGATTGTAAGTGATTTGAAGTGCCGTCTGATGTCCACAAAAAGATCGATCAAAACCTACATCGGGTCACGTTTGTCGCGTCAATCTTTCGTTCGCAAGGTTGGTTCTCAAGGAAGCGAGTGTATCCACCCAGTCCCACGCTAAAAAAAAATGGGGCCGGGGGGCGGGGGTGTGTGTGGAAATCCTACCATTTTTATCAGTGCTCAAACATCGTTGCTGTTCTCGGGGCATCTATCATCACACATGACACCTGAACAGTGACAGCGTCTGTAATACTGGCACTGAGCCAACAGGAGCGGAGATCACACTGAGCGTTCCAGTACTGTAACTACAGTCGTAGAAGTTGAATGTTCGACCGCTCACACAAAGTGTAAACATTGTATCGCATTAAGAGCTGTACTAATCCCCAAGACAGGGTAGTGTGAGCGTACAGGCGCACTCACGAACGAAACTTCCAAAACATAAGTTAGCTCACTAAGACCCATGGCTCCAAGTGGAGCATAGGCCATCGACAACCCTTCGCCATCGCATTCTGTTCTGGGCTACTCTTGCCACTCCAGTCCAGTTGATCCCCTGCTTGCATAGCTCTGCCTCAGTGTCCCGCCTCCAGCTGTTGCGAGGCCGGCCTCTCTTCCTTTTCCCCTGCGGGTTCCATGTCAAGGCTTGGCGAGTGGTGCTGGATGCTGGCTTCCTGAGGGTGTGTCCAATCCAGCCCCACTTCCTCCGCAGGATCTGCTTGGCCAGTGGTTCCTGTCCCGCTCGCTCCCATAGCTCTTCGTTTCGGATCTTCTCTGGCCATCGGATGTTGAAGATG